>NW_022983910.1:0-230211 GCF_010724455.1 Aspergillus lentulus | reverse complement strand
GGAAAAAAAAAAAAAAAAAAAAAAAAAAAAAAAAAATCACTAGTGTAGAAAGTAAATTGTATCCAAGTGTCACACAAATGACAGCCAATGGCATTCAATCGATCAGGCAAGCTAATGCTCAGGCGAGTTCGAGGGTCAAGGAAGGCCTCTCCGTGATGCCGAAGTAAATGGTGCCTATCGATAAGGGAAACGTGGGACAGCGCGATACCCGCATCGCAGACATGGATGTCCTCATTACACAACAGCATTTTTCGGCTGAACCGAAAGACTTAAGGGGATCAGAATTTTCAGACCGATATCAGCTTGAGAGGAATTCACAAGTATGAAGATATATGCCGATTTCTATCGTCAGCCAGAATGTACCCCTTACAGCAGGTGGCATTACTGTCAGTGAAGTGTCCAGTGACCATCCAGATGGATAAGGCATTACCGTACTGTATGGTAAACAAAGGAGGGGCTCTGGCAGATTCTGTATTCGACTCCAACTCAGGTTTGTTTACGGAAAGTTTAAGGTTTCTCTTTTCTCCTTTTTTGCTAACACTTCAGGTACCTTTATCAAGATGAACATCTGAATAAAATATGTCTAAATGAAGTGCCTAATGCTGTACTGTCTTGACTGATTCGTCAGTCTGTCGGGGCTGTTGGAAGGTTGAGGTCAAAGAGCTGGTATTACCAATACGTGTACTGCCGCAAACCATCCAGTCGAATGACCAGTACTTCGGGAAACCTGGTGGAACCCCGCCCCTCTTGAGATTTGGGAACAGCTGCGCAGCACAAATTTCAGCTGGGCCTTGACCTTTCAGAAGAGCTGATGTCTATAGTGAGATCGACTCCCTCTTCTTTTATGCCCCAAGATTATCGAAGATGCCCATTTATCCGGAGATCAGGTGCAAGAACACAATGAATGGAACGCTATATGAGTAGGCCTCATGCGACCTCTCTAAGATTGTTGTTGCGTTTCTAAGCACCACCTCCTTTGGGACTCCATAAGTGCATAGCTCTCCCCAGCTCCGGGTGGGAGCTTTCATTCCAGAGCTCCAGCTCCAGTCCAGCTGCCTCTAATCTTACCTTAGTAAGCCTCTATTTGAGCAGCTAAACCTTACCGGGCTAGTCGATGGCAAAAATTCCATCTTAGTGCTACTCCACTCCAGTCTTTATTCTGTTCCAAGGTGGGGCACCGGCCTTCTCGACGCAGGCGAAGTGAGATACAGAAAATTAAATACAGAAAATTTTTGGCAGTACAGTGGCAACTGGAAGCAAAAATTGAGCATGCGGGCTGATTCCATATTTAAGGAACAAAGACTAGGAAAAACATGCGATTAAAAAAAAGGGGCTTCTCACCCTGTATGGCTGAGTTTGAGCGAACCTCCGAAGCAACTCGCTCCTCCGGTGGCTGGGGTGGACTGGAGAGGGGCGTCGATGCCCAATTCGTCCTTGAGAGAAATTCCAGTTGCCGTATGTTCCCGTTGATTCTTTGGTCCTACGTACTCCGTAGGCTATGGGTTTACTTTTCGGTAGTTTACGAATTACGACGAATGGAGTACTTCGCTTAGGGAACCAGGCTTGTTCACGGTTCTAATATTAATTTAGAATAACGTGTGCAGATTCTAGTTTCAATCAGGTGCATATGTACCCCTCACAGCAAGGGTATTTTGTATTGTTCTTAGTCTCAGCCAACTACCTACATAGCTGAGGACTGGAGGTACCTTACCTACTCAATACTGTGGTGCACAATAAAAGTTGAGGTAGGCTGATATCTACCTCCAAGTTAGGAAACCAGGTAAGCGACCATATTTCAAGAAATTCTTAATAGAAGGTAAGGGAACAGATGTGATATAGTCTACAGGATATATCTGATACCAGCCGTGTGGAATCACCAGGACCAGGACGAAGATGGGCCGGTTATCCGATACCTAGCAATACTGCCGCAGAGCAAAGGCAGGTGACACAGTTATGCAGCTTGAAGCTCTTTCTAGCTTGCCTACCTAGCTTGTCGGTCTCAAATTCTATCCCCCAACTCTCAACAATACGTGAGCAGATGATCTCTGTAAACTCTGTTTAGACTAGACATCGCTCTTTCAACGTTGAGATTAACCTCTCAGGTTGTTCTTAAGTACTTCGCTCAATCCAACCCCAGCTCCAGGTCCCAGAGTTCTCAACTTCTGACCATGCGTAAAATAATTACTGCGCGACACCTGCCGCCTTTGGCCAGTACTAATTTTCTGGGTACCTCACACTAACATAAGACTGGAACTAGCCCAATTGCCGCTTTTGATGAGATGCAGAAAGACAAAGTATTGTCATTGGATCACATTTGTTTTCTGAGGATGGCCGGAGTTTACCCAATCTTGCAGCTTTCCGGTCTGCTTAAGGAGAAAGCCTTAACCAGGTCATGATGATCAAGCAGCAGGACCCAGTCATAGTAACTGAATGGAAGGAAGCTATGGTAGATAGCAGCCTTGAAGCTGTTGAACGTGCTTATAGTTCTCCACAATCCACATGTCTATATCCGCGCACCGCCCCGCTGCAATCTACTTCGCATGAGGTCATCACCGACTTGCGAAGATATTATTTCTCTTAATAGCTGTGTTATTGCGTGGAATCATCTGGATGAGTCGATCTAATAGGCCATATCTACGGAGAAGGCATACAATGTCAAAGGAACGTTTGGCCTCTAGGCTACGAAGTGGATCGGATACGATCCAAGGTCAACGCACAATGGTGCAGTATACATAAAACGGCACAAAACTGACAAACTTCATTTCAACACGACTGAATGGTGTATGATGAAATATCTCGAGTACAGAAGTAGTAACTAATCGGTCAGTGTCATTGTCAGCCATCAGTCTATCAATCTCAACGTGACAATTCCCGAGACCCGAACCCACTTCGGATCTCGCAAATCCCCCGGATCTCTAGATCAGACAAGATATGACAACTGGCCACAATCGACATTCGTCGAAATGATAGTAATGATACTGAAGCTTAAATGTCTTTCCCGCTGGAGTCTGAGTGACAAGCGATGCCGAATAAGTTGCACTTCTCTACGCACTTACCGAGCCCACTGTTCAACGAAAGGAGGATGTCCGATGCCCCATGGGGTGGTGGGTCTCTCTTTATCCGATGGGGCCTGAGGCCTAGCCGATACGCCTCCTCTATATCCGACTCAGCAGTCCACGCAATTCAAAACACCCTTAAAACCGTGAAGGGTCAAGGCTGAATGATCTGCTCATGGTTGACATGGGCTGCCATGCGTGTAGTCACTTCCCTCCGTAGAGCGACATTTCTGACTGATCCTCGCCATCTCACATAATATTTTGATCAGGTGCTCACCATTCGGATAAGACGCGGAAATGACCCTTAAGAAGAACTTCCACGTTGCCGTTGTTGGCGGTGGGATCGCAGGCGTGACTCTGGCCATCGCACTCTACCACCGTCAAATCCCAGTGACGATCTACGAGCAAGCCCCTGCATTCGGCGAGGTAGGCGCAGGCGTCTCCTTCAGCCCCAATGCAGTGGAGGCCATGAAAGTCAGCCACCGGGGCATCTACGAGGCTTTTGAGAGAGTCTGCACTCGGAATCTATGGCCTTCGAAGCAGAAAGTGTGGTTCGACTACCTGGACGGTTACAACAAAGGCACGTCGACCACCGCGAAGAACTCGAGTCGACAGGAAATCGCATTCACCATCTCCAACAGCCTCGGCCAGACCGGCGTCCATCGCGCGCATTTCCTAAACGAGCTGATCAAGTTAATCCCGCGCGAGATCTCGCGGTTCAATAAACGTTTAGAGCATATCGCTGAGCGTGCAGATGGCAAGCTCGTCATGAAGTTTGCGGATGGATCCGAGGATGTGACCGATGTGGTAATCGGCTGCGACGGGATCAAATCCCAGGTGCGGCGCATCATCGTGGGCGATGATCATCCGTCCGCGAACCCGTCGTATACACACAAGTATGCGTATCGGGGTCTGGTACCCATGGAAAAGGCTATTGAGGCTGTTGGGGAGGAACTGGCGTCTAACTCGTGCATGCATGTCCGTGTTCTCATCCTCTATTCTTGTTCATTGATTGACCGGTTTCCAGATGGGCCCCGGCGGCCATATATTGACCTTCCCGGTCAACCAAGGCAACACTCTCAACATCGTCGCCTTCCACACCTCGCCCTATGAATGGACCGACTACCCCCGGCTGACTAGGCAGGGTACTCGCGACGAAGCTCTCCGGGACTTTGCAGGCTACGGGCCAAACGTCATCAACCTTTTGAAACTAACCGAGGAGAAGCTCAGCGTGGTATGTTGACCTTACTGGAGCCTCATCGCAGTACTAACTCAGACAGTGGGCAATCTTCGATCTAGGCGACCACCCCGTCCCTACCTTCTATAAAGGCCGCATCTGTATCTCCGGTGACGCCGCACACGCAACATCGCCGCACCACGGTGCTGGAGCCGGGTTCTGCATCGAGGATACCGCCGTGCTGGCTACACTGCTGGAGGACAAACGGGTACAGACTCACAGGGACCTCGAGGCTGTCCTTGCTGCTTACGATGCCAGCCGCCGTGAGCGGTCTCAGTGGCTGGTACAGAGCAGCAGGTTTATCGGGAATAGCTACGAGTGGTTGGCTGTGGGCGTTGGCGACGACTTTAAGAAGATTGAAGAGGCAATCAACTACCGGAATGGTATCATTGCCAACGCAGATATCCCCAAGATGTGCCAGGAGGCGAGGGAGCAGTTGCGCAAGAGGTTGTCCAAGTCGCAGAGGGGGGTCTTATAGTTATAGTCTCACTAACGGTATCATTGCATTGTCGCTTTTGCGTATATACATTGCTGTGCTTATCAGAATATGATTCATGAAGTCATTAGTATATACAATGTGTATAGTTGGATCCCTTTCGGTCGTTTCTTGACTCCCCTATTTCGAGTGAGGCTATAGTACCCCGTCATGCCTTCTCTTTGCGTAAATATCATGTGTAGTTGGATTCCCTTCGGTCCTGCTTGACTTCCTGTTCCACATAAGACTATACGCCTCGTCACGCCTCTCCTCTTTTCGTCTTCCGAGTTTACTTCATGTAGGAGATAGACCTAGTTGGTCCTTCTGTCCCTGACAGAAGCATCGTGGAGAATCGCGCATTATCTGCATCAACAATATCAGTTTCTCATTGCCTTGATAGCCAGTCAAACCAACACCCTACCGGAAACTTACTGTCGCTCCTGGTGTCATCCTCCGACCAAGGCTCATTTTTCACCAGCAGGCTTAGACACAGACGTACTCCCCTCACACGGCGTAACCGACTCAACGACATCCCTCATCCAAAATGAAGCAACCCACGCCCAAACATAGGGGAACGGGTTCAACAGCGCCTCAGCCGGACTATATACGAGACCAGGGTCGTGGGAGAGCATATCGTCAGATCACTATCTGCATTTGCAGTCGCTCAAAATCTCAGAGCTTATAAGAGTGTGCCTATGAGAGAAGAAGCATTTTGACGACCTTCGGGCTCCCTCCGCTGCAGCCCGTTCTTATGGTATCTTGGGTTGGGAAGAGTTGAAACCGTGAACAAACAGTACAAAAGATGTATACAGCAATTGGCGGAGGTGATTGGTGCGCCGAGAAAATGATGATGTCATTCTTTGTGTTTTGACTGTTTGTTTGGTGTTTGGGTTGTTTGATCTGTTTGACTTTTAGCTAAAGATGGTTGTTTTTTCCGATTAGTATGGGAGTCGGGCCTTACTGTTGAGGGCTACTCCACTGCTAATGACAGCAAGAAGATGTGACTGGATTGCTAATTATGGTACGAAGCATCTATGCTCAAAGACATCCTGCATAGTTCCACCAAGATCGTCCAGTATCAATCCTGAAATCAATAACAAATGACAAATGACAGTCGAAAGAAAGCCAGGCTGCTATGCCTGATCCAACCGAATGTGCAGACCAACATAGGTATTATCATGACCAATGAGCACGCTAGAGCATTTCTCTGTATGGCAGGAGACGACCGTCCAGATGACTGAACAGCGCGTATGCAATGGCGCGATGATCCTCGTCCGAGACAGTGGTGTAGAGTTCGGCAAATGTGCTGAACTTGAGCTTCAGAATGAATCCCCTGTTCTGCTCACCCAGACGATGAATGAAATCAAGCACGGGTTGAGCGTGCAACACACCAATGCCGACCAAGTGGAGGTAGCGGAGCTTGGGGGCAACGATGTAGTCCCAGATTTCGTCGAGGACCGGAGTCACGTACAGACCCAGCCAGGTGAGGTCGGGGAAGCAGGAGGTAAGAGTTCTGATGTCGGGCAACGTGAGCTGGGACGACATTCTCCGGAGATTAAGCTTGCGCAACTTTTTCAAGGGGAAGAGGCACCACATGAATAGACTCTTGTCGCTCGTCATCTCTGTGTTCAATGTGAGCTCCTGCAAGTTTCGCTGACGTGAGATTCCGCGGTAGAAGGCGTCGATGATCTTGGGATTATCCTCGTAATTCTGCTGGACGATGAGAACTTCCAAGGAGGCGATGCCGTGCTTGAGGGCATTCGCTAGCATCAAGAGTTCGTCGTGGTAGAGCCAAGTCTCGATTCGACGCAAGTTTCGGCAAGCACCGAGCCACTTTCCGAACGGTTGAGCTAGCTCAGCGCGTTTCTCGTAACCGAGGAAAAAGTGGATAGCTTCAAGGGACTGCAGGGGGTTCGATTTCATGAGTTCGACCACCAGCTCCGACCGGAACTTGGGCAATCTCAACACACGCATGGATTGGGAATGAGCAATCAGGCCTCTCACCATGGAAGGCTTGAAATGGGAATCACGAGAGATCTCGAACCGTTCCAAGGTATTGCGCCGCAGGGCCATGAGGAAATCTCCAGCTGACGTATCTTCCTCTTCTGTATCACTGTCGGAATCATCATAAGCGAACCTGGCACTACTGATGGTTGATTCCATCCATTCCCACACCATCAGGTTCTTGAACCGGGGACAATGGCGTGCGATGCTGCGTGCATTGTCCACGTGCAGATGCTTTCCCATATTGTACCACAGAGTCTCAAGACGGATCAGACGTGGAGCCCACCAGTCGATGACGGACGAAGAAACTCCAAGATAACGATCTCTTTCCTCCTCGTTATCCCAGGTCTCAGGACAGCTGTCACAGACCAACCTGGTGATTCCAGAGTTTACACCTAAAATGACTTGGGTCGATCAGCACCTCATGTCATGTCGACTGCCATCAAACACTTACCCCAACCGACGGCAGCACAGATGTTGCAATAATTTTCAAGACAAATGATTTTGAGGTCGAACGCGAAGCGACCATACCGCAACTTGCTACCCCAATATTAGCAGCAATCGCTTGAGCAAGACCGAGCATAAGCCACTTACTCGGCAAAGTCTTTATCCAGATGAATCAAAAGCGCAAGATCGCATAAGTCGAGCGTGTGAAGGAATTCGGCATAGGGGAGATAAGTCTCGAAGGTGAAAGCAGACACGATCAAAGTCCACCAAAACCTGGCCCACGTAAGTGGTCTTATGGACTATGTCTCCGTCAGCATACGACTCAGCTATCCTGCTACTGTGCGTTCTTACAATCCTGGAGTGTTCGTATGCAGACGCTCTGTGGACACCCGGGAAGAGGGCCTCAGCACTATCCCTGTTAGCAACCGCCGGTAATCTCCTGTCTCGATGCAAACACCTACCGGTACAGAGCACGGAGAGCCGATCTGGACCACTGGCGATTGACAAGCGCACACTGCAACAGGGTATAGAAGTCTTCAGGGTCGACATGGGACATGATCATGTCAACGACCTCAGAGGGAAAGTAAACCATCTTGACGATCTCTTATACCTTTTCTTGTCTCAGGGGGAAGAGCGTCTGATGTCGATATCCAAGTGGCTAGAAGACGAAAGGCAGAACCATCCAAGAAGTAAGGTAGTGGTGTTGTATTTCAGCTGTGTTTGTCTTTGGTCTCTTTCTTTGCAGGGAAAAGAATTTTGAATAAAGCAGGATACATTTCTCTTGATCGTGTGCCCTTTCACTGCGTCGATTAGTCGTCGTAGGGTCAGGGCTGGGCGATTAGTCGTCGGATGATGGTGCATTCTGAGGTGCGCGCCGGAAGATTCTGTATAGCTTTCTCTTCATCATTTGGGTTGGAGGTACACTATCATTCACAGATGCTCTATCACTAAGAATCCTTTTGAGCCTACACGGTACATTATACAGAGTGTGAGCGGACAAAGGATGAGATATTATTGTACGTCCTTCAGCGTACCTGATTCGGCTGCCTGCGCCATGATGAAGGCAGTCATGATAGAACCAGCAATGTAGACTAATGATACCCGGCAAGGATACAGTGTACCTATTACACCTAGTGATTTTCAGTCGAAATAGAGACGTCCTATTTGAGCTGTCGTTGCGATCATATGGCTGAAGGAACCATAAGCTAGGCCGATCAAATCATATATTTGATGGACAAACGGCAGTCCGACAGCCGGATATGACTAGAGCCTCCCATTCCTTCGTATCTCATCTTGTGATCCACGTCAGGATACATGTATTTCTTTCTTTGAAGAGTCTCGTCCGCGTGGACGACGCTTACAGCGTTACCACCTCGGCTTTAACTACTCCAGCATCATTACAAATGGCCTGATCGATAACACGGTGACCATCTTCGGTTCCGATCCCCGTTCTGTTGTCTAAAGATGGTACATCTTGTAGAATTATCTGCGGTTTGCGGATGATATATACTGGACCAGGGGCGTCAAACCTTTGGGGACCTGGTTGCGAGGGACTTGCGCTTGGTCGTGTGGCGGCCGTAAGAAGCTTGTCTTTCAGTTGCGATGTTCTTTGTTGATCAGTCTAGTGTATCCTATGTGCGCTTCTATTCCAGTAACGGTTTATGTGGATTCTTGCGATGTCATGGTGGGGTTGATTACTTTCTCCGCAGCTGAGGAATACGGTCATTACGGATCTTGGGTCTTTTGGGCAAAGCATCCGTGTGATTGATCTAGTGTAGGGCACTAGATCTCTGGCAGGCTGGAAAAGGAACTGAGGAAGCATGGATGGTCCTACGATTCGGTGATATGTGTCGTCGCGTTTAGATTAGGTTCGTCCTTCAGACTTGCTGCGCGTTGGAGTTCCTATATCAATGGCTTCTTCAAGTTCGAACACTGTGCTCGTAGTTGAGATCAATCAGAGATATCAGAGAGTACGACGTCCCATTGTTGACTGAATCGCACCAAGAAGCAACTGTTCAGCATAGCCAGCTCTGTTGTTATCAGATGGAGCCAGACACCTTCTGCATTGTCTTGTAGTGATCCTGTCTCCTCAAGCTCCTGACAACGACTCCTCCTTAGCAGCAGTCTGCGCCTCTTCTTCACAAATGTATCTCCGGCGTCGTTGTGGCGACATCATACAATGAGCCATATGCAGCTCCCTTATCTCTGGAGAGATCGAAAGCGCCCTATCATGTGTTGATGATTGTCCGTCCGAGCTCCAGCATCTCCTTACATAGAGACGCATGCATCTCGCTTATCTCTGCACTCCTCGGCACCTTATCATGAGGCTGCATGACAAGTTGTCCGAGTTCCAGAAGCCTTCTTTCCCACTCATCTAATCCTCTTTCATTATTTTCGATCTCGGGCACGATAGTCGCGACAAGAGATTCCCTTTCCCATGCACTCAAGGACTCAAATAGGCGATGAATAGGCAGCAGACAGACGAGTATCATCATTATAACCCAGATGATTAGATGATTAATAGCAGTAAGTGCTGTTCATTCAACAGAGTTGGTGTGTCCATTGTGTGTTAAGGTGTGGGACGTCAGTGGTAGAATTCTCGTCGTAGTCACAGATGAGAAGCGAGCTCTATAGCTGTCTGACGTGGAATCAAAAAAAAGAACAGAGGGCATATAGAGAAAGACTTAGCGTAAAGCATCACCAAGATATCAATATTCACACACCTACCTCGTTGCCAGGTCCGAATCTTCAGTTCAGCGTTGGAGTTGACAAGTCCTACGCACCTTCTGCAGGCCAACGACCTGATGCAACGAAAGTAGTCGCTAATGCCTGTTTGTGTCTTGCAAACGATGCCTTAACCCCCAGGCATCTGCCCATTCACTTCCCTTTTAGGCTACCAACTTCGCAACAGATGACTCTCCATTATATCATACTGTCAACCAACCCGGACCGGTGGTGCAGCGGGCTAAACTGCAGTAGCGCAACTGCACTGCTGGTCTGGGTTCGAGACGGGCCCTGCCCGTTGCCCGTTGACGAATATTCTTGCCTTTACGAATATTCTTAGACGGGCAGGGCCTGGGCGGCTCAGAGAGGGGGTGGAGTACTCCCCCCTCTCTGATCCGTTTTGCTTCTCTTTTTCTTTGTTGCTATTTTTGTTTATTGTTTGCAGATTTTACTGTCTATTACTTGGAGTTGCATGTTATATCTGTTTAAGTGGTCTGGCTGAGAGGCTGGTCGGATTGCCTTAGTTATACTCTATATGCTGGATTCCATGACAGGTTCTAGAGAGTATTTATCACAGAAGTCCAGCCTCTCCTCGTACACTATTACAGTGACGCAATAATAGTTTTAGATAGAATCTATGCCTGTTAATCCTAGCACTAGGTCTTCAGCGTACCATCGTATCATCCGAGCATGATTCAAGGCTAAATTTCTTTACATGTAGTTGAGGACTCGGACTGGCCCAAAATCCTCAGTTCGAAATAATAAGAACCTCTAAGCTATAAAAGATTTCCTGGAAGACTTAACAGTGGGAACTTGGAAGGAAGGAAAAGGTATTAGGTTAGTAAGGATAAGGCTTCCTTATCTACTCATTCACTAAACACTGTGTCCCTCTACTTATGTTCTTCCTTGTTCAGAAGGCACTCTTGATAGGCATCATTTACTAATGTCTAGGCTTGACTTCTCATCTAACTCAAGTAAGGCAGGAGCAATATCAGCAATTCTGTTGACCATATCTATTTCTTCTCTTCTTTTCTCTTTCTCCCTTCTCTTCTTCTCCCATTATCGTCATCGCCACGTTTATCCTATGAGCATACCTTTGTGTTCTCAACCACCATGACATTGCAGCTAATGCTCGACTACTGAAATTTATAGGTAGAGGACCTCCCCCCCCGGTGCTTAATTTGCTCCGCACTCATGTCGAATCCTGCAGTGGTGCAGGCCTCCTGCCTCGAGAGTAGCGTCCCAGGCCTGTGCTTCGCTGAGTCAATCAGTGCGGCTAGCCCTCACCAGACAGTTGACCATTCCTGCGCATGAGAACGACCAGATTTAAGCCTAGGCAGAAGCCTCACTTATAAACGACCATGACAGAGACAGCGTCTATATTGGACTGCCCTTGGAAGAGAGACCTCGCCGGCCGTGTTGCCGTGCGCAGGGGACATTGAATGAACTTAAATTCAAGTCATTTCACTATGGCTTTATTCGAGGATGCTGAACGATCTCATCATTCCGGCCGCCTGCAGTGTTTCCTCAATGAAGAAATACTGTTCAAGATCTGTCCACAGTCCCCTCCTGCCCCTTCGTCCTACTAGTGACTGCCATGATAGTCATCGCGGATTGCTACCATTCAATCTACAACCATCTACACGTCACCAAGTACGAGGTGCAAGACAAAGTCTGTCGAAGAAAAAGGGTGCAGAAAGCCTTCTGCATCCATCCGTCCCTCGAAAAAGACGCAGATTCTGCTGCCCTGCTCAGCATAAGCAATGCTCTTGTTATGACTGCTACTCTAGCGGTGTGATCTCTATACGAGCTATTTGCATCTTGAAACCTCATTCTGTTCCCTGCTGCAGCCAATATTCTTACCTCGATGACCATCCTTTGATCTAATGCAAACGTGCAGGACTTGGGCGGTTCAGAGATGGATTATCTACTCTGATCGATTTTCCTTCACTTCCTTTTTTCACTTCTTTTTCTTCTTGCTATTGGCAACTATTCTTTGATCGATTTACTACTTCTCACTAGTGTTGGTTGGTATTCTATACATGTGATATGCCTCCAAAGTAGCAGTCTGACTTTCTTAAGTTATGATTTATTTGTTAAATCTCATAATAGGTTCTAGACAGCATCTATCATACTAATATACCGGTTAATATTGATGTAAAAATAGGTAGCTTTAGACCACTCTAAAGAGATAGAATATCTGCTTACTACTCCTAACAATAGGTCTCGACAACACACCGTCATACAATCAAATTAGGTATTTAAGGCTGAATTCTAAGTCATGCTTTCTTGTAGATGACAGACATTAAATGATTATCCCTGGACCATGGGACGTGATTCAGGACTGAAAATTCTTTTTCTTTTTCCCTGGGGAGTATGAACACATGACCGTCATTATTATTGTTTGTCTACCACTCTACAACACCCAAAAGAAAAATCGTCATCCTCTTCTTGGTCCCACCTATCTCTTCTCTTCCACAACTTCATCCATCACCATGCCCACTCTGTCGAAATCCCTTCGTGGCCAACCAAAGGCCGCCATACTGGCGAAGCGCGACAAGTTCGTGGATGATCTGGATGATATCTATAACAAACTTCTGGATACACCTGATGAGTATATTGATCCGGAGTCGTATGAGAACTTCAAGATTTCCTGTAATCATCTGTACCTCTACCGCGGTGATGATGGTCGTGAGCAGGCAAATTTCGAAAGATACTTTTCTCCCATGTCCGTCAACGAGCTTCAGTCTTATCCCATCAACGAGGACGACAAAGACACGATGGAAGACTTGCAACTTGAGCAGACGCTCTGGAAGGAGCACAGAAGTCTCGATGACAGACGCCTGGATGACGCTCGGAAATTGTGCCGCATAGTTTGCAGGCGCTTTCGTTTTTCTCGAAAATTCAATGACAACGAGACATGCCTGCTTTGGATGCGTACTGGTTGGATACCAAGGTAGGATTGGTGATCACGCTTCGAGATAATGAAGGCTAATGGTTCACATTACTTACAGTGATTTCTCGAAATGTATTTTGCATGAAATTTTCGAAGACGAACTTTTCCACTCGCTTAAATGGCATCCTAATGATGCCTGGCGGGCTCGCTTTGCGCTTTCCAAGCCCCATGTGATGTTCACTTTGATACATGAGTATCCTAGCGATGACAACAAACTCCTGCGTGGAGAGGTGCTTGCTATCCTAGCAACGATCCTTACAAGGCTCACCAGCAATGAATATCAGGACCATACCGTCATTCCGGTAGGTGATCTCCCTCTTCAAACTAGCCATGTCGCAATATCGCTCATACAGCCTAGGTCCAAGTTCTGTCGTTCATGGGAGATAAACAAGCCCAGCTGCTCCAGGCATACTTTGGCGACAAAGGCCTTATTATTTACAAAAGCCATCTCCTCTCTTTCCAGGATCCGGAGGCTGCTGAGAAGTCAATGGAGTTTCTGCTGCAATTCATGGCGGGTAAACTGGTGGGAAGCACAGCCGTCACTAACTTTTACTTCTAATTTGGCATAAAAGGAGAGGTACGACAGTACGACATGTTTGCTGTGATATGAGAGTCCTTCAATTCTTGCCGTTGCATAGACCCTCATTGCCACAGATGCTTTGAGTACATACATATGGCGATCAACTGCATCCAAGCGACGAACACTGGCTTACTGAATGCCAGAAAAGGTGAAAAAAGAGCCTTTGGCTGATTGCTATCCTCTGCTATTATCCCCAGTACTTGCGCAGGAATTCCTCCACCTTGACCGGCTGGACATTGCACACCTCATTCAACACCCCCGGCACAACCGAGCCGTCTCTCGCGCAAGCCATGGCTATCTGACAGTCCATCCGCCTGAGCACATCTTCGCCAGGGATCTCCTTTAGTCTATCCTCCAGCTGCTGGACCGTCACCCGGCGCACCTCGACCTTCTTGCCAGTATACTTCTCACAAAGCCTAATCAACTCGTCGAAGTTGACGGTATCACCCGCCATCCCCAACTCCCTCCCTCCCCATTCCTCCATCTCCAGCGCAGCAGCCACAAATCTCCCCACGTCCCGGATGTCCGTCAACGTGAGCCTCGGCGACGATCCATCTTTCCTCACAGGAACAACCACATACGCCGGCTCAGCATCCAAGTGCACGAGGAACGCCCCCTCTGCGAATCCGGCCCTCGCATCTTTTTCTTTCTCGCCCCCAATCCCAATCCCCAGGTAATTCATGAACATGCCGCACGGGAACCGCGCTGCGTCGATTTGTTTTTCTTCAACCTTGCGCTTGACCGCCTCCCAGACGACATTCTTCGGCTGTAACAAATCAACCTGCGCCTGGGCCTGCTCGCGCAGTGCAAACTCCGACGGCGCGAACCGCCGACAGCCTGCTTCTATCGCGGCGTTGAGAAGGTTCAGCTGGTAGGTGATTGATTCCGGACCGGGAATGAGCACGACGCTGAGGACCGTGTCGATGTCTTTGAGTGCAGCGACGAGAGATGCATGGGATGTATAGTCCACGTAGCGGGTCTCGATGTCTTTGGGTGAAGGTTTGGGGTTGTTGGTTTGTCGGGAGAGGATGACCGGGGTCCAGTTGTTGGTGCTTGAGAGGGCGGCGAGAATGGATGCGCCCAGGGTTGGGCTGGAGCCTCCTGCGATGGCTACTTTGGGCATTTTCTTATATACATATACAATATATAGATGTCGAGATTGGTAGTTCGATGCTTTGGGTGAGATACGCGATGGGATATATAACTATGTGCTGGAAAGGATGACTCAAGCCAAGAGGAAATACGAGGTTGATGTCATTGATTCATCGAACTGCCAATGACATTAAATATCTCATCAAGCATTAACAAGAACGATTATTGTAGGATGTTCTTATAGATTCTGTGGCTTACTTGGAGTATCTGATTTTGCAAGATGAGCCAAGCGTGACAGTTAACCCTAATTCAACGATCGGACACTTCAGCCTTAGACTACTTCAACATGATAGCCCGTAATCACGATAACTCCCAATCTGAGCATTAAATGCCTCTGTCGCAACCAACTCGCAATAAACTTAAACTCCTAAGCTTGATGTCCCAAATCAGTCTCAGTTAGCAAATGGCTGTCTGGACCTGGCACTTCCAAACAAACAATAAATCACTAAAGCCCTATCCCCGAACTCTATGAACATGAGAACCGTACCCAGAGCGTAGCCCTAATCTCCAACAACTCAACTCGACTCAGCTCGACTCATCTCGTTCTCTAGAGAGCCAGCCAGCTCATCCAACTCCTCAATCCGTCTTTTGACAGCACACATATGGCGCCGAAGATCAGAATAAATGGTCTTTAGAGCGTCGGGGTCATTCCAAGACGTGGAGGTGCATGGCCAGGGCACGAGGCTACCGTCGCATTTTTTAGATTTAGAATGACAGGTTCTTTTTGTTCGGGGCTCGAGCTCAAGCTCAGGCCCAGTTGAAGAAGATGTAGATGCGGATCGCTTTCCCAGAACGCTAGTGGAAACGGGAGTGCCAGCCAGACGGCGAGACGATTCCATTTCCACCTTCGATTCGGTGAGGGCAAGTTGTCGCTGTCGCTGTTGTCCCGTGGTAGGTGCAGGTGCAGGTGCAGGTGCAGCTTTGGATGAAGTAGCCTTGCCCTTGTGGGCAGAGATGGCAGTGGTCGTGGGCGTAGGCGTGCGAGACATGGCTTGAAGAGTACCAGGCACAGGCACAGGCACAGGTAACCCCCTGAGACGACGTCCGATACCCTCACCAAATAGCAACCCACCCGCATGGAGAACAATCCTATAAGTTAAGTCTTAGCAGCTTGCAAGACAAAACAGTATGAACGTAGGTGGGACCTACAGATCCAACGTAAACATCCACTTCTTCCCCCCGGAAGCCACAAAATCCTTTCGCAACGAGCAATGCGCCTCGCGCCCATGCCAGATACAGTTCGCGCAGGCCCCGAGGCGAAGCGCATGGCGGCGGAATGCCGGGGCGCAAACGCACGATTGGAACGGTTTGTTCTTGGTCTTTATGCACAGATCGCATGCGGATCGTGGCTTGATGCCTCGCTCTTGGAGGAGCAGCGCGGAGGAGTGTGCGGTTGTTTCGAGAGGTCTGATGACTGGTTCTTGTCCTTGGCCTTGGCCTTCCCAGTTGGAATTCCAGTCGACCTTGCGGACCACGTCCATGAGTTTGACGACGCTGAGGTCGGTCATGGTTAGTTGGCCGTTTAGAGTGGCTGATCGTAGTGAGTGGTCGGTATGCGCTGCTGTAGAGTAGAATAGAACGAACAGAAAGAAGCTTACTTACTCTTCTTAGCCTCTGCAATTGCTGCTTTGCGGAGCTCCATGTAATCCACGTCCATTTTCTCGTGTGCAAGGGTGAGCTTGAGCGTACTGCTTGATGTGCACTGTATGTAGTTATATGAAGGAGATAAGAAAGTCAGATGATGGTGAGTGTGACATTTATACTGAACAGAACTGGATGAGGCCATTCACTGCAATTGATAGCGAACCTCTCAACAAGAGGCATATACCGGCAACTTCCATTATGTTTTGCAGGTTAATTCGACTGTCTTGATTTGTCCTTGTAATTGTCTGTTATATCAACGCACCGTCTCAGAGTTTCAAGATTTGATCCAGAGGGTACCTTGATATTGCTCCTCTATATATCCTTGTGTACTACGTTCCAGGAGGCCTGATCCGCTCATGTTGAAGGTCAAAGAAGCTCAGCTAAGACAATTCTTGGGACAATATCTGCATGTCGATCTCAAGGAAGCCCACAAAACTGACAATCAGGATCCCATCTCCTACGAAGCTCCTTCAATCAGCTCTCATTCTCGTGCGTCCAGTACCGGTCAGGTCTCAGAGAAAAATCCAAGTCGCCTATATACGCCTCAACCCCATATGGCCTGATTGTGTCCATAACAAGCACAACCACGACTGACACCTCTCTTCGTCCGCCCAGCCCGCATACATTGCAAAATAATAGTCCGACTGCCAGCTGAACGCCATATCAGATAGCGTCCCCTTCCTAGTCGGTGTAATCGGGCACCAGAATGCGTAGCTGTCGCGACTGATGATGATTGATATTAGTTCCGGGGTGATATGGACACACTACGACGAGTATTCCGTACAGCCGGCTGTGAGTGCATACAAGTATGATCAACTACTCTGTCAAAAGGGTGGGTCATGAATATGTTGAAGATTAAACTGCTACCAATACTAGACCAACGCCGCGCTCACAGAGATCCCGACAGAAACTCACAAGTAACTTTCGCTTGCGCCAGTTCCGAAAAACCACAATTGCCATACCATACCATGGCTTTTACCCGAAACCCAAGCATACCCGCAGTTCGTACGCTAGACCACCAGGGTGGTCGCACCATCGCAAAGAAAGACACATAATCATACAGTACATGAGACGTACAATATAGTACAACAAAGGAGCATAAGAGAGAGAGAAAGAAAAAAATGAGGCGAAGGCACTACCGCGAGAATTCACTCCAGACGGTACTCAACCAACCAGAAGGAATGCCAACCTCGGATGGCATCATGCTGGATAGCTGGTCATAGTCGCATCCCTCCAGGAATGCGACAACATCATCCCCGCCGAGGCTGGTCGACCACATGACGTTGGAGACACCGCCTTCAAATCCGTCAACCGTCACCGGGGGCGAGGCCGCAGGATGATTGACGGTTCCCGGCGGGGGCAGCAGTGGCAGGCCATGCGAGGTCGCCTGGTTGATCGGGGGCAGCGACTGCGAGTACGGCCCTTGTTGGCGAGAGAGCCACGTGTTCAATGGCTGGAGACGATTAGAGGACGGCACTTGGCCATACTGTGACGGGGGAGCCCCTGTAGAAGGAGCAAGAGACGGGAGGTTCGGCGAGGAGGTGCCGTAGAGAGGACCGTCGGGATGGTGCTGTAGCGACGGGAGCGAATACGGCGACTGCGACTGCAAGGCCCGCGGAGGCAACGGCAGGCTGGGCCGCCGCTCGGCATCCGGTCCAGGCAGAGGGAGGCCAGGGCTGTTGATGGGAACCCACGACTCGCGTCGGCCACCGGCACCCTCGAGACCAGACTCGGCCGTCTCGCCGGGGTCACTGCGGACTGCGTTGCTTCCCGCATCACTGACGTTGGTCGCCCGGTCGGCCCCGTCATCGTCGGCATTGGTCTCCGGCAGCCGATCCTCGATGCTGCCAAAGTCGAGGAACAGCTTTTCAAGTAACTTGAACTCCTCGAGGCCACCTCCGGCACCGCCCTCCCGTACTGGACGGATTCCGTTGGTATGTGGGTCCAGAGCGTCCAGTCGAGAGTGGCGTCGGAAGTCGCGCTTCACTTTGGAAAAGTAGCTGTGCAGTCGGTTCAGCGTGCGGAACCATCCATTGGCCATCTTCAAGCGAGACCGCATATCTCGCAAGATGTCGAGAGCCTTGCCAGTTTGCACCTGGCCGTGGGTTCCATCCGTGGCACCGGGCTTGAGACTCAACGATCCCTCCAGGTCCATGTGCGAAAAGTGGGAGGCATACACGCCGAGAAAGGCCGCATTGTAGATGGCAAACCCGACCAGTGGATTTTCAACAAGAACACCGCGCTCCTGGCAGGTTACCACGAGGTCCAACATCTGTCGGGCGGCCCGGAACAGTTCACGCGCACTGTCCCTCCAGAACCCATCCGGCGCCCCTGACCTCTCGCCGGGGAACAGTGGCTCGTCCAGGGGACCGATGGGCTCGTTGCACCGGACAGGAAGGAATGGAATGTAGGCGCGATGCAAGACAATGACGGAGAGAAAATACACCACATGCATGACGGTGTACGACGCCAGCTTGTTCTTGTACATGATATGGGTGTCGGTATTTCGAGGTGAGTATTGCAGATTGCGCGAGAGTCCGTCCTGGAACTCGCCCAGCATCGTCCGCAGTTTCGAAAACCTAGAGTCGATATGCCAGGGAGGAAGTTGTTCCGTTCTGCCAAATGTTAGTTTTGCGTGATACTACGGAGGATGGCGGATTGATGCATACCTTCGTCCACCCGCACAAGACCACTTGGCGATACTCCCCCAGATCCGAACGATGCGAATGACCCGGCTCAGCACCGACTCCTCCGCCCCAATCTCCCATCGGTCGATCTCATCCTCGCTCGAGTCTTTTCGTCGAGAGATCGGAGACCACGGCTTGTTGTCCGGAGGGACATTGTTGGGCAGTTTGTCATCGCTGAAGCCTCCGATACTCTGGCGAATGCTGGGAATTTGCATACCCTGCGAGCCGAAGCTCTGCGGGCGACGGGCGGACGGCTCGTTCAGACGGGACGTTCGGACGCGCTCTCCAAACGCAAACGCGTTGTCGCTAGGCAGCTGAATGCCGAGTTCCTTGACCCGAATCATGCGGGGACGATATTTACCGCTGCTGAGACAGCGGTCGAGGATGAAGCAGGCCCAAAAGGTTCGTCGCTTAGTCTCCAGGGCGATCACATCGTCGGACGTCTGCTCCTTGGGTTCCGGACCGCGCCGCACGCCAAAGAGCTCCGCCTCGGCTTTGAGAGCGGGCGATCGGGGGCCCTCGCGAGAGAAGAGCTCATTCTCCAGCTCAAACGGCAGTCCCATGGCCTGCGACAGCCGAATCGCCATGCCGACATATAGCCAGGCACTCTTGCCGCGGCACATGCCCCATTCGTGAAGTGCGAGCATCAGCAGCGCCTGCACGCGTGTGAGATCGGGGATCGCCAGACTGGCGCCATCGACGCCGGCCAGCCGGCTACGCAGCGCTGCCGCATAGAATTCGGATGCGACGAGAGGGTTCGAAGGGTTGCCCGGGGAGGAGGGCGAGTGGTAGGCGACCAGATGAGGGTGGAAGCGAGCAGTAAGCGCGAGGACTCCGAGAGGAATGAGAGGATTGGGTTCCGTTCTGGGGGCGGGCGGACTTTGTGGGGCGTCTCGGTTGTTTTCGGAGTTGGTGACATTGTTGGACGATGTGGCCCCGGAGAGCTGTCGAATCTGACCGAGGAAGGAGGCGGGATGTAGAAAGGGCAGGATGAAGGCGTAATGCGACTGGAAAAGATCAAAGACGGCCTCCCAGACCTTGACGGTCAGCACGGACGAGTCGAGCACCTCCAGCGAGGCTTTGGCTGCATCTTTGGCCGCAGACGAGGACACGCCGACGGCCTTGCGGGAGCGCTGTCGCTTGGGGCTATCCCAATCGCCGTTGCGATCCTCCCCATCGGCCATGGCGGCAATGTCTCGTTTGGCGGCACCACCGCCCACGCCGATGGCCGGGGTGGGATATACACAGTCTCGACCGGACGACTCGCATGCACGACAGGTGGTGTCGATACCGGCATTGACGCATTTGATCTTGCTCCGCCGGCACCGAGCGCAAGCTATACTCGATCGCATGTTGGTGATGTGGTAGAAGAGGCGATTTAGGTTAGGAAAGGCGTGGCAGACACCGTCTGCTGTCAGCCGGTGTCTTTGCGTTCAAGTCCCCGGTCTCTCAGCGGATTTCGAATTGGCCCCAGAGCGGCGGCTCGAAGGATGATGAAACAATCCGATAACCGACTAGAATCGCATGGATTTAGCCATGATTCGATATTTCGAAATGGCCAACTGGCAACTGTGACTAACCTTGGACGTAAATTCCGGTGCACAGCACTGGAGATAGAACGCTCTGACAGCCGATAGAACGGGATAATAGGACGAAAGCGGTTAATAGATCAACCAGGCGTAGTGAAGTGATGTGCGACCAGGATAGAGATCAGCTGAATTATGGTCGACGAGTCAAGGTGGGAGAGGTGCCGTGTAGAGTGCGACAGGCAAGGAAGCGAAGCTGGAAGCAAGGAAGGCGAGTAGGGACCATTCAACATGGGCGACGGGCGGAATAAGCGGAGTGTGGGGGAGCAGGAATGCCAGACAGAAAATCGGGGCACCGGACCGGCAACGCGACGTGAAAAGGAAACAAAGGAAAGAAATCGGGTAGAGACGGGATTGGAGGATTCGTCAGGATATACGCGAGAACGGAGTATTAGGAAGTAAGAGGATAGGTAATAATAGTCCGTAGGAAGGGTTACGGGGGAAGAGGAGAGGAAGAGAGAAAAAGAGGAAAGGAAGAGACCAGAGGAAGGAAATGGGTTCAGATGATGAATGTGTGTCGTTTCGTTGACCTCCGACACCCACAGAAGGGGAAAAAAAGGAAAAAAGCGACGAATCCCCGGATAGTTCCCAGTTCCCACAGCATCAAATCAACAGCGACAAGTTACAACATCCGCATTTCAGCAAATTGCGGAGGCCCGACGCTGGTCTTAGTCTGGCGGTTTAAGCGGGCGGTGTTAATCCGGAGACTGCAGCGCCCCCAGCTTGCTACTTTCCCGAGTGCCGAGATCCTGCAATAGCCTCCAGTACACAACACATACGGTTTGAATAGTTATAATTTAACTAGATAGTAGCTTCTAGATTAATAGTCTACTCGTTATATATTCACCTTTGAAGTTATTGATAAACTGCAGCGAAGAATACAGATTCCAGGCGTACGGCCAGTACGGGCTAGTCCAGGCTGTCCAGCCATCGGGACGGCGAACAGGCCCAGTCGCCTCTTTTCGCGGGGGGCATTAGTTCGCCTCTCCGACCGACAGCAGCCTTGAGATCCAAAAACAAAATATACTTCAATAATATCCTCCTACAGATTTCAACCTATTTAAAAGTAACATCGATGCTGTCTACTCCAACACGTACAGCTTACATTTCTTTTATTTACCCTTCTCCCCCATGTCAAATGAACATATCGGCACACCCAGGACGGACCGAAGAAGCCGGCTACCAGCAGGATGGTGGAACAGCATGGAGTAATATTACCTAACAATCCATCCACCATCCGGTCATCTTCCGTACGGTTACACGGTAAAATGGCTAATTCTGTCTCCAGTGTCCATGTGGCTGCTGGCTATGATAGATCGATTCAGTAATCAAGCTAGCGGACGATTTATCCTATAATATCTATCATTTCTTCTTTTCTGGTGGTCTAACAAGTAATATGGAATACAAGTATGCCCAATCCCGTGCTGATCGGTCCTTGTGTCTGACATGGGCTGCGACTAGCCTACTGTCTGCAGTGTCATTGGGGGTGTGGATGGCATGGAGGCTACCTACGGAGAATTCAACACGGGGTTACTTCCGAGGATCCAGTTGACGGTAATGGTAACACTGTCCGACCTGAATTTCTTTTCTGTAGACGACATCACAAGGAAGGCGAACCACGAAAGAGAGAAAAACAAAAAAAATGAGGGGAAACGGCACAATCACATTACCACCCATTCCGTAGAACCTCGGGTAGACATTCTCTGCCCGTTACCTCAGGATGGCTTCATTTTCGTCGCGTCGGGATGGGTTGGAGAGTTGGAGACTTCCCTGGGACGTGGGAAGTTGTCCGACTCGTCGACCGTGTGATGGGTTCTTTTTTCATGACTAACAGAAATCTGGGCCCTGAGTTGGGCCCCTGCATTGGGCCTTCCCCGCGGGGAGTGTCCCAGTCCACTGTCTACATATCAGTCAATCATACTCTGTAGAAGATGACCAGTCACGAGATTAAAGGTTACAGATGAATACTACCTCAATCTCGGCACTGTGCATCCATTCGTTGACACACTGTCTTGAATACTTCTCTTTAACTGACCGCTGACTGCTAGGGACATGCGCAGGATACCTACCTACCCTCCGACCGACAGTCGGGTGCCTCCTCCACACCCGGGCGGCAACTGCAGGAGCCTACACCCTACACTTCCAGCAAGTCCCAAGTCACAGATTTTAACCGGCCATGTTTACTGTGGACTCATCCCGTGGCCGCTCTTCGGGCTTAGCCGATGTCCATGATTGGTTCTCTGCTCCCCCATGTCCTTCTCACCCGAGGCACAAGCGAACCGATGAACCCCGCAATCTCACATTCATCCTATGATTTCGTGCAAGGACCTTGCCTCTCTACGAGCGCTTGTGATATACCTTAATGGAAGCACATGCTACAGTTCCAACCAAGGACATGGAATAGCTTACAAATGATTATCTACCCTAGGTACCATCTAGCAACCAGGTACGATAGGAAATGCCCGGCGAATCATCGGAGAATGCCCGATCAATCCCACACCCGGCTATTCTATTCTACTTACTTAGTATTTAATATCTAGCGGCTATTGCACCTATGAATGGAGGAAAAATTCTAATCTGTGAGATTTAGCAACGGGGCTTCTCAATTCGGCAAAATAGAGCGCAACTGCAAGCTGAGGCTGAGGCTGAGGCACCCGACAACCCATCCATAGGTGTCACCTGCTCGGATGTTGGCCAGTGAAGTCACCTCTGGATACAGGGTCACGTAGCTTACCGCAGTTGAAGTCCCTTACTCAAGGCGCAAATCGCAACTCTTACCTACTTTACTTCACAGATTAGTTAATCCCTGGTATGGTTACATAGTCAACCCCAGCGAGAGCTGACCTCCATCTAATCCTAGTCCTATTACCTACCTACTACCCACGCAAGTAGTCCTTCCCTCCATACTCATAGGTACTTGTCCAGCATCAACCATAACGACAGCCACTGAGTCCACCTGTCCTGTCTCCTCCGATTTCCCCGAGATTGGGGTGCAAGTAGCCACGATGCAATAACCGCCAGCATCTGATTCGTTGCTCTGCGCCACGGCTCGTGGACGGGTTCAGCTGGACCAATAGGGGGGTTTGGACTGGCAGATAGGTATACAGTAGACCCGTTGTATTGTCCCTCATACTGCTACTTTTATGAAAGTACAAGTGTCTGGGGTTCGGCGCATGAGTATCTGCATAGTACACTAGACTATTTGACTTCACCTGAAGTCATATTGATATGTAGTATTGATAGCATAACTAATTGAATAGATGGCAGCCAAGCCAAGCAGTCTCCCCGAAGAGGTGCGTAACGGGTACCTGGTGCCTGGTGGCTGTGTCGCACTAGCCTAGCCTAGCTTATGAGGCTGGTCTACTGCTGTGCCGGTATGGGTTTGGTTCTAATTATCATGTTCGAGTTCTTGTAGCCTCTGTATCGATGTTATTTGTTTATATTTGTGGTTCGGGTTTGTAGCCGGGTAGTGACAACTGTTGATGCCTATATATCCATGCTGAGTACTCAATTAAGCGACTTGATTGAACATTAACTAAAGATTGGATAATAGCTCCAAGAACATGAAAGGGTATCTTCCCAACGTATGTGAATGAGTGAGTCCGTATAACGTATGATATTAAGCAGCTTGCTCGGTCTTGTTGGGATAGAACCTGCAGACAAAATTAGCCGAGTACTTTCAATGCAAATAATGAGGATACATACCATGCAGCCACGGCGATAATCAAATACATCATCATCAGCAGCACACCCTCGAGCCAGTGCGATTTGCCATCGGCAATGAGATAGTTCACCTAAGGAATTAGCGTCACCATAAAAAAGGTCTGGCGATAGACGTACCAGTAAGACAGAGACGAAGAGCAGGATTACTTGGAACGCATCGAAATACAAGGTCATATTCTCGAGTCCTTTGCCAGTCAGTCAGGTCAGGAAAGTAATCGAGGAATAGAACATACCCATAATCCATCCAATCACAATAATCAACGGTAGAACCAGCAGAGCAATCTGCATGCTTGACCCCACGGCCACGCCGATAGCCAGATCCATCTTGTCCTTGCACGCCACCGTCACCGCGGTGGCGTGCTCGGCCGCATTACCCACGATAGGAAGCAGGATCAGTCCGACGAATGTCTTCGAGATGCCGCCGCGTTCCGTAAGGGCGTCAATGGAACCAACCTGGACAGTCAGTCGAGCCCTGACACTGAATGATGCACCAGACTTACCATAAATTCGGCGCACAATGCGACAAAGGTGGTGGAGATGGCCAGCGTCAGGACGGCAACCCAGATGCTGAGCTGCGGCTGTTCCTCGTCGTCCTCCTCGTGGATTTTCATCTGCTGCGCGTTCTGACCGCCCATGGTGGCCGTCATCTTGCCAATCTGGGCCAGGCCGCGACTGGCGTCACCTTCCGACACCTTTTGGCGTCGCTTCTCGACCTTGGGGCTGGGCCGGTTGTAGATCTCAGTGTGCGACTTGAGCTGGAAGAAGAGGTAGCATCCGTAGACGAAGAGCAAGATGATACTGGTGCCTGCGTTTGTCAGCGACAGTCGTCTGCGCATGGCCAGCAATCTTACCTCGCGACAACGGGGCGATTCCCACGGTTCCGGCTGCAAGAGTCAGTGAACGTCCTTGATATTTGGCCCAATTGACGCACCGCCAGACCACGCGTGGAACGCGGTAGGAATAATCAGACTGGCCACCGCCAGTGCCAAAAGACTGGCTGCTGTCTGCGCGACAACCGGGTTGAAGTGTTGCTCGAGGCGGTTGACACCGCCGAAAAAGAAACACATGCCCATGACCAGCAGCAGATTCGACAGCATACTGCCTATAAGTGATGTTTGAACAATAAGAACCTCCTTATCGACCAAGGCGATAATGGCGACGATCAACTCGACCGCATTACTATTATTGTCAGTCTGTCTCGTGTCTGGTTCTCCAGTGATTGAACACCTACCCGAATGATGCATTCAGCAGACCCCCAATCGTTTCACCAGTCCTGGACACGTCAGCTTGGTCCTCTACACCCGGAAATAGACATACCGTATGGCGATTTCTTCCGTGGCATAACTCAACAGGGCCGCAAGAGGTCTGGATATGTCAGCCGAGTCCAGACCTGGGATAGAGATACATACATAATAGCAATAAAGTTCACTACAAAGACGGCCACCGGATCGACGTCGACGTAATTCAGCGCAACTGAAATTGTCAGTGAGAACTCAGACTCGTCATATCTGCAACTCACTTCCAACTGGCGCCGCAATCAAGAGGAGGTTTATCCAAGAGTTAAAAAGGGTCGCTTTGAGCTGGCCAACGGCGGTAAACTTTTGCTTGTCAGGCACGTCCTTCCCCTCCTCCATTGAAGATAGGGCATCCCCATCCTCAGACCGACTCCCATAGCCGCTCATAAAGGTCTTTCTCTTCCGAGGTTTTCCTTCAGGGGTCTCGTCCTGCCCTTCTTGGTTGGAGACGTTGATGGGTTCGTGGCTGCGCATCGATGGTTCGGGCTCCGATTTCTCTGCACTTTCTGCTCGGTGAAGACCGTCGGTTCCTGACGACTCTGGCGGGAAGGTATCTGCGTGCTCTGGACCGGCCAGGCCTTCGGTCATGTCCCTCCGTCGCCGTCTTTCCTCCGACATGCGCACCTCCCCCGCCGTGCGGACGGGAGCGAGTCCGCTCTCCATCTGATAGGAATTGGACCGTCGCGGCCGTGCTCTGAACTTTTTGAAGGGATTGTGGTTCGATGGCTCGCCTTCCTGGTCGTACCAGGCCAGATTCCTGGCTTGACGGCGGTAGATGTCTGGGCGCCGAGACACATTAGTGGGGAGCGCACTTGGCACAGCACATCAGGGTCAGACTTACGCATGATGTTCTTGTTCTAGAAGTCAGGTAATTCTGGAAAGATTGATAATGATACTGCAGCAGTCAAGGTATTAGGATGATGTTCAAGAAGTGCGGGATGCAAGATGCGAAACGGCAGCGGGAACAGCGGTGCCGAACAAAGCCAATCCTGACAGGGTTGTTCTTTTCATCAACTTAAAAACAAGTCAAGGATCTTGCGAATGACATACAGTATATTGACGTGGACCACTCGTGGCTAGGTAGAGATCGCAGTTGACGAAATGTGGCGCGTACCTCAGCGCTCAGCCCCAATGGCCAACAAGACTTACGACAAGATGGCTTGGAAGGGACAAGCTTTGGACAAGAATAGCTGTCAAATAAATGGGTCGCGGTAGCAGATTGGAAAGGAACGAATACGGCCAATTGAACGATTGAGAAAAAGGAGTGACAGGGTTCTTGCAGGCTCTCGTTCAACCAGCGAGCAACACAGTACCCAAAGAGTTTCAATCTGAAAGGAGTGATGGTGTACACAAGCAAAGCAAAAGCGAAAAAAGGGATGACATGATGATTGTCTCAAAGGCGCGAAGAATACTTGGCAGAACTGTCCTTTGCTTGGCGATTTTCATCCACTCGACAGATTTATATCGTCGTTGTTACGGAGAGGACATTATTATTGGCGAATGTGTTACACAGCCACAACAAGCGTGCGTTTAGATCCTCTGGATAGCGTTTCCTGGACGCGCGGAGAACCATGATCCATCATTATTGAGTATGTGGCTGCTGCAAGTCTGCAACGAGATCGGGTCAATCCAGTACCCCTTATCAGAGGTGATCTTCTACGTTTCAACAAGTTCAGCGGTCACTAGATGTTTGTAGAGGTTGTCTACGATAGTATTAGCTAGTCATCAAAGATGTGCACTCCTATTTATTGGCGCTCTGGTTCTGATTTATGAGGCGCCAGATCAGGAATGTTACTTATTCGCAACTAGTAGCAGGTCGTAATAGTGGCTCCTTAGTAGATCCTAATCATATTCTAACCGATTAAGGTTGGCTCTCAATGCTCAGAAAGTCAATCCCCTGTGTGCTTTGGAGAGCCATTTTGCTACGTCTCTCAAAAATGGGCACATACTGTATACATTGGTTTATCAGATTACTGATTAATCTGATCACACCGTACTCCTTATGAAGACAGTGGCTTGATTTATTTTGAAGTCAGAAGTCTGAGTTTCATCGAATCTGGTTGATTACAGTACCATCAGTGGGTCTGGGATAGATTGAGTCCATACGGAGTACTCTGAAGCATGTCCGGGAACCAAGCCACATCACCAGCCACAATGAACCACATCAGCCACGTTTTAGTATTCAATCTTTGCCTCTAAAAGGCTCAGCTCTTGACTTCAACGGATGTCAAGAACCCGGGAGCACCATCATGCGTGAAGTTTCCTGTCTGCCTCGTGGATTTGTCCCTACTATAGTGTGCAATCAATAATACCCAAGTCGTCGTGCAACAAGACACGTCAGTAGCACTTGCATCTGTCAATGTCTGCTGATCAAGACACTGCTGAATTCAAGTCGTCAGTACTCGTGTCCGACCCTTGCGCCATGATGTGGTGAGATTGTGAGCTGTTTTCTTGCAGTTGCTGCCATGTTTAACAGAGGCATCTTGTAGTCTACGACAAATATATCCTTAATGCTCACCGCTATATATGGCCTAAATCACTGCGGTGAATCCACTTGAGGGTATATTTCGCCGCGGTACGTCATTGGGATAATCTGGATCTAGCAACGCAGCACATCATGCAAAGTATGTGACTGAAAAGAAAAGCAGAGACATCATTGCACATGGGAGTCAAGCTTGTTGTCTGTGCATACGACTCCCAAGGCCATGGCTGCATGTTTGCATAAACTACTCCGTAAGATTACCTATGTGCGGATGACTAATAATACAGTTGCCTGAAAATTTTTTTATTACCTGTTCTGTGGGTTCGAGGGCGGTTCCAGACCCTGAAACCCTGGTCGCCCGTCCCTGGTAAGACGATGTATTGCCCAGGGGTGTGTATCATTAGGTACCTTGGTTGTTGAGGATAGAAATACTGCTCAAAAAGGACTCGCATAATAATAATATGCCTTGCGAACTATTTTGCCCAGTCCTACTTCCATTGCGGTGGTAGTAAACCAACTTGTAGGTCTTCGACCTGAGCCACGGATGCTCACATAATCGAAGTTGCCGATTTTTAGGAGCTCATGATTCAGGACAAGCCGGACAAGCCGGACAAGACTGACAAGCCGGAACTTGAGAGAGCGAAGCAACACTGATGCCCCTATTCCTCAGCCAAGCTACTTCCACAAGACAACTGGGCAAAGGTAAGCACACAGGGTACAGCGTAATTCCATTCTTACAATACAGGCCCCGTGTCAACGACGAATCAGCACCCTGGACCCTGGCGCTAAGTTTCGAAGGCCCCGCAGTTATATCACCGAGAATGTCCATCCTTTGTCTCTGGACGTATCATTTGCTTCCTCCCAGTGATTGCTTTGATTGTTCTCAAGCAATGATCATTATTTACATACACAGGATGCTTGGCGATACACCAGATTTCCCACCTTGGATACTCTCAAGTGAGACAATTGTGACAATGGTCTCCATCAACTGTAGTAAGAAGATGGACGCCCAGTCAGTAAACGCCCAATCATCAATCCACCATGCTCACCAGATGTCTCAATGTTCCAAAGAATCAATTGGATGATTGACAGTCAAGTGTACTATTTATAATCGGCTAGTGACTAGGTAATATTATTACAGGGGCTGCTTACTACTCCGTACATACTCTAGTAGTTTAGTCCTCCCAAGTGCTTGCCTTGGTGCCTGCTCCGGCTTCTCCTTTCCCATCTTCTTCTCTGTCATCCCCGTACTTTCTTCTTCCTCTCCTTCTTCGTCTTCTCGACATCCTTTCTTTCCCTCCTTGTATTCTATTTTCCCTCTTGGGACTCCAACCATTCAACGGCTCATCGTGTACCCGCCGTCAGTCACTCGTTGTCTATATTCTGTCATTTTCTTCCTAAGAACCCTGTGGGTTTGATATCAACTGGGTTTACGGACCGAGACGATCAACCCACTCTTCGCAGATCATCAACATCATCTTTCATCTGAAATTGAGTACGCCCTTCGTTTAAATCACATACAACATGAAGTTCGTTTACGCCGCCGCCGGTGCTTCCCTCGTGGGCAGCGCGCTGGCAACACTGCCCGCCATTGAGGCTAAGGTATTGAAAGCCTGTTGCTGGACGATCGCATTGGACGCTGACTCCTATGTACTTGATATAGGGCAACAAGTTCTTCTACTCCAACAACGGAACAGAATTGTAAGTTTGCCTGTCGCTCAGCGTCATCGTTCAGTGACTGACCGGCTTTAGCTTCATTCGCGGTGTTGCCTACCAACGTATGTCCCAGAGAGATCCCATTGATCGACCCCGAAACTAATCCAGTGCAGAGGAGTACCAGGCCAACGGCACAACTTCCGAGAACTCCGACTACACCGATCCTCTGGCCAATGTTGACAGCTGCAAGCGTGACATTCCCTACCTGAAGCAGCTGCGTACCAACGTCATCCGTACCTATGCTGTCGATCCTACCAAGAACCATGACGAATGTATGAAGCTGCTGGACGATGCCGGCATCTACCTGATTACCGATCTGTCCGCACCATCCGAGTCCATCAACCGTGCGGACCCTTCCTGGAATACTGACCTGTACAAGCGCTATACCAGCGTCATTGACGCCTTTGCCAACTACAGCAATGTCATTGGCTTTTTCGCGGGTAACGAGGTCGCCAATGACAACAACAACACCAATTCTATTGCGTACGTGAAGGCTGCCGTGCGAGACATGAAGTCGTACATCAAGTCCAAGAACTATCGCTCCTCCCTGGCTGTCGGATACGCCACCGACGACGACGCCCATATCCGTGCTGACTTGGCCGACTACCTTGTCTGTGGTGATAAGGAGAGCTCTATCGACATGTTCGGCTACAACATTTACGAGTGGTGCGGTGAATCTTCCTTCGAGACGTCCGGTTACAAGGAGCGCACTGAGGAATTTTCCAAGTACCCTGTCCCTGCTTTCTTCTCGGAGTACGGCTGCATTGACCCCAAGCCACGCAAGTTTACCGATGTCCCCGCTCTGTTCGGTCCCCAGATGAACGACGTCTGGAGCGGTGGTATTGTCTATATGTACTTCCAGGAGGCCAACGACTACGGTCTGGTTTCGGTCAACGGCGACAGTGTCAAGACCAAGGAAGATTTCTCCTACCTGTCCTCTCAGATGCAGAAGGTGACGGCCACCGGTGTGAACAGTGCAAGCTACACTCCCGCCAACACTGCCGTTCCTACCTGCCCTTCGGTCGGTACCAAGTGGGAAGCCTCCAACAAGCTGCCTCCTACTCCCAACAGTGAGCTGTGTGACTGCATGGTCGAGACTCTGTCCTGCACTGTGAAGGATTCTGTGGACGAGGAGAAGTACGGTGACCTTTTCGACTACCTCTGCGCCGCCGGTGTGTGCGGTGGAATCAACTCCAACTCCACCAGCGGTGACTACGGAGCTTACAGCGTCTGCAGTCCCAAGCAGAAGCTCTCCTTCGTCATGAACCAGTACTACAAGAAGAACAACAAGGCTGCGACCGCCTGTGACTTTGATGGCAAGGCCCAGACCAAGAAGGCTGCTGATGCCTCGGGCTCTTGCTCCTCTCTGATCAGCCAGGCCGGAACTGCTGGCACTGGTTCCGTGACCGCCGGTGCCACTGGCGGCTCCGGCTCCGGCAGCGCCAGTGCGACTTCCAAGGGAGCCGCCGGTGTTGCCGCTAGCCCCATGGCTGTCAAGGTCGGCAACTGGCAGTTTGGAGCCTACATTGCCACTGCTCTCTTTGCCGGTGTCGGTATGCTTGTACTGTAGGTGAAACAGATTTGAGACGGATGCAGTAGAGGGGTTGTCGTTTGTGTGGTTTTAGATTTTGTTTGAGTACATACTTTTTTAGCAAGTAGTGTGGTGCTTCCATTCCTTTCGACAGGAACTTTGCTTTTATACCTGACCACCTGGCGGTCTCTTGGACATTAGTTGAATGAATGATTTAGTTGATACTCTGCGTTTATAGGTTATGGACCGGCCATGGTAGATATTAATCTAAGCTGCCGCCAAGGTAGAAGTTGGAGAGATTAGAAGGCCAAAGGGCTGCCCGGCAGCTAATATATTTATATGGAACGGTTTGAGAAATGATAAGCAACTAACCACCTACAACGGTTCCCGACTTTTCAGTATAAGCGATGGTCATAATATACCAGAAGCTATTACCAGAGAAGGGATGTTGTGCTGGTAACCGAGTCTCGGTGCCAGTCACCGAAGTATAACTGCAGCAAAGTGGATCTCGCAGAACTCACCCTCGGCCTCACACTCGGCATGCCGAACACTTCCCGGAAAAGAATCCGTCATAGTACATATTTATGTCACGACTCCTCTACCCAGACGGCTGAATTGGAATTGAACCTATGAATCTTGATCTTGAGAAATGGGTCAAGATTCCGACCTAAGTCATGACAAGCCCAAGCCCATCTGCCGCTGCGGCACCTCTCGACCCCGAAAAGAACAACACACCAGACAGACACATCCTCCCACTCTGGCGCAAATGCATCATCCTCTTCGTCGTCAGCTGGATGACCTTCGTCGTCACCTTCTCCAGCACATCGCTCCTCCCCGCGACGCCCGAGATCGCAGCCGACTTGAACACCACGCCCGAACTCCTGAATGTCACGAACGCCGGGGTGTTATTGGCGATGGGCTTCTCGTCGCTTATTTGGGGGCCGGTCACTGCGCTGCTGGGGCGCAGGATTGCGTATAATATTGCGATTGGGGCGCTTTTTGGGTGTTCGGTGGGTACGGCGGTTGCGGGGGGGAGTAGTGTATTTACGGCTTTTAGGGTCCTGGGTGGGTTGACGGGGACGTCGTTTATGGTGCAGGGGCAGACTATCCTGGCGGATATTTTTGAGGCGGTTTGTATATTCCTTCTGGTTGTTGGTGATAGGGTCAGGGCTGATTGCGGTGGTAGAAGGTTAGAGGCACGGCGGTTGGGTTCTTTATGGCTGGGACGGTGACGGGGCCGGCGATTGGTAGGTAATACCTCTCTGATGCTTTGTGTGGTTGAAGTTGACGGCCGGTAGGACCATGTATCGGCGGCTTGGTGGTGACCTTTGCCCACTGGCGGGTCATCTTCTGGGTGCAGGTTGCCATGGCCGGGTTGGGCCTCGTGCTTTCACTGCTTTTCGTCCCGGAGGTCAAGAAGAGAGAAGGCGAGGGCGAAGGTGTCCCACGCCCGTCTTCCCTGCGAGAGGTCCTTGCCATGTTCAACCCCGTCCGTATTTTCCGGCAGTGGTTGTATCCCAACGTCTTTCTATGCGTATGTACCTACCTGCGTGCCTGCCTGCCACCAAAAAGGAAGAGACTGACTGAGACAGGACCTAACCTGTGGCCTCCTCGCGATCTTCCAGTACGGCCTTCTCACCTCCGCCCGCGAGATCTTCAACCCCCGCTTCAATCTCACCTCTGCCCTTGTCAGCGGCCTCTTCTACCTCGCGCCCGGCGCGGGATTCCTCCTGGGGAGTATCCTCGGTGGACGACTATCCGATCGTACCGTCAAACGGTATATCGCTCGACGCGGGGGGCTGCGTCTCCCGCAGGATAGATTGAACAGCGGGCTGGCGACGCTGTGCGGGGTGCTGCCCGTCGCGGTGCTGGTTTATGGTTGGACGCTTGAGAAGAGGGCGGGGGGCATGGCTGTGCCCGTCATTGCGGCGTTCTGGGCTGGAGTGGGTCTCATGGGCTCGTTTAATGGGTTGAATACGTATGCTGCTGGTGAGTTTTCCTTGGTGAAGGTAATGGTGATGCGGATTTTGATTATGTGGTAGAGGCGATTCCCGAAAGACGGTCTGAGGTCATCAGTGGGAAGTATATCGTGCAGTACTTATGTTCGGCCGGCAGCAGTGCGGCCGTTGTACCCCTGATCAAGGTGATTGGGGTGGGCTGGACGTTTACAATATGTGAGTGACACTTCATTTGAGGTCGCAATTCCGGAGACAAACTGACTGGTTGAAGGTGTGGTCTTGTCGCTGCTTGGGGGAGGATTTGTGTTTTGTATCACGCGCTGGGGGAGAGTTATGCAGCTGTGGGCTGAGGAGAACTTTCATCTAGATGGGAAGACTGGGCTATAGATTGTGTCGCGGTGCGCTGATTGACGAGTGATGACCGATAGATAATAGACGATAGACGACAGGCGATGAAGCATAGATTCATACATCATGTTCTGTTGCGTTGCCAGAGTGTGTACAGTTATAGGCCATGACTAGTATACATGCTCTCCGTGTCGTTCATAAACGTGTCCACCGAATGCAACAGTCCCAAGTCGAAATCTGACTGCGCGAGAAAGTCCTGCATTGTCGGCTCCAGAAATGTCATTGCGGTTGGCAATCCTACTGCGGCTTCGTGAATCGAAACCCCAGGCGCTAGGTTGCCATACCCATTGTATCCCGGGCTACTGTTCAGCTCATTGTCTGCTCTGATAATCGGCCCAGGTCCCGGTGGCAATGGAGCGGTTTCATCAGTATGAGGTTGCGTAGGAACGACAGAGGGGGCCGGAATGTTTCCTGGCCCCAGAGCTTCTGCTCCGTTTCTCCTCGCTTCCTTTCTGCGCCTATCGTCCCCATACCGTTCGAGACAGTATTTGACTTGCTCGAGATTCTGGTAGAACTCCGAGGCCGCAAGATTGCCGTTCTCACTCATCGACTGCAGCACAGCCAGACCGGTCTCAAAGGCGCCTAGGTCGTTTCGACTGCCGATGGGCAGCAAGCTGGACATTGCAAGCACTAAAGAAGCCGAGAAGAGGTAGTGCGCGTGAAAATAGCCAAATACCGGAACGGAGCCGTTGATGTAGCGCGTGAGTATCAGGGAGTGACTGTGACGGGCTGCATGTATACACGCTTCACCCAGAGTCCAGACGGGTTGCGAGATGGTATTGTCCTTGCTCGTGGGGGTCGTGTCGGACTCGCTGACTTTGATGAGCAGGTGAAGGAGGGTTGGACGGGTTGTTAGTATGACGCACTGTTCAAGTCAGTATTGTTCTGGACGAAGAGAGAGCCAAATACCTGGTTGAAAGCCAGATGCAGAGAGCTGATATGTTTCGTGTTCATCTCAGGGTCGTTTTCGTTCAGTCGCAAATGGTCGGGTAGCGTATCTACCCAATTCTTCAATGCTTTTAACAGCTTCTGCACGCGCTGGAGAAATGTCTCGCTGTATTTGCGTCGGCTGTAGAGTTTTGCAATAGTTTCGCCGACAATCCGAGCGAGCTCTATATTGGCTTTCTGATAGTCTGGGTCGGAGAATTGCTCATCATGCAACTGCGCCGGGCTTATCTTGGACGGCATGTCCACGTGGATATCATCATCAAGAATCTGGGATGGCATTCCCATCTTTGATCCCCACATGCGATCAAAGATGTAGATAGTCCACCAAATCCGCACTCGATGTTGGCGCTCCACAGGGTCGATGAGCTGCGACTCGGGAATGTTATGATTCAACCCAATCTGCAAACTCAAGCGCATCGCGCTGCCGATCAACACATACGCCGAGTGGCGTCGATTGAGATAGTAGGAGAACAATGACTTGATGGTCAGTTTTCTTTCTTGAATGGGTGAGGGACTAGGAACAAACCAGCAACAAGAGCGTCTCCAAATGGGTAATGCTTGTTCTCTCTGGCAATACCTGAACCAAACTGAGGGCGCGCGCAAAATACGAAGTCCCTGGCACCCTCGAACCAGACAGGGGTTCTGTGCGGATCGAATAAGCTTCTCCAAAAGCGAAAAGAGCAAAGAATTTGCACTGGTTGACCTTGCAGTCAAAGTCACCCGTGCGATATATTTCCTCAAGCTTCTCCAAGGTCGATTTACGCAGTAACAGATGATAAAGACATCCAATCTGACGCAGCACGATCTTCACCAGAAGTCGAGCTTGCTGAAGGCTCGGCCACTGTACATACACCTCGTTGGCTGCGGCGATATTCGCTTCCTTGACATACTGCATCCGAGGTATATGAGGTGTCGTGTTACTGCCTGTCAGAAAACGACGAAAACGAGTAGCAAAAGCCGTGCAGGCTGCCTCGCCGATGAAGATAGGCGGCGCGGATGGATCGTACGGATGGAACCATGCACGGTCACCGATCAGTGGGTTACGGACACTAGTATTGCTTTCATCTGGCTGCTCTGTGAGTCGTGATTCACTTGCTTCGGCGTCATGGGTCGGTTCGGCCGGGTTCGCCGAGGGGGTCGATTGTTCCTTTAGACGTCGATTCTCCGAAATCAGACTTTCCAGATAACTACACACATAGTCAGCAACAAAGCCTGTTCGTCCGAGAGTCTGGAACTGTAATTTATTAAGAAATGTCCTTCGCATACCTTTCGCTCACTTTGACCTGGCGATCGCGATGGGTATATGTGCACTCATCTGCACAACCCACCATGCGGCATTTGGCGCATGGCTGCTCTCCAGAGCACTTGATCTTATGCGCATGGCACCGCTGGCAGCTAATGATCATCTCACGAGAGCGTTAGATGCCATATTTTCGCCAAGAGAGATGGTGACGCACGCAATGAACTTCCTCCGCTTGGAGGATTCATCTGTCTCCGCGCTCTGAGTGTTCTTCCGCCTGTTCATCTGTCATGACATTTCGATCACTTTGATCGAAAGCAATAAATTCTCGTGACGGCCTGACAGACAATGTACAGCACTTTTCTCACAGTTCTTAGCAGATTCTGAACTTTCATGAGCCACTCGAGGGGGTTGTGTCCAAAGTGCCAAGAACTCGGCTGCACTCGCCGAACTAAACCTCTCTCTTTATCCAATCAGAACACAGTCAACGACGCACAAGACATCGAAGGCAACGTTCAGGTTACTTTCAAGTGCGATATGAAAGAATGCGGTATGACTGATATTGCTGCACTTTCTTCTGAAAATTTCTATACAGTGGCTGTTACGGAATGATAAGGCCCTCAAGACTATCTTGAAGGGAAATCATGCAAGAAAATGAAGTATAGCTTAAAGCGAAGCCAGTCACTTCTCATGGATTGAAGCAGATTTGATACCGGAGGGCTGCGAGATAGCACTCGAGGACTTCCGCTTACGTTTGAGTCCCAAAGGCTGGGTATAGGATGAACAATAGCAAAACGCTCTTAGCAATTATTCTCGTGTTCGACCTCAAGTCTTGTCGAAGAGTTCTCTGGGTCTCATGGTAGAAGGTGCGTTGAAACCTTTCCAATGACGATTTCCTGTATGGCGCGTTATTCTAAATCACCATTGTCAGCCTTTAGCAGCCATCTACATTTGTGGATATCCCCGTCTCGAGTAACAGAGGCTGGCCAACCCGCGCAAGGTTCGACCTAATATGATATTCCATTGTGCTGAGTTCGACGGATATCCCGACCGACAGGGAGAGAGCTGCATCGCTTGTGTTTCTGAAAAATAGAAAGACGTACTACGAGAGTGCTGTCCAGGGAACGCAAGAAAGTATGTGACTAAAACCCATTGATAATGCAGTAGACACTGGTTCCAGCCCAGACACCGTCTGGGGAATTGTACGGGTTGATTTGTTTCTTGCAGCTGAGGAGAACAGACCTGACTGCCCCAAAGCTATTCAGGATTCGCAACTCACGTCGGGACTCACAGCCCAGCATGCTTTATTATGGTCACGGTGCTTGAACACCTCAATCTCCTGTTCTTGTATGTTTCAAGCGCACCAATGAGTCAATGAGCCCAGCGGCGCTTCTCCGAGTATTGTGCCCACGAACAGTTCTGTAAGATATTCTGTCACCGGGACTTGAGTAACGCAACAAACATGTTGATCCCAGACAATGCCGTCGCGAGTCCGTCTTCTCGAGGCTGACGGATTCCGAACTCGAATGCCTAAAACGATCATCCCGTATTCGGTCTTCAGATGCTTCAATTGGCACACTGCCGGGGATACACCAGTCACCCTCAGTTCTTGGAAGTAGATATATTTTCAGGGAAGCTTCGGCTGTAGTACGCGTCATTTGAATCCTTACTGGCCCCAATGACGGGAGCTATCGGTCGGTAACATCGAACGAGGCCTCTAGGAAAGCTCATGGACTGCTTAGAGAGACGAGATAGCATGATGATCGTGACCGGAACGAATCTGGGGTAGGTGCATGTCTTGGTTCTGCGCGTTGAGCTTGAAATTACGCCTGGAATGGACGACGGGCCGGACAAGTCAGATGGCATTACAGTGACGCGTCTCTTTGCTTCTGGGGGTCACCAGCCACGTTAGTAAGTTTAAGCGAATAATGAGTTGTCTTCTCGTTATAGTCACGCCCTTGACAACGGGATGAGGAGGTCAACACGACGATTTCTAGACCACCATCCAGCGAGAAAGGGGGCCGGAGAGCCACGCAACCTACCCTGCCTGTAAAAAGCATATCTTTCTGAAGACGTTCAATTTTGTATCACCGGGTAGTTTGAAGGTGGAGAAAAAACAGGATAAAATGAGGGAGGCAAGTTGGGGGAGCGAGAGAAACTGGCCTGCCTCCTACAGCAAGTAGGACAAGGCTTCAAAGAAGCCAGAGGGAGGATCAAAACCAGCACAGCTAGATGATCAGTACAGCAGACAGGCGAATCTCTCAGTTTTGAGACTAGGAGAGAGCGGAGCGCACAGATTCCTTCTGAAGGTCACCCGATCAGCCACCTCTACTCGTAGTGAATATTGTCATGCAGACTTCTTTCTCTCTGGATAGGTCCTCTAGTGAATCGTAACCGTCCCAGAGAAATCACAAGAGAAAGATGGGCCTTGGGGAAATTCTGTTGGTCAATGTAGAAAGGGCAGGCCCACGGTAGGTAATCTTAGCATCGGTCGGATTTCTTCTCCAGTGCCAATTGAGTGGACAGACGGCTAGACGGGATCCTCCATCTTCACCCTTCTCTTTCTTCCCGCTGGGTCGTTAACGTGGCTAAGAAAGCATCACCGACCTCTGATAGAAATAAAGGTCTCTCTCCCCTAATATTTCTTCCCTTATACTTCTCCCAAACTCACAATATCATGCGGACTGTCAGGAGCATGGGTCTGTTTCCTGCACCACCGAATTAGCCTAGAGTCGACCGCTCTGACATCATCACCGCATCAGAAAGCCGCTCCACAACCATCGGTTCTCCTAACGCTTTCTTTCTCGCTAAAAAACGTCTCCTACAGTGTCCCTCAGTCAAAGTCCCCTTGGCCATTGTGCCATTGGGTTACGGAGGATCTCCGCAATGATTGATTGGAGAGATCATCACTGGTGGATCCCCTCAGTGTGCCACTGGGGTTGTGAGTGAAGGAGGTGGCAACATCAGCCAGTCATGACAGCGAAGGCCTTACGATTATACTTTGAAGTCGAGCCATGATCGAAATTCGATGAAATTCGATGATCAGCACAGACGAGTTCCCATGCCACACGCCCGTCCCTGAGTTTAGAAGATAAACACTGGTCAGTGCAGCTCTGAGAACGCACGGCTCTGGGAATTTTGTGCTTTTAAGCGACACGAGATGGGTGGAATCCAAAATTTGGCAGGAGAATCCATTTTGCTGACGGGTATTGTTGCTTCGTAGTCTGCTCATTTATGCCCGTTTGTTAGTCTGTTGACAATCATGCCTACTTGAGTGCGGCTCAACCGCCACGAGGAAAAGGGCATGGTCGCGTCGTTCTCCCCAATCGTGTCTCTCCTACCTCACCAAACGGCCCATACTGTGTACCGATCTCGATAAGGTCACTTCGCTGGTCACTTCGCTTTCCGCTGCTCAATCCACTGCCGTCGTGTGACAAAAACTCGAGCGTTAAAGGAGGCCGATCTAGATTGACCCACTGTTTCGGGGAGCATGCATATCTTATCCGTTGACACCATTTTCCAGCCGGCAGTAATCGCTATACGTCTTGGATCATGTTGTGCTGCGCTGATTCCGCAATATCGCGCCTTCCTCAATCCCGAATCACATCCGCGCGTATCCTGGTCGACCCTCGACTCTCGATTGTCTATCTGTCCTGGGTTGTGCGCTATAAATCGTCAATGTCATGACCGGAAGAGAATAACAACCAAAAAACCACTATCGGCCAGTTCTGTGACTGCTTCTCACATATAACCGTCACCGAGAAAAAATTGTCCTGTTTCATCACTGTGAGTTACATCATAGTAATGGCAACTCAGTATCTCAGTATCTTCTGGCGCCCCTGGAAGCTTTGAAAGGATCGCAAATTCTGGTTCGGAGCGAGGCGGTTGATTTAGTGACAAGATCGTTCATGGCAGACAGAAAATCGTGCTGGTCGCAGCAAAAACGGACTCGGATTCATGCACCTCGGCACTGGCCGAATGCATATCACTTCGTATTTGCACTGCTGCGGGTGGCTTCGATAGACAGCGACGCACGACATACTCTCTCGCGATCGAGACCATCTCCATTAGTTGAGGGTGGCTACTCTATCCTCGTCTCATGTGCTTCATCACGATTGGCACTATTTGAGCATGAATTCCAACGCTTGAGCTCTTATCGCTCGTCCTGCATCTAACACTGCTCGATATATGTGTGGAAGGAGAGGTCAAGCGGAATTCGAATTTCGAGAATATCGCACGGGCTCAAGGGCATGATGTCCTAGGATTTGCGTTGTCAGTATGGGCTAAGCCCTCGAATCAGTGCATAATTGCGCAAACCAGCTGTGGTCATTCGTTCCAGGTAAACATCAATATCTTTCCCTGGGACGATAGTAGCACCAATCGCTTCATAGCTCCTGAGAATTATTGTTCAGGACCGCGCTGGAAAGGTTCTGCTTCAGGCCCAGATGATGAGAAGTCGCTGAGATGACATCTTCTGGCGATTTCCTCTTGGATCTTTCCCCAACTTCTACTCAAATTCGGTTCTCGGACACCTTGCCATGCATCTTTGCGGAGGATTTGTAATCGCTTGTCTGAATGACACGCCAGCTAACTCGACAAGTGCGTAACACTACACTTATTGATTCACTCGTGGCCTTCGTCAATCGTCCGAGTATTCCGAGATAAACTGTCAAACTGCGAGTGTAATCAGGTCCGGAGAATGGCCACTGATATACCCCATCCTCAAAAAAAAAAAAAAGAAAGAAAGAAAGAAAGAAAAAAGAAAGAAGGCTAGCGAGCCTGCATTGGGCTATTTGGCACATACGCATTCAATGCGCAACAGCTGTGTCATAATGATCGCTTTCTCCGTGACAAAAGTTTTATTAATCAATCAGGAACAGGAGTGGTATCCATAATTGATCAGATCATGAAGATCATCAGATAATGTGAACGAATTGGCGGCATGCCATGGATCAGCAGGATGGCAAAAAGGGCAGCGGGAGGAATGGAGTTTAAAAATTTCCTCCCGAATGTTCCTTGACCTCATTCTTATTTTCTATTACTATTTTCTTGCGTTCTGGATCCTTGGGGACTCCTTTCGTCTTGGTCAGATCGCCTAGGGATACTCTTGTTGTGTACAAAGACAGGTTGAGGTTGGATCCGAGCCGACTCCCGCCCGCCCTGTGGCGCAAGAAGGACCACGGCAATGAACTCCAGCCTACCACGATCGATCTTTCAGCAGGCTTGGATGTCTCAACCAGAGTCCGAAGGGTCTGTCTCTTCTTGTTTGCTGGGTATCGAGCGTCGTATTATTATTACGGCTCTGAGATCTCTTCTCCTTTGCCGTGACCAGCATATTTCCTAGCTCCACACCTGCTCTGGGCTAGCGCGTGTTCACAAACCACGTCGCCTATTATTGAAGGTTGGGCGAAGGGGGGCCTCTCAAGTAGCCTTCTCATCCTTGAGAATATGACGGACCCTAATCGTCCTCCTTTTTTCTCCTACGGATCCCATCCATCTTCATCAGATTTCCAGGAGAATGAGACAGCATACGGTGACTGGACATCGTCTCAGTTCCCGCAAGCGCACTTTGGACCTCAAATCAATTATGAACCGATCCCCAGCTATGTCGAAAACCCCGCAGGGCCCCGAGTCGGCACTGGGGAACGATCTGTGAACTCAAAAGTTGCCATACCCCGGTCAGCAAACCCCAGTAGTTGGACCAGCAGCGGGCGAGTCAGTCGGGCCTGCGAAAACTGTCGTGAGCAAAAGGCCAAGTGTAGCGGCCATCGCCCAACCTGTCAAAGATGCCAGGAGTCGGGAATCCGTTGCTCGTATGGCGACAGGAAGCGAGAGAAGATGGCAAAGTGCGTTTTTTGTCGTTTTCTTTGTTCCGGGAAGATTTCTAACAGTGGGTGATAGGCAGCTCAGTGAGCTGACGAACCAGGTTCAAGTCTACGAGGCTTTATTGCGCGATATTTATCCAAAGCTGGATCCCCAATCTGCGCAATATGTTGAGCAGATCCTGAACGAAGTCAGAACATCCCATTGCGCTTCCATGTTCGGGACTGACTGATATCACAGCAAAACCCCGATAACGACCAATTCTCTGGCCAACGAACTGCAACGCCTTCTCCAGCTCTTAAATTATCTGATGCTGCGCGCGTCTCAAGCCCGGCCGCTTCTACTCCGGTCTTCTCGCTGGGAGCTTTAGACTACACCAGCGAGGATTTCAACCGTGATGAGAAAATTCAAGCCATGGGCTTCGTCGGCGAACATTCTGAGATTGCCTGGATCTACAGATTGAAAAGGCTGCTTGAGCAGATCTCTGTTGGGTCTAAAGAGAATGATGCTGATCGTCAGTCGGTTGCTTCGGCAAACTTTTTTCTGGATGATTCGGATATTACTGTGCTGGATGATATCGATCTCTCGCAACGTCCCTCGCAAACGGTTGCTGATCAGCTTGTGGACGAGTATTTCCAAGTTGTACACCCTTCCTTTCCGATTATCGGCAAATTGGTTTTTTTGAGACAGTACAGGTCGTTCTATTCTAGTCCTCACGTACGCCCAGGGAAGAGGTGGCTCGCAGTACTCAACCTGGTTTTCGCTATCGGCGCAAGATGTTCTCGCTATTCGCAGGGAACCAACAGGGGTGTGACAGATGATGAAACGCTATACTTCTCGCGAGCATGGAGACTGAGCATGAGTGACATTGCTCTGCTGGATCATCCAAATCTTCAGCAGGTGCAGGTGGAAGGGTTGACTTCATTCTATCTGTTATCTGTGGGACAGGTGAACCGGTAAGTGTTCCACGCCACGACATCAATTTTGAGTTTCAAGCCTGACCGGAAGCGTCCTCACAACATCCAGGTCTTGGAGAATATGTGGCATTTCCTTACGTTCCGCTGTTACGATGGGATTGAACCTTCGGAGTGAGAGTAATACAATTGCTCATGTATCTAAGGAGACCCGTTATCGAGTCTGGTGGTCCCTTTTCATGTTGGATATCTCACTGTGTGTGATGACTGGCCGCCCACCGAGCAGTAGCGATGAATTCCGCACTACTCCTCCGCCGGTACCTTTCAAAGAGGAAGATTTTTCTGATGATCGAGTGGTTCAACTGATTGCTGATCACGAGGCGCGAGGCCTTTTCATGGAAGCTTTGGGCAAGACGACGGCCACGACGGAAACGGCATTGACACCTGAGACATCTGACCACCACCTGTTCAACGCGAATAGAGAATGTGAGCAAGTTGCATCCAGTGCAATCGAATCACTAACACCGAATATCTCGCTCTACTTTCTTCACAATGTCGAGTTAGGACTGATTCTTCGAGAGGCTGTGGACACCCTGTATGCTCCAGGAGTCGCTCGAAAACCTTGGCGTGAAATTGAACTAGCCGTTGCTGCACTCAATTCCAAGGCAGACATCTGGCTTTCCAGGCTTCCGCCTGCATTCCACTTCGAGACAGGCGCCCGTGTATTTGAGCAACAGAGGTTGAACTTGGCCTTCCGCTTTTACAGCACCAAGATCATAATAGCCCAACCCTGTCTTAGCCGCCTCACTCGGCAGACCCCGGGGTCAGAGCCACCCGGAGTTGCGTGCGAGACGATGGCGACCATGTGTGTCGATTTTGCGGCGCAGATGCTCGATCTTCTTCCTACAATACCCCAGGCATCATGGGTCTACCGTGTCTCTCCCTGGTGGTGCTTCTTACACTATCTGATGCAGTCAACCACCGTTCTTTTAACTCAACTATTACTTTTGTCAGAAGCGGGCACCGTCAGGTACAACCAAGTGCTAGAGCAAGTTTCCAAAGCGACTCGCTGGTTATCTGAAATGTCGACAAACGATCCATCTTCCGCAAGGGCGTGGCTCGTTTGCAGGGATCTTATCTCTCAACATGCCCCAGAGCTTGACCTTGGAGCCTTTTCAGAGCACCACAGAAATTAACCCCATAGCAACCGTGTTCCAGCATTGTGTGCATTTATACACGTGAGCCGCAGCTGACTCGTTGCAGTCATTCGTTATGTTAAGGCGTCTGCGCATAAAGACGTCCATCCGAGCACAAATCCACCTGCCTTCCTTTCTCTCAACAGGGACAACCCATACCCTCCAGCATCGGGCCTCTGCGACAGAGATCGCTCTTTGTCAGTCCGTGGATAACGCAGGGATGGTCGTGCAATGAATATCATGCGGAATGACCGACCCCTTAGATTCGGGCGTTTACCAAGCCTCGCATCGCGAAAGATACATACCACTACTCCTACCTATAGAACTATGGTGTCAACTTTCAATAGATTACGATCTTTCCAAGATGTCTCCGGTATTCGATGGTATGACGGAAGCCTCCGCTTATCGTATGCGCTAAACCGCCTAGAAGACCAGTGCAACTACTGAAGGTGGAATTTCTTCGTCGATGGGGCCACAGTTTCCCACTCCGCTCTTTCCAACGAACGTGTCCAAAGCCTTATTCAGTTCAGTGAGGGTCATTATTTATTATTATCGTGGCACTTGGCTTGGTGCTGCAGAGACTTTTACTAAGGCCCTCTGGCTGATTGTCGGACCAAGTTGAGCTCAGAACGCCAGATTACGAATACAAATCATTAACAACCGCTGCCAATGACGAATGGAGACATTTCTTACTTCTTTTCCCGCTCTTTTACTATTGCTCTTTCCCCCTAACTTCTCTTTTCCAAATCTCCAGATTTCTCTCTCCCTCAGTTGGGCTTTGTTGTCTCGCTATGCACACGTCATGCCTGCCGCAGCCCCCTGCACTCCGATAGGTGTAGGCGTTTGGGAAACCGACATGTCGACTGATTCGTACCTGAATTACACTTTACACTAACCTTTGGCGCACCAAAAAATTTGACCCTTGCCTACCCTGTAATGCAGCGGTCTATGCCGTATCATGTTGGGGAAGAGCGTCATCATACAGCCACAGTTTACAGCCTCTGAAATCATTGGCGCATTATTGTTTCTCATTTTTCTTTTCCTAATAATTGGGACGACCCGGTGAGATGGCACGAGAATCAAAACAGTAAGAGACCGACCAACCTAAGCAACCCAAGCAACCCAATTCCTTACATTGATAGTGGACCTATCCCCACCGATCCGTCTCCTGCCATTTGCTGGGAGAGAGATCCGTGGCAGCGGTAAGGTGCTGCTAGCCCGATAGTTTATTAGCGAGATCCCCAAAACTGCCGCCCGCCCGCCAATTTGCTACTTGTCATTCTCCAGCAGTTCCATGGGTCGAGAGTAAGTGGACAATCCGAGGTTTTATATGATAAAATCTCCTGCCCCCTGGCCTATCCGACGTGAGCCGGCTCCAGATCTTTTCCCTTTCCTTTTTTCTATTTAATAACAAAACCCATGACTGTGGACTAAATTTCCAGATTGTATGGTGAGTACAATCCATTTGTCCAGTTCGGCACACCAGTATCTATACGGTGAGTGCCACGGGGAGAAGAAGGAAGGTGCTTTCGCACGCCAGCTGCAGGTTGTCGTCATAAGGCGCTGCGCTTCGCATTCTGATTGGAGCTCATTCCAAGATGCTTCCATGGTCTCCAAAGGCTCGAAAAACTAGGTACAGGGTCACGAACTTTGAGGCAGCATCTGCGTGAGACTAAATGGGGGCTATTGTTCTCGCCTCTGGGCCCCAGATGTGACTCTCTCTACGTCACAAGGTACCTGGAAACCGGTGTACAATCATCCACATGAAATGAGAAATACTGAAAGACTACCTTGCAGGCACTAACCAGTCATTCAGCCAAAATGCACCACTCGAGCGACCTCATCCAGGCAAAGTGCTTTGGCTGATAGTGTTGACTGGCGAATGACATCGGGGAGAAGCTCCGTTGAAGGACTGGCAATTTTCAAGACATTGTCTGACGGAATATCGAAGATAGGCTGCTTCACATGCTCATGGATCGCTGACAAATACATCCATATACAGGAGGACATAATGAGAAATGGCCCCCAATCTTGAAAATTGGATTCAGAAGGGGTCATTTTGTTGCGAAAATCTACCCATATACATCTAGAGAGGTATTTATTTGTTATTACAATTGTGATGATGATTTGTTTGTTTTTCTGCGTACATAGTTACACCAGCTTTACGCAGGGCATGAGATCTGCCGCATCGGGCATTTGTCCGGTAATCATTGCCTGAATTGGCCTAGTGGTTAGCGCCCTTTCCCTGTTTGGTACCAACGCCCTTTCCTCATCCCTTCCCTTTCAGGTCTCTAGGCTGCAACAACTCCCTTAATTAGGGCTTTTATTTACTAATTGCATGGTGCAGTTGAGAATGTGACCGTCATGCGGAGTACTGCTGGAAGTTCAACGTAATATGCAAGGATGCCTTATTCATACGACGAAAGCCCAGGACTAGCTGACTTCCATTGCAATTCTTGTTTTGTTGCCAGACAGGCGACTATCTACCATGGTCCCATGCCTTCCAAATGGCAATTTCGGCATTACAGCTCAAGTCTGAAGAATTACCCCGACGCTTAAACGGCTTTGACTCCTGTAAAGGGGCGAACCCCGAGTACCAGAAACTGGCATCGGTTAGTGCTGATGATACAGAGTAAGGCAGTCCTCGGTCCCAGTATGGGCCCAGCGAAATGGTTGAGATGGTCTTGGTCAGAAGCTGTGAGTCCCAACAAGCACCACTGGTACAGAGTTAGTCGTGTACATTAGATGGTTGGTTGGTAACTACTCCGTACAATCTAGATAAGACACTGGGCAAATTTGGAGATCAGCTACTAAGGTACCCTAGTGGTATGCTTTCATCCCATGCGAGGCAACCACCCTAGTCAATAGTCACACTGCAGTTGTGGCGCCAAAGAGGATTCATTATCTAGACATGGAGTGGTTACTTATTGTCAGTCTTGACCGCTCCTGTAGCCATGCAGAAACTTTTCGAGTCAGGATTAGTCTCACCTGGTGACTGGAATCTGGAAACTCAACCGTAGGAGGGGAAGTCGAGACCCTCAGGACCTGTGTCAGGAACCATCTTCCATTATTTTCTGTACAAAGCTGATACCTCAGGCATTTGTAGACAGGGCCATTCTCACGTGGTGCGGACGAGTGACACTTCTGCCTCAGGCATAGATAGAGGCAAATACACACGTGACTCTCCAAGGATGGCCTTTGCACTACGGGTATCCACTTCTGGGGATTACAGATCATGATAACCTCTTAACTGACCGACCTGGCTTACCAATGCAAGGTCCATTGTCTTTCAATGAAAACACGTGACATTGATGAAGTGAAATGACATCCACATTGTGAATGTAGAGAATGGCTCTGCGTGGGCCGATGAAGCGCTCCCACCTGAGACAGGTGAGCGCGCCCAGTGTAGACTCCCTTTCCGTCCCTCAGTCGCAGTCGCCGGAGGCGCTCTACAATGACGAGCATGGCCACCAAGACGTCCACGCGACGCCGGACGAGAGAACCATCCGGCTTTCATCAGCCAGTCTGGAACGCCGACAATGCTCTCTCTGGGTCCACGATGAGACTTTCTCCCGAGAGGAGATCCTCTTCAACCAGGCGGCGTTCAGCGACCTGGGTGTGAATGTCGGCGATGTGATCGAGATCCTACCTGTCCGGTCACCGGGGGACTCGATACACAGCCTCAAATCGGATCTGGGGGCTCGGTCGCTCCGCGACAGCTATCTGGAGTCGAGCTCGGCGCACCTCCCGGATCCCATGTCCAAGTTCAAGACCCCTTTGCAGAGCAGGTGTCTGTTCGTGGTGAAGCCTCTCCCGCAGGAAATCAAGGCGCGTCATCCGAAGTTGGAGATATCGGTGACCCATAGCGTTGCCAATATCTTTGGGTTCAAGAATCGTACGCTGGTCAATATCTCCGTTGTCGATCGGGGCCAGTGTTCCGCTTCGCACGTCGATATCGCCTTTCGCGACCAGTTCCTGGTGCGATCTGATATGTGGAGACTGGTGATGTCCGAGCTCGCCGACAAGATTATCTACAAAGGCCAGAAGATTGTTTTCATGGGGAGCATCAAAGCTACCGTGAAGAATATCTTCATCCGTGGCAAAAAGGTTCTCTCTGGTTACTTCTCGCCGCACACCATCCCTGTCTTTCGGAGTGAGTCGGCCAAGTATGTCCTCTTCATCCAGATGTCGCGGGAGATGTGGGATTTCGACTCCGAGGGAACGGGCGACATCCTTTTTAGCCGAGTGATTAATGGTTTCCTGCCGGAGCTCTTCAAGCGTTGGGCCAACTCGGATGCGAAACACCTGGTTACGATTGTGCTGTTTACGAGGGTCGAGTACGATTCCTCGGCGCTTGGAGGTCCCTTGCCGCTGAGTTCCGAATCACTGAGGTGCATCTCCAGCCCCAACCATGTTCCGACCAGGGACTTTTACCGTGTCGTGGTCAATGATATGGCGAGTGGTCATTGGACGGCGATTCTCGACGAGCTGAAGAAGGATTTCCGGACTTTTTTGAGAGATGTCTCGATTCTGAAGATGGATAGTCCTGATACACCTACTGTGGATGGGGTCAAGGTTGCTCCGAAGAACAAGCCGGCAATCATCGCAGGGCGACCGAGTACCGCGCTGCGTGGGAATATTCTTGAAGCGATTCATCTTGCTTCTGCCCATCTTGCGTACGATCATATTGACCGTGATATGGTCCATACGGGTACCTCGATCATTGTCATAACTCCAGGAAGCGGTGTCTTCGAAGTGTCTTATGAATCTTTGTCCTCTACCTCGCAAGCGCTCGCGGACCGTGGCATTGCAATTGACTTGGTCTGCCTCAGCCCCATGCCTCTGCACTCCGTGCCGCTGTTCAAGTACAAAGCGCCTGTGGAAAGATCCGGTAGCTCTTCGTTCGGTGACTTTCACAGCAGCGGTTATTCACCTGAGATGCGTCAGTCGTTCAGCTTTGCCAGTCGGACTCCCCATCTATCACCAAAATCTACCATGCAAGGCTCGTTTCCGGGAATGACGCACAAGGAACATATCTCCGCTCGCTCCACCGAGTGGAACTACGGCATACCTCACTGGCTTGATATCTCATACTGGAATCCAGAAACATACAGAGAAGCTCGGCGCATCGCGAAAAAAGACCCCAACGCGCCGATTCCTTTCACCGTCACTAAACAGTCCAAGCTTTTTGTGCCACGGGTCCGAATGTACGAAATCCAAATGATGGGGGTGATGGAGAGCGAGCAGTCGGACATCTCGATTCCTTATCTGTTGGAGGGCCAGGGCGTTTCTCGCCCACCAAATGCCGGTCTTGGGTTGAGTTCGAGTGGTCTTTCGTCTTCTAGGGCTTCTTTCAGGCGCAATTCGTCTTACAAGGCGCAGTTGAGCGACAGCCTGCGGCCCGAACCGTTTTTACAGAGTATCACAAATCCCAAAGATGTGATGCTGGCCAAGTCGAAGAAAACACCCAACCAGGTGATCGCCTGGATGGACCAGTATGACGAGGCAGTCTTTCAGCCTTTTGCCAAACGGCGACAGCAGCGCAAGGCTTCCAGGCCAAAGCGGCCAAGCGAGCCTGAAGTTCAAGCTTCCAATGCGCATGAGCGGCTTTCTGCACGGTCAGTGTTGCGTCTGAGAGAGCATGAGACCAATTCAACCTCGGGCGACCGCTCCTATCCTACTAGGACGATCCCTCGAGTTTCCGAAACATCGTCATCGGTGCCCCAGAGCCCTGTTCCTTCCAAAACCTCCTCCCCCAAGAAGCCTGCCTTGAGAGCTCCGTCGGCTGCGAGAACACCGCGGATGTCGCGTACGATCAGCTTCGCTCTCCTTGGGTTTGGCGCCACCCCGCCCCGAGCTCAGGCAAGCACGGAGGTCAATGTGGAACATGCCAGGGCGCAGCCCACCTCAGGCCAGAAGAAGCCTTCTGTGGGATTTATGGATACCAGAAGCGTGGAGTCATTTAGCGGTTCGGACTCTGCATCCATTTCCACGGTGATCGACACTTCGTTACGGCCGGCTTCACCTCACCCGGCTCCACAAAAGCCAGCTATGACGCCAACGAGGCCGATTTCAATCAAGGTGCCTTCGAGGCAACCTTCGGAAGATGCAGAGCCGGTCGATCGTACGGTTTTACCAGAGTCGTACTCGACGACAAGTACTGCGATCCCTTTTACTGGGGACGGCCGCCGAGACAGCCGCACGAAGAATGGGCCCAAGTTCGAGCTTACAGTGAGCGGCGGATCTCGCGAATCGTCAATCAAGAGCCCACAGAACAAGGCATTGGCGCCTTGGGTGCGTTCTATCAACCCGTGCAATACGTCAAAGGATGTTCTTCGAGATACTAGTTGGTTCGGGCGCTGGCAACATGCATACCCGCGACCACCCCATGTTGCAGTGGTGAAATGGAAGAGCCTGAAATCTCCCGCCATCTTGCCATTGACGACCGAAGAATTCCCTACAACCCAGGAGCTGGGTTCTGATTACCTACAGACACCGTACCGCGTCTTTCCGAATGATGACCCGGAAGGCGTTGAAGTACCCAAGACAAGGGGCATCCTGCTGCGAGAGATGATTTCATTGCGATTATCTCATGGATTCCAGATCGTCATCGGGAAACATGTCGGTGAGGTGTCTGGGCAACCTGCCCTTGAAACGTTGAATGTTTTCGACACCCGCAGTTTGGAACGGGACGGCGCTACTGTTTTTCTCTCGAAAGGGAACACTATCCACCGGCTGATCTGTGTTGATGGCGGTGAAATTGAAGTGACGCGTTTCACGCACCGGACTTCTTCTACTTTGGCAGCTGGAAAAAGAGACGACTTCTCCCTCTACACGCCAGCGATGCGGACCATTCTGAGCACGGAGTATGAGCTCAAGAACATCAAGCTTGAACAGACGGCCGAGGATTACAATTGGAACTACGCTGACAACTACGTTGCCGGGCACCGCGACTACTTGTTCAACCCAGCGCAACAGCTGCAATTTTGGCGGGTGCGCTACGTTCTGATCCCATTGCCTCTGCAGGTCAACAACCGACGGCACTTACAGTCGTTCAACGAGGATAACGAGGAAGAGATCCACCTCCTGGGAATCAATCAGCTTACTCAAATATGGCAGCGACACAGGTATGTCCCACCTGAGGAGAAGAGGTTCGAGTCCTCCAACGAGAAGAAGGACCAGAATCCTCTCAATATCATGTACCAGACACGAAATCCATCCGAGGTGGTTGCGGCTGAGTTAGATCGCATCTTGCTCTCGGACCCTGGCTTGGACAATTCTCCCGCGCAGCTGCTGCCTGAATCCGAGCTGCTGGAGAGGTCGAGCATCAGTCTGTCGTCGCTGGCCCAGATTATCCAAGGAGAAAAAGGTGTACGGATGATGGATCGAAGATGGCACTGGCGGCTGCATTACAACTGTTTCATCGGATTCGAGTTCACCACTTGGCTTCTGCAGAATTTCCGCGACATTGACAGCCGGGAGGAAGCGGTTCAGTTTGGCAACGAGTTGATGAAGCACGGTCTGTTCCAGCACGTCGAGAAGAGACACAATTTCCGAGACGGAAACTACTTCTACCAGATCTCCAGTGAATACCGGGTCGCCAGGCCTGAATCTCGGGGGAGTTGGTTTCCTCAGAAAAAGTCGGACAAAACCGTACCTTCCACAGCAGCGAGTGAAAACCCAAGAGACTCGCCAGTGAACGGTCATTCCCGGTCTGACAGCGTCGAGACACTACCACCGCACACGCCTGCGACCCCATCCAAGTCTAAGAACAAAGCTACCATCATGTTATCGAAGATGATGAAGTATGATGTTGACCCTCGCAAACGGTCGAACAGACCGGAAGTCATCGATCTCCACTACGACAGGTTACATAATCCGGACAACTGCTTCCACATTGAGCTCAGCTGGATGAATACCACTCCTAAGCTGATCGAGGATGCTGTGCTATCCTGGGCTGCGACCGCCGAAAAATTTGGGCTCAAGCTCGTCCAGGTACCAATCGCCGAAGGCTGTGCGATCAGCAGGACGCAACCGTTCAGGAAGCCATATCGAGTTTCACTCAAGGTTCCACCTCCTCCGGGACCAGTTCCCACTGTTTTCAACACGGCTACCTTCTCACAACTGGGCTTATCGGACCGACATTACTACCACAAAGCTATGCTGCGGAAGTTTGATTTTGTGCTGGACTTTGAAGCGAGATCCGCGTTCCCGGCAGATGTTGAAGTGTCGTACTCCTGGGGCACCCCAGACTACCAGTACCCGCAGTACATTCACCGATCAGGCAGTCTTCTGGTCCAGATCACCGATGAAGGGGACTTTTTGTTTCTGGCCAACCGACTTGTCTCTACACGACTGGCTGCGGCCACTCGAGAAGGATCCCGGTACGAACGGATGGACCGGCCGGAACATCTTCGAGCGCGCGCGTCAACTTACGACCCTCTGGACCGTATCTCTCCACGCCTTTCACCGCTTGTTCGACCCCTCCACGAGATTAGCAGCCCCATCAGCCCGCAGGGACAACCAAGCATCGATTCGGCACACCTCTACCGTGCTCCGGAGCACATTCTCAATAGCTTCGTCGAGTTCTGCAATGATGCGGCTAGACTCGAGCAGTTCTATAGCGTCTCGCACGTGCGTCCCGTCTCGACGAAGGTCGGTCCTGCGCCGACCACGCTCATGGACTCGTCGATACCCACGCTTGAGTTGCCCGCGAGTGTCGTCAGCCATCACATCCATCCGCCTGCGTTGATGAGTAGGGCATCGGTCGATGGATCTATGCCGTCTATCGACGCGATGACGCGAGCGAGGAATGACAGTTTGAGCTACAAGGGAAGTCCGCGGAGTGGTAGTTTGCGGCCGTTGAATATGAATTGATCCTGTAGATGAATGATACCCTCGCTTTGACAAGATTGTCTTGATGATTTATATGACATGGAACGGCTGTACTTTATCCTAGTTATCGAGTTACTATTAAAAGTTAGCTCTGATGTTTATTATCAGCCACCAGCGATATCTCCGTACTGCTAGTAAACACACTCGGATGTCAGGCTATACCGAGACTAATCCACCAATTTAGCCGTTCAGGCAGAATCTATCACGACTCTGCAAGTATTATTGGTGGACATGCTCTTGCATCAAAAACCGCGTCAATCGGCTTTGGACGGTTAATGACAGCTGATGATAGCTCTCGAGCTAACGACTGCAATTCAGATTGCGATCACTGTTCTTATGCCCCGGACCTCAGAGCTGCCCCGCCACAAGCCCATAACAGCCCACCTTGCACCATGCGGTACGTCGACAACAGCCAGCCCAAGAGCTGGCACTCGGGGCTCGGCCCGTTTCAAAATGAGGAGAATGAGGAGAACTTTGAGAAGGAGGACCTGAAATATAATATCGGGTTCTTCCTACCTCGCAGCTTTCTTCTTCCAACCGTGCAGTGTCTATCACACTGTTCAACCCGACCTTGAGTGATTTGTTTAACTAGTCAAAGATGAAGTTCACAGAGGGAATGTGGCTCCTTAGGGTGAGATGATTTATTCTCCAAGTTCTGTTAATGGGGCTAATTGGTTGTATACAGGAGGGCATTCGCATCGACTGGATGAGCAATGTTGAACGACTACACATCCAGGATGAGACGGTTGATCTCCTTCTGAACAAGTTCCAGAGACACCGTGGTGACACACTCAACTCGCGTGAGTTACGCTTCTAATTTGCAGTCGCGACGAGCTGACAAGGTCCTGCCAGCGACTGTTTCTGCGCGGGTTACATCTCCCCTCGAGGGTATCATTGGAGTCAAACTTGTTCATTGGTAGGTTTATCCGTGTCTGTGGTCACTCCTCAAGCTCTATTTGACGCAGTCAGGGCCGGTGGACTCGACAAGGGCCCCCATTACAAGCTCAACACCTCTACGGGCCACACCAAGATCAACCACGTCGCCAAGCAGAAACTGAGCTACACCAGCGGCGACCTGGAGCTCAACATCAACACTGCCCCCAACGAACTCGACTTCGTCTTTTCCAGTACCGACAAGGGTAAACTGACCGGCCACTCGTGGCGCTCGATCGGCTATGTCGGCGACCAGACGACCGACAAGTCACGCTGGGACGACGGCATCTTCTTCGAGAGCCAGGGGTACATGCTCGCCGAGCTAGACCTCGGCGTGGGCGAGAAGCTGTACGGGCTCGGAGAGCGGTTCGGCCCCTTCGTCAAGAACGGGCAGCGCGTCGATATCTGGAACGAGGACGGCGGGACCTCGTCTGAACTGGCGTACAAGAATATCCCCTTTTACATTAGCTCGAAGGGGTACGGTGTGTTTGTGAACAACCCCGGCAAGGTCAGTCTGGAGCTCCAGTCTGAGCGCACCACGCGAGTCAATATCTCCATTCCTGGCGAGGAGCTGGAGTATTTTGTTGTGTATGGGAAGACGCCCAAGGAGATTGTGGGCCGGTATACGGCACTGACGGGGCGGCCGAGCTTGGTGCCCTCGTGGAGTTATAATCTCTGGCTTACCACCAGTGCGTTCCCTTTGTCTTCTAAAATATAACCAATGTGCTGATGTCCTTCAGGCTTCACGACCAACTACGACGAACAGACCGTCACCGGCTTCCTCGATGGCTTCCGGGACCGCGATATCCCCCTCGGCGTGTTCCACTTTGACTGCTTCTGGATGAAGTCCTACCAGTGGTGCGACTTCGAGTTCGATTCCGAAATGTTCCCCGACGCCGGGGGATACCTGGCGCGACTCAAGGAGCGCGGACTCCGCATCAGCGCCTGGATCAACCCGTACGTGGGCCAAGCGTCCCCCCTCTTCCAGGAAGGCAAGGAGAAGGGCTACTTCATCAAGCGCACCGACGGCTCCGTCTGGCAATGGGACCTCTGGCAAGCTGGCATGGCCATCGTCGACTTCACCAACCCAGCCGCCTGCGACTGGTTCGTCGCCCATCTCCGCCGCCTCATGGACCTCGGCGTCGACTCCTTCAAAACCGACTTCGGTGAGCGCATCCCCTACAAAAACATCCAGTACCATGACGGCTCCGACCCAGCCCGTATGCATAACTACTACACCCTCCTCTTCAACAAACTCGTCTACGAAACCATCACCGCCCGCTACGGCCCCGCCAACTCCCTCCTCTTCGCCCGCTCCTCCGCCCCAGGCGGCCAAGCCTACCCCGTCCACTGGGGCGGCGACTGCGAATCCACCTACGAAGCCATGGCCGAGTCCCTCCGCGGCGGCCTCTCCCTCATGCTTTCGGGGTATATCTTCTGGGCCTCAGACATCGGCGGCTTCGAGGGAACCCCACCACCAGCCCTCTACAAGCGCTGGGTGCAGTTCGGGCTTCTATCCTCGCACTCCCGCCTCCACGGGTCCTCCTCCTTCCGCGTCCCCTGGATCTACGGCGAAGACGCCTGCGCCGTCCTCCGCGACTGCGTGAAACGCAAGATCCTTCTCACCCCTTACCTCCTCCTCGAGGCGCTCCGCGGCCACCGCCAGGGCATCCCCCTCATGAGACCCATGTTCCTCGAGTTCCCCGACGACCTCAACACCTACCCGCTCGACACGCAGTACATGTTCGGCGGGAACCTGCTCGTTGCACCTGTCTTCTCGGAGGATGGGTCGGTCACTTTCTATGTGCCCCGGACGCCGGAGGACGGGTGCGGCAAGTGGCGCTCGTGGTTCGATCATGCGAAGACGTATGAGGCTGGTCAGTGGTATACCGAGACGCATGGCTTTGATACCCTGCCTATCCTTGTTCGGCCGGGTTCTGTGACCCCTGTCAATCCCAAGCTGAAGGTGCCCGAGGGTGATGCCCTGGATGGGCTGGAGTTGCTGGTTAACGGTACTTTGGCGGCGGATGTGGAGGTCGGGGTGGTGGATCCTAGTAAGACGTACGAGACGCTCAAGACTATCCGCATCTCGCCCAGCGGTGACGCTGCGACTGTTGATGATGCGAATGTCAAGGTGGTCTGCATTCACAAATAGTTTGATCGTTGCTACGGAGTACTCTTACATAGAAACATAACCTCAGTCTCACGTGCTATTCCATTGATCCATGTGCGAGAAGCTTTAAAGTAGTTTGTCTCAAATTATCTCTAGAAAGAAACTTAGGCGACATCAACAGGCACAGCTCACATCATATTGATGGCGAGTGTGCCCGAAGTGCGCTGAATATCATAGATCATACATGAATCGAAAGAAAACACTCAACACAGGGGTATCATAACAATCTTCAAGCTGCAGAAACATAAAAAGTACCACCCGCACGCTCGATGAGACTGGTGCTCGATGCATCATCATCTGATAACCGTCAACGAATGTAGAAAGTAGAAGTTAAGGTAAACGCAAGAATATGCAAAATCGCTGCAGCAACCGGATCGGGGAAAAAAAAAAAAAAGGATCACCAAGCCTCCTCAACTTCAAGTAGCCACTTGCGAATACCTTCTCTCAGGGTATTGTCCGCTCCTGCCAATGAACGTCTGCGCTCTCTGTCGGCAAGGCCTACTTCCCCGTCGACGTCCTCGCGGCAATGCTCGGCTGTCACACTGCGGACTACTTCTTCGAGAGCACCAAGCACCATCTTGCGGCACTCCGCCCGGGGAACCTCAATAGGTGGAACCTCGTCCCGAGAGACAGTATCAGAAGTGTTTTTATCTTCGCCCCTCCGACCACGCGACGGCGACTGGGCTCTCGAGTGCGCCAACGATGACTGACCACTCTGTGCGAGAACACGCTCCAGCGCATCAACAAGTGTACCATCCAAATCCATGACAGGCTCCTCAACAAATCGCTCTTCGTATTCAGGGGCATCGAAGGCTTCTGCCACGGAGTTCGCAGACGTCCTGCTAGAAGCCGACGCGTTGGAAAAAAAGCTTGTAAGCTGTGACGCAGATGTGGGATGACCAAAAAGATGGCGGGGAGTGCCCGGTTGAGAGGCAGCTCCAGGTGTAGAGGGACTCCTGCAAGAGCCACTCCCGACAACTTTACGCCTCAGGCGCAGCCGCTTGACTGTGAAGTTTCTGGTATCTGCAATCAACGTTGTTGCGACATCCACCCATTTTCCTTGTCCTTCAGGTTCAAAGGAAAAAGCAGAACTAGGAGTAGGTTCGGCTTGCATCGCGCGCTTGATGTCGGCTTCTACGCCGGCATAAGGTCGCACGCCCTGAAGCAAAAAGTCGTCGTGGAAATTCTTCAGCCATCCAGCAACATTCACGCTGGGTCCGTCGTTGTCCTTGGGGCCGCCACAGTGAAATCCGGAATTGCTGCTGTGTGTGGACGCTAGAGCATCAACACTGGTGACCGATGTCCGCGTCTTCTTAGGGGATGCTATGGTCGAATCGCCTGACGATGAAAGGGAAAGGAACCCGGGAAGCGGAAGTTCCACGTCCACAATCCCATCGTCTCCCCGTACGGACAGCTTCAGGGAAGATTCTCTGTTCTGTTCCGGCACGGATGACGGCTCTGGAGTATTTTCTTCCTGCCCTTGCTGACTGGATGATCGAGGAATTGTGATAGTGCCACTCGTAGTAGTCTCTGAGACTTCTCCTGGCGTCTCGCCTGAAACTTCTTTCACCATCTCACTCAGCGTGGGAGGGTTTCGCTTATTAGAGGGGCCGACATAAGCAGACACGGAACGCTTTCGAGGTTCGGCAACTGGGACGGCGTCACTGCCTTCGGCTGTGGACGACTCCTGGCGCGAGTTCCACAGACCGGAAAACAGATTTCCCCAACGGCCACCGTTGGAAGGGACACTGCTGTTAGCACTGATGGCTGAACTCTCGCTTCTTTGCAAGTTACGTAGCAGGTTTTCCGACGCCAGACTGTCATTGGCGCCCGGCGCAGCTGGATCAGGATCCTCTCGGTCACGCCGGGTCTGTCGCGACGCAAAATGGGGAACCGGAACAGCGCTGCTGGGAGTTGCCGTGGAGGTCGTCGCTACACAGGCGTTTTTATTGCGCGAGTCTCTATGCATGGGAACACCCAATGTTCGAATAGAGCGAGCATCAGAGCCTCTGCGATGCGGACCAAGCTCGGGAAGCGACGTGTCGACGTCATCCGCCGATCGATGCGCTGTCTCATTAGATGAGGCACTAACGGACCGCTGGTGATTGTCGCTATCAGCCAGGCGCTGCGCGCGTGATCGCCGCTCAATGGCCCTGCGCAATGGTTCCTGTCTCAGAACGGGCACGGTCGGTGGGCTTTGCGAAACGGCACGTGCTGAGGCCGAGGTGCCTGGACGAAGCGGTGACGGAAGTGGCTCAAAGCGTTGCTTGGCCGGCAGGAAAGCCGATAGTAGGAATATAAGCCGCCGGGCCGTCATTTTGTCAGGTGAAATGATAACAGTTCTGTGAGCAAGGACCGGGTCTGCGTCCTGTTGAGCCTTTTGCTGGAGATAATGCCGCCGGCGGTACCAGTCGGGGCCCAGTGTACTCAGCCATTCTGTATGGTTTCCCAGAAATGCGGTGATCAGAACCAAGAAGAAAAAGCTATGCTCTTTGTCCCCGAGATTGCGCACGATTGAGCGTCCCTCTTCACGCCAAACTCCCCAGCGGCTTTGGCCAGTCACGACATGCGGAGTCTGTAGAGCAATGCTAATACGACGGGCGCTGCGGAAAGCCTCATCCTTCAGCTTCGAATTCACGGCCAGTATGTTCGCCGGCAGATGCACAATCGTCTGATTTGTACGCTGCATGTTTGGAGGCTTTGCGGGCTTCGGATTCGCTCCCAATGAGTCCACCTTCTTCAAGAGAAACAAGATCTCCTTCCGAGAAAGTCGCTCCAAATGTGACAGGGTGCGGTTGATCACATCCCAGTGATCCACCAACAGATCAATCCGCTCGTCCAAGCTTGCCGGTGGAGATGCAAGCGACAGGCTATCATCCAGGAAGCCGCCGCGCCAGCGATGATCCGAGTCCAACGAGCACGACATCCCCGCCTTGGGTGAGTCGGCGGCTTGCATATTGAAGCGCGAACCGGGCCGTCCCGTATTACGAGAGAGAAGCGGAATTTGAATCGTGATCGCCACCGCATACATCGGAGTCTTCTTCTCCTTGACCTTTTTACGCTTGGTAACATCGGGGAAGGGAAACCCATTTTCCGGCAACGACTCTTGGTACATGGAAGTCGGGTAGTCTGGCCGATCAGATGTGTCACCTGCCTCTGGCAAGTTGACACTGAACATCCGCGTCAGTAGAATGGTGACTTTGGACGGCGGCTTGGGTTCAGAGCCCCGAGATGTACCCATGAAACCAGACGAGCTTCCCGTAGTATACGCCCGTGAGAGCGAGTTGCGGGTTGCTGGCGATTCACTGGAAGTTCTACTCGAATCCTCATCTGCAGAGATGATATGCATCTTGGTTGAAGAGCCCCGATAGCTAAACGCACTGCTGCCAAATATGCAGTTCAACAGACCAGAGTCATTGTTCTCGGCCGGATGACGTGAGCGACCTGCTTCATTCATCCCACCTGCAGGCGACAGTGTAGAGCTGCGGCCTCGAGCGCGGACAAAAGCACCGGAACCCATGGGCGGCGATCTGCGGGCTTCCGCGGCGACAGAAAACGGGCTCGGATCGGCCGCCGACGAAGGAGGGAGGTATCCGCGCCGAGGAGCCCGTGACAGACTGGAAAGTGTGCGAACATGTCTCGTACCAGAATTGTCGAGGACGTACGGTTCTGAATTGAGAGGGCTTGACGTCGCGTCAGACGAGTTCGTGCGAGTATCTAACAATACACACGCATCCCTGTCTCCAAGCGCGTTCTGTGCAATTATCACCCGGAAGTCCTTGACGGGATCTAGTTCCACGCCACCTCGATCATCGTAGGCACCGGCAGCATACGCATTCGGTGAATTGAATGTGCTATGTAACGGATAGGCGTGGGTATTTGACCGTCGTAGCAGGCTCGCATCGGGGAAAAGGAGGCCGGATGTGTGTTCTTCTTCCGTCACGGATTCCAGCTGGGTAGCGTTTCTATTCGAGTAGGCAGCTGGGTTCAATGTTGACGCCGCACTGCTCAACAGACGGCCCAACATGATGATTCGACTAGTGACGACTGATCAGGTATGCAACAGTCAGTAAAGAAATGGCAGTACAACGCCAGGCCCTAATGTTCACGGCACACACGGCACAGAACAAACCACGGAATTGTCGAGGTGAGATTGAATATAACAGGTAACCAACAGCCAGACCGATAACCTAGACTGAGCTGCCGTTCCCCAGTATCCAACCCTACCGATGAAAAACCATGATCAACCCAGGTTGACCGAGGGGCACTTGTGTTCCTTCAGAATCGACCAGAAAGGAAAGACACCACCTGAACAGTTGATCGTCCAGTGCGGGGGAATGTTCACTTCTGGCAATCGAGAGATCGTGCACACACCAGAACTGACTAGGTATGAGAAAGAAACAATCTCATCACCAAGAAAGATAAAGCATCAACAGAAGGGGAAAAGATGATGAATTGAGTCCGGAGAAGCAAAGACGGGGGGCGGGGAGGGTAGATAGGTAGTGTGAGAAAGGCCGGAGCAGGAGGGAGATGGACGAAAGGGCGGTGAGCAATGAAATCCGTCACCACCACACAGAAACAACTGAAGTGGTGAGATTCTCCGTATTATTTCACACATGATCTCAGCCTCATCTCATTCCGATGCCGATCGCATGCATCTCATTGGCAGCTTGCATACTTCCCTTCAGTCAGATATACCACGGTGGACATAGACATACATATCTAGTAATGATGCTGCAGGCGGGGTAGGACGAACACCTCATCCTGCATGGGCCAGGTTACTTCTTCGAGTCATTCAAGCACCGAATGGGGCTATAGAAGATTACAGGCAGCCGAGAATGCGCAGGATATCAAATATTACTGGAAGTTTTTCCCGGGGAATGGTTGCCGATGTAGGAAAGGTATCCAGGGGCAAAGAGGATGCACGATGTCAACTCAAAGATGGAGAATGCTTTTAATACACCTGCAAAGATGATGTACAATACCGTGGTATATATCATGAATATCCTGAATCCCACTATGCTTTTGTCTTGTCCGCTAGAGAAATCAAACCAAGGTGAGTACAGTCAGACTCATGTTTGTTGCGTCTTGCGCTTCACTTTGTCCACCAACTTCTTCAAGTCATCTGAGCCAGCGTTGCCTGCAGCGCTCTGCTTCTGCTTCTTCTTCTTCCTATCACGCGAGATGGTGTCTGCTTCCTCGTCCCCTCGGTCATCCCGATCCCTTCGTCTCTTGCGTCCTTCATCCAGCAGCGCTTTCATACCCGATGTCGGCTTGAATTTCGGGTTGGTAGGATCGATGGCATATTCGTGACTCTCGAACAGCCTTGCAAAACGAGGATCGCTAACGTCCATCTGGAAATCGTCACTGACTGCTTGAGCCTGCTCCTTTGCCTTCTTCTTGTTCTTCTTGCGGGCTTGTTTCTGTGCCTTCTCGATCTCATTCATATCAAAGTGTTTGATTTCTGATTTCTTGTCGTCCAGCATCAGGAGCTCCAGTTCGGCCCGCTTAGCCGCATTCGCTGCCTCCTCGGCTTCGCGTTCAGCGCGCTTCTTACGCTTCTCCTCCTTGCGACGAGCGGCAGCAGTGGCCTTGCCATCCGGATCGTCAAAGAACGGATCGTTGAAGCCCAAGTCGTCCTGCGAAGCTTGTCCCTCCCCTGCAGACGCTGCGTCGTCCTCGCTGGCATCGGCCTTCGCCTCCCCTTCAGTTTCCCCGCGCTTCAGGGCCTTGAGCTTCTCCTTTCTCCGCTTCTTGCGCTCACGCTCTTTCCGTACATACTTCTCAATCGTAGTCTCCTCTTTCTCGGGCTCGTTCTCGAAGATGGTGTCGCGTTTGGGCTCCCCAGCCAAGCCCGAGGTGAAGGTGACCTCCATTTCGCCGACAGGACCAGGTGATTTGGACGACTTGATAGGCTCTGTACTTAAGCCTAGGAGAGCCCGCATGCGCTGGCGCTCTTCCTCTTTCTTGGACATCTTTGTACTAGACCCGTCTCCCTTTGTAGTATCGACAACTTCCACCGCCTCTTCTTCTGCCTCATCATCAGAACTGTCACTGGCAAGGTAGGCCTTCAGATCGTTCTCATCAATATCCTTGCGACTGCCTCTGAATGCTCGGGCTTGAGCTTCCTTGCGCGACTTGTCTTCCGCGTCCCATGTAAGCTTGACCTTGCTGTGCTGCAGCGCATCAGTCACGAACTCATTCGGCTGGTATCCGTCCGGAATACGTTCACATTCGTCGCGCGGCTTGTCGTCGGAGAAGTCCGTGTCGTCCGGTACGAATCGAAGATCAAAGAAGTTGGCACTAGATAGATACTCGGCTCCGTCCACGGAGTCATAGACATGTTTCGCAACATCCTTGCTCGAGAATGTCAGGATCGCGTAGAAGTACCGCAGTCGTTCCAGTTGATACTTTCGTAGCTGGGTAGAGTTGAACTCCTCGCCCTGATCTTCCTTCAACATCGACTGCTTGATCTTCTCCTCCTCTTCTTCCGAATCAAGATCCTCTTCGTTCTCCTCATCGTCGTCCTCCTGGCGCTTGTTCGTCGCGAAAATCTCCCGAGGAGGACCCTCTGTTTCCTCCCTCTCCATGCGCTCCTTGCCAAACTCGCTCGGGTACACAGAGACCTTCAACACCCGGCCGCCGGTCGGAACAAAGCTGGAAAACACAGCCATCAGATCCTCCGCCCGGATATTGTCCCAGTCCAGATTGACCACCGCAATGCGATTCGTCACTTCTCCTGTCGGCACATCCACCTGCTGTTTATCGGGGAACTCCAGCTCCTCAATACTCTGTTCCTCCTCCTCGTCCTCTTCCTCACTTTCCTCATCACTCGAGCTCTCCTCTTCCGAGGATGAAGATGAGAATCCTCCGTCCCGAGCAGGATCATACGCCTTATCTATCCGCTTCAACTCCTTGCGAACCTCGTCATCGTCATCAGCGGCCATTCCATCATCCTGCTCTTCCTCACCCTCATCTTCATCTTCCTCCTCGGCCCCTTCCAACTGGTAAAATCTCTCCAACTGCTTCTTCGTGTCATCGCGTGCAAGCTTGCGTCCATAGCGATCAACCGCGGCATTCCGGGAGAAATCCTTGTCGCGCAGCATGTGCGCAAAACGCTTGTCGAGCTTCACATGGGTCTGGCGTTTGCTGGGAAGGCGATAACGTGGATCGATCTGGATATTAGCGAATCTAGGATCGGCTAGAAGTAAACAGACAAAGGTTAGCATTTATCAAGCCTGGCGATCATGAGCCAGAAAGAGGTTGATCGTACTGATAACAGGGCCGGCCTGGTTGTCGGCCTTGCCGCTCTTTTTGGATTTCTTTGAGTTGGGCATCGTGGAAGTCCCACGGAAAAAGATTTCGAAGAATTGATTCTAGTGAGAACACGACCGTGTGGATGTCAGAATTGAGTATGTTGTTTGGAATCTGTAGCACCTTTTCTATGAGATTTGGTTGATAAGGATAATTTTCTTTTGGCGGTGGAACCAAAGAATCTGCGCCGGTTTCTGCGTTGGTCCGTGCGTTCCTACAGCGAAGTCTTTCTACAAGGTAGGGCTCATGGTTTATGCTTCCGTGCCTTGATTGCCAATCATGGGTACCTTACTTCATATACTGCGTAAATGGTATGTACATTACTCGCTCGGTCATATAGACCAAAAGACCAAAGTAAATGCGACCCTTCCCCGGCACCGATACTTTCAATATACAACCCTCTAGTCCAACAAGTTTCCTTTAAGATTCTAACATCCGAAATATCTCTTCTCCAACCATCGAGGTTCTCGCTCATCCTCGATTCTCCCTACAATGACCCTGACCTCAGGATAAACGGTGCTGAGCCGCTTAAGTCCGACCTTTCCAGCAGCGCAGGTCACAAAGACAATTCTGTCTTCTGCGACTCCGTGATCGACTAAGACACGAACCGCCATCAGGGCAGCTCCTCCACTAGCCATTTGAGGATCAAGGAGCATGACTGTTGCGTGCTCTTCAATGCCTGACGGCAGTTTCAAGTAATGCAGCTCTGGCTCCTCGTTCCGCTCGTTCGTCTGAATGAGCAGTCGACCAGTAATACAATCAGGAATGGTTCGCTTGAGAGCTGTCTCAAGGCAAGAACCACCTCGCAAAATCGCTACAGCAGACACTAGACCTTCTGGATGTAATCCGTTATAATTATCCCCTTGAGGGGTCTCGACTTTCGCCGGATGATACCGAGTACAGTCCAAGGCCCTATTACCAGACGTTATGGTCAGTCACACACTTGAACTTTTCAGACGCTTGCACATAAGGGTCGACGCACTTCTCTATTAGTAGACAAGCGAGACGGTCAAAATAGAAGACAAAGTCGACCTGTTCTGTCGCAGGGTCCTGTAATATTGTGTTCATGCTGACGAATTGCGGGGTCTGAGGCATGAGGAACACATTTGCAGACAATTGTTCTTCTGAAGCAATCATCTCCAGCTTCTGTAACTCTGCGCTGTGTTTTTCGGATTTCTCCTGAAGTTTGCGCTGGATATGTTTCACAACCATATCTGGGAACTGTTCAGAAAAGGCGTGCAAACTGAAGTTCAACATATTCGCTTACCGATGGCCGTTTTGTTCTCAATTCCGCGGGGGATGATAATATCTAGTTCCGTCAGACAAGCAGAGCGGGAGGGAACCTTGTGCTAGCTCACCCGAAACCGACCGTTGAGGCTCGACGTATTGCTTATACGATGGCTTGACGAATTGAAACCATTGTTTAATGATACCGTCAATGTCTCTGCCTCTCTCCCGGACATCACGCAATACTGGCGGCGCCTCGGTTAGGACAGTTAATCACATCGGGCATGATTTTTCCACTCACTTCTGCGTCCAAGGCAAACATCCATATCTGCCTCCACAAAAATCTGAAAAGGTCTGATAAGTATCTTGAGGTAGTAAGTGCGTGAAAATAGAATTACCTTGACGTCCAACATCTCCATGATTCTCGGATCATGGAGCGCCAGAATACCCTCCAAGATCAAGACATGCGGCGAGTAAAGAGTGGTCGTCTGAGGTTGGCGCTGGTGTTCAGCAAAAGAGTAGACAGGTATGTTTGCTTTCTTTCTTTAGTTGGTTGACGGATTACCTGTTAGCTGCGTGCAAAATTTCCGGAGAGCTTGGTAGATTACGAAGGAGCAATGGAGGAATTACCCTTGTTTGAGATCCCTTAACGTGTGTACTAATGCATCGAAGTCGATTGCATCCGGACAGTCGAAATCAAATTCATTTGCATGCGCTTTGACATGTTGTTCTGGAGTCAAACTCTTATAGAACGAGTCCTGTACCAGAAAGGGTTAGAAGTCACGAGGATGCACGAAAATGGCTATATCTATGGAAGTGATGTTCGAATGGGTCCTCAGTACCATAACGAGAATCACAACCCACGGCAGATTCAAGGATTTAACAATCTCCATGGCCACGGACGTCTTGCCAGAGCCCGAACTGCCTGCAATCCCAATAATACTCAAATCCGCCCATGGTGGAGAGTAGTATCTCTTCTCCGTGGCCGACGAGTAAAGTGGAGAGACAGACTCCATGTTGCTACTTCTTCAAGTAAAGGCTCCCTGGCTGGAATAATAAGAATAGGCAACAGATTCCTGACCTTCCACACATATCATCCAGAAGAAAATATATGAGGGCCAGGTCAGGAATCGCCAGTGCTGAAAAGCTCCTGGGCCGATAAGAACTGCAGATAATAATAATCAGGCAAGGAACCCTCAAATGCTTCTTTAGTGATGGCGCTTAGACCGACTGGGCTTAGCCTGACCCGTGACTTTTCGCTTACGGTTTAGTCTTGGTCCTGGAGCTCTAAGCGTGACCCAAAATCCTGCTGCTTTTCTTGCCGGCTTTTTCCTCCTCTTCTTCTTCCTCTTCACTTCTCTTTTCCCCCTCAGAGAATCTCTCTCTCCATGGCTTCCGTCTGCGAGGTTTTCCATCTTCACAGACAGCCGGAGCAGTTCCAAGGCACTTGATACCTGCATCAAGGTCCACGCCACAATATCCCACAATGTCTTCAGCTAATTACGTATGCTCTCTCATGGGTTGTGCGCGCGTAATAGCTTGATTTTAACGGGATGCAGATGTCTCCCACTTCCTCAACAACAACGCCAACATGGCATCAGTTCGAGCGGAAGGTCGATGAGGTCAAACCCTCCAAAACGTGAGTTGCATATTTTATTGCCTCTCATTTTTCCGAACAACTTTTTATGATGATCTTGAAATCAAGTTGGGAATCTCTCTGAAACTTCTTGAGGAGAATATGTTAACTTGTGTTTCTGAATCGTTCCTCACTTTACTTTTGCTCTTGACGTCTTGAGTCGCCTGCAGTTGCTGACAATCAGCTTCACTAGTGATATCAACTATCTAGTGATGGATTACCTCATTACCAATGGCTACCCAGCTGCTGCAAAGAAATTTGCAGTTGAGGCCAACATACAACCCAGGGCGGACATTGAGTCCATCCAGGAAAGAGTAGAGATTCGCACTGCGATTCATTCTGGCAACATTCAAGCTGCAATCGAGAAGATCAATGATCTCAATCCACAGGTATGCAGATTTTTCTCCCTAAACCTCCTGCCCCACCGCCTATCCCTTGCTAGGATTATATCGGTTTACATGCACCACTCATAAATCCCCTTATGGGTTTTGATGAAAAACAAACATCTTCAGTCCTCAGTATGATTAGCAAACTGTTCAACTGCCATGTCAACATCGTCATACACTTCAATGAATATGCCATGCTGACCTCGTCTGTATAGATCTTGGATGAAAATCCATCTCTGCACTTCGCATTGCTTCGCTTGCAGCTTGTGGAATTGATCCGCACGTGCATGTCCACACCCAATGGTGACATCAGTCCTGCCCTCGAGTTTGCGACCTCACAGCTCGCTCCGCGGGCGCCCACCAACCCTCAATTTCTCGAGGACCTTGAGCGCACCCTTGCTCTTTTGATCTTCCCTACTGAGAACCTGGCGCCATCCCTAGCGCCATTGTTGCATCCTGACTTACGTAAAGATATTGCTACCAGGGTAAATGAAGCTATCCTGCAAAGCCAGGGTGCCCGTAAAGAAGCTCGGCTGCGCAACTTGGTTAAATTACGCGCCTGGGCGGAGCAGAAGGCCCGAGAAGCCAAGAAGGATCTTCCTGAAAAGCTCGACCTCGGACTCTATGATGGCAGCAACGTAAAGAACGCTCAGAGCACCCGTCAGAATGGCGCTTCAAATGATACTGTAATGGCCAACAACGGAGATGTTGACCCGATGATTTCATAATCAGCGGTGTTGCATTACTTTGCTTCTTGATCTCTGCCGCTTTTCCAGTTTAGCGAGGAGTTCGGGCTTGATTTTTCGTCTGTGGACGCTGGGCGCTCAACCATAGTACTTTTCTCATAAGCGAGGCAATTGAAAACAATCGAAGAATGAAACAATTGTTGTAGAATCCGAACTGCCACCTTTCTCTGTTCTTCTATATCCTGTATGAAATGGTCTTGGTCATTCTATAGCAGCCCATGCACATGTTAACTCTCCCTCTGATCGGCTTACGTATATATGGACGCAATGACCAAGACTCAATTAAGCAGTAACCATTCTAGCTCTTGTAACTAGATACTAATCAGTTAAATTGACTGAATAATCTGTAATAGCCAGGAAAATAACTAAAACACAATTCATCAGCATTGGTAGAAAGGCTCTTGTCGTGGATATATATTCTAAGAACACCAAGCATGAGTTGTATCACTAATCCCAAACACAGTAGCTACACGTCTTCAACCTCCATCTATTCCAACGCGAGTGAGCCCTTAGTTAAATAGCATAATATGGACAAAGCGATATGAAGGAATTAGGTATTCAGATCTTTTTTATCGATCTAACAGCAACCACGAGCATGAATAGATAGGGTGGTATGTCCTTTATCTGTGGATTGCCAGGGCAGGCTGCCTATTTCCAGAAGATCCGATTAGAAGCTCATGAGATCTGTTGAGAGACAAAGGTTAGTTAGGATCCACATAAAGAAGAACAGATGGGAAGGGAACAGACCTCTTCCGAAGAGTGCTCTCTTGGCCCAGTCCATGGCCAGCATGCACCGCGTGCGGAAGCTGACGCTCTCCGCGAAGTAAACGCTTCGCCAGAGGTACATGGCTAGAACGCCGCCGCTGAAATTGAGGCCGCCGAAGTCAAAGACGGCCGCGTTGCTGATGTACGCCAGGCTGCCGAGATGCTTGTACTTGAAGGGTTTGTAGACGATGTCGTCGACGTCACCGTGTTCGATCTCGTTGGCTCGCATGCCGGGGAGCGCGGCTGCAATCTTGGTGAGTTTGCGGCCCAGATATTCGCCTTGTTGGTTGGCGCGCTGGGCGGTGGCGGGTAGGGAGGTGAGCTTGGTGTCGATCTGGTGGAGAAGTTCGTGGAGTTCGCCGAAGTCGAGGGTACCGGAGTGATCTATGTCATACTGTTCGAAGAGCTTGTCTAGCCGGCGGAGGTGGTTGGCTGCCTGGGGGAAACGTTTCCTGACTCGGTTGGCTACGTCTTTCCATTCCCGGAATGTGAGATGGATTTTCTCGGGATCCTGGCCCTTCTCCCAGGCGATAGTGCGCAGAAACGACATGATACTCTCGGCCACCTTGTTCTGGACGGTCGAACAGTCACCGATGGCATACACGTCGCCCAGAGGAGCTCCGAGTAGACGCAGGTGAGTGTCGGTTTCCAAAGCGTGCTTGTTGTTCTGAGCCTCGAGCTTGTCTGAGAGCCTCTTGCAAAGTTCAGCGCGAGCTGTGCAATAGTCAGTTCCGAGTACGTCGCGCACCAGGATAAAGATCACATACCAACTCCGGTCGACCATAAACAGAAACCCATCGGGATCTCCTTCACCACCGGCTGGCCATTCTCGACTTGAGTGAACAAAACTCTGTCGTCGCGAACCTCCTTCACTCGAGCATTTGTCAGGACTTCAACATGATCACGGTTAAAACGGGCCTGTATGCATCAGCCTCATCAATCCTCTTATCTCAGTGAACCGGGTGAAATGCGTACTTCGGCATACTTAGACAGAGCCTCATCGTAAGTGTTCAGGATATGACTCCGACTCTGAATAATGTGAACAGAGATCTCATTTCTCAAAATCTTGGGGAACGAGCGAAGTAGGTCCTCATTCAGCAGGTCGAACAATTCGGCCGCGAACTCAACGCCTGTCGGGCCACCGCCACAGACAACGAACGACAACAGACGCCGACGTTCCTCGTCACTAGTAGTCGGTAAACAAGCCAACTCCATGTTCTCGAGGACCTTATTCTTGATTTTACGAGCATCGTCGATCGTCTTCAGGAAATTACAATGCTCGAGTCCTTTGACACCATGGGGGTTTGTGACGCATCCTTTTGTAGACCAGATTTAGTACCGACAGCACCAAAGAGACTCATGGCTTGCACTCACCAACAGCGATCACCAGCTTGTCGTAGGGAAGGTAAAAGTTCTGCTTTTTGCCATTGGCATCAACTTGAGATACCTCAACCAGCTTCTCCGAGAAATCCACATCTTCGGCCTCGGCCTTCAAGAAATGACCATGAACCCGTTGGATGATCCGCCGGACTGGCTCAACAAGCGAGCGCAGCCCCAGAGTTCCAACTGTGGCGGAGGGCAACATAGGCGTGAAAAGGAAATAGTTCGTCGGCGATACAACCGTGACGTGATAATCGCCAGGATTGAGATTTTTAAGAAGCGCGATACTGCCCCAGCCCGTCCCCAGAATGACCAAACGCGGCTTGTCGTTCTGCTGCACCATCGCCTCCGAGTCATTGTCTCCCACCAGGACCTCCGCTATAGGCAGGTTCTTCGGTCCCCCGCGTCGAGGGTTAAGTGCCAATTCAGACACAGGAATGTCTTCTGAGCTAGGATCTTCTCGGTACGTGGTCGCATCGTAGATGAAGAACGCGACTACTGCAACACTGGTCATGACAATGAAAAATCCACAGTACGTGAAGCTCTTTACGAGTAGGTTGAGGGCGGGAGATTTGCGGGCAGCTTTAGCCATTGGGTCCTTTCCCGTCGACTCATATCGGACTGATAACGACGCACTGCGCAGGACATTTGAGATACGCTGTTGGGTCACTGGTCGCCGCCGGGTCGTATGTAAAGCACGAGATGCAGCAATGCCAATTGAGGAGCGAGATTTCGGAAATTGACCTCCATGTGATACAAGACAGATCCTCCTGAGCGCCGCAGTATTTGCGCGGCTTCGGAGTAGCGCCGTGCTCATGGCGTATAGGGATGAGGTGTGCGGCTAGGTGATTCTATTCGGGAGTGTCGGATTCTGTCGATGCTGGCTGGATGATTGTACCCGTAATAGGACGGTACGAAATAGCAAGAGAGTGAACCTAAGGATTGAACACAGAAAAGAAAGACTGGTCGGTGGAAAGTTGACCGCGAAGAAAGTCTTTCGAATAGTAAAAGGAATGGGAGCGGCCCGGCTACGTCATGCCACGCTAACAACAATCGGCACTAAGCCTTCTGGGGCCTCATATAAATATAGCGGTGGGTATCTCGGCAACAACTTGGCATCGCTAAGGCTGCTAGAGAACTTGGATAGAATAGAGCTAGAGAACTTGGATAGAATAGATAAAGTATCATCACTTGCGGAATCAACGATAATCTGTTCGTGGTATATTGCAGCTACCTGATAAAGAATGTTCAACGAATCGTCCTTGTGCCTGGCGCAGCGAAATGGATACAGTAAACATTGGCCTTACCGTGCAGGCAGCCAAATGGAATAGAGAACAGAAGGAGCCAGCCATAAGGTCAAGAATTGGTCATCAAGCAAATCTCCTCCCAGCCGTCATTTTAATATAACAGAATAGCTAGATAAAGAGATATCTCATGAGATAGAAAAGTGGTTAAAAACCCACCGAACGCCGTTTGCCGTCCCGTATGCGAACGTCTATGTGATACACAGCGAAAAATGCAAGCGTTGACCGTGCCTGGGCCAACTGACTACTGGAGTTCTTAGCCCCAATCCATGTCATCGTCTGGTTCCGTGCTGGCTCTTTTCTTGCCCGAGCCGCTCTTTCTTCCCCGGGGTCGCTTCGCGGGATTTTGAGAAGAAACAGAATTCTTCCGTTTGCCAGGTCGCTGCCCACCAAGGGACCCTGGACCAGCCCCCGTGTCGTCAAGGTCAGCGACAGCGTCGAAGCTGTCCCCTTCAGCATCCTCGTCCTCACCGACCTTGAATTCATCGTCAATTGCAAGCAAAGTGGCAAATTCTCGACATTTGCTGATCATTTGCTCTTCGCTATTCAGTGCTTCCATGTTCCGAGATATGGCGTCCCAAAACTTGTCGCCGGTCACTCCTTGCACTTTGGTGGCGGACTTGTTCAACTCCTTGGCCGCAGCTTTACCTTCCTTGTCTCGTACATGGGCGTGTATCCCATACAGACGGCGAAGGTATGTCCGAGCCTCCCAAAGCATTGACAGGGATGCGGCGGCTGTAGCTAGTTGCCGTAACACGGACGGATTGACCTGTCGTAGAGGCTCTGCGTTGCCTGGCCCTTGTGGCACAGGCTCGGATGACAGTTCTCCCAGTGGTGCCTCCATCCTAGGCGGAAAAACCTCTGTTTCAATTGAATGGGCTACGACTGTTCCTGTCGCGGAAACAATGCGCTCCATGCATCCAACTGCTGAGACCAGCTCAGCAAGCTGGCCATAATCGAAGAATGCCAGATTTTGAGCCACAAATCGCGCAAGTAGAAGATGCTCTGGCGGGTCCCCAGTGCTGTCGAGCTTCTTCAATTCGAAGTCTACCTTCGAACACAGGTTGGACAGGAATTTCTTCTGATATCGACTGTTACTGGTCTTGATAATATCAAAAAGCGGTGCCAATTTTGCAACGTAAGGTCGGGCCAAAGCGCCGCTAGAATCACCGACCACATAGCGCTGGTAATAGAAAGCCTCCTGAACGGCCCTCATATATTCTCTTTCAAACATTGATTCATACTGTTGATGCAGCATCTTGTGTGTGTCAAAAGCAACCTTGGCAATGGCTGGCACGGTGGATGTCTCCAGTGAAACCAACACGCCTGCGCATTCTTTGGGATGAACCAGTCCTTGACGGTTAATGCTAGCAATTAATTCAATGGCAGTGAGAGCGTATGCGTCCTGCCGAGATTGTGCGACTCGAAGCATGCTCTGTAGGAAGTGTTGAGCTATTAGAGCGGCAGCTCCATCGTTGTCACTTGCTTTCAATGAGCCACCAAGTCTAGTAGAGTTCTCCTGGTCCGCTTTTTCAGCAGACGGCACGACTGATTTCTCTGCTTTGCCCTCGTGCATGGCGAAAAACTCCGCAAAGGATTTCAGGACGATATTCTGGAGGCTTGCATTGTCTTCTTTGAAGACCATGGAAAGGATCTTTCTCGGCTCATCCCGGCTGAACTGAGCTGGCCAGGACTGGCATATCGAGCCTACGCTCTCTAGCGCCATAACCCTGAGTTCCAGAGGCTGTTTCGGGAGAGTAAAAGGGACAATAGAGTCCACCATCAAGCCAGCCACCGATCCGCCTTTCCAAGACGGAAAGGCGTTCTTGAAATGAGGTTCGTACTTCTCTAGATCACAATGCCGCCCGACGCAGCCGGCAATTCGAATATAGCTCTTAGCTCTGGCCACAATAGCCGAATTAGCGTTATCTGCAAGATCAACGTTTCGGTAATGTTGAATCGGTTTCAGAACCGATATGGTCAGCTTCACGAGTCTGTCAGTGTTGCGCAAAACACCATTAATGGTCCACAAACAGGCCATGACCTCGTTGAGCTCTGACCGAGCAAGTTTCGCCACGCTTTTGAAAAGATCATTTTGCACTTCTTTTAGAAGACTGTTGTGAGCGGACGAAAGGTACGGCAGGACACAGCGATAGATTACCACGACGGATCTGAAAATGAACAAATCCTCCGCAGTGGCGAGATTGCCGATGTAAGGGTGAAGAGTCTCCAGTTGGTCAGGGCTGAATAGCTTCGCATTTGCCTTGGCAAATACTGTGATCGTTTGCAGGAGAGCCTGCTGAAACTCCTTCTCCGAGCCCTCATCCTCAACTAACTTTTCGAACATCGTTGCAACCATCGCTTTGCAAACCTTGAAGTTCAACGAAGCCGTCTTGGAATTGTCCGATAGAATCTTTCTCAAACAAAACCCTAATGTTTCGAGAGCGGTCTCGCTGCGCTGCACCAAGCTTACGATCAACGTCACCCGCTCTCCTAGACCAACCTTGAGCTTCGAGCTATCCTGTGATGAATCGATAAGCTCATGAAACGGAGTAAGCCAAATCTCCTCGAAAGTCTGCCGCGCCAAAGTGGCTACGCTTTCTTCTGTATCCGTTGTCCGTTGGAGAAAGCTATCCACTATAGCCAGCTTCAATTCGGTGCGAGACGTCTTGAGATAAATATCTTTTAGCAGCCCAATGCAGCGCTTCCTCACACCAGCTGTAGGATCGGCTGCGCAGGTCAGGATGCTCCTGCACCCATCCTCTTCCAACTTCGGTTTGAGAGCAATGCATTTGGCGATCAGCGAAAGCGCCGAGTCGCGAACCATCGGCGAGGCGTCCGTAGCACATCGAAGTATAACGCGCATGACTGATGCGTCTCTGTCTAGAAGACTTGGGTCTTTTTCGAGCATGTAGATCACACTTTTCAGACTCCGACTACGAACCTTTGCCTGATCGCTAGCAATCGAATTGAGGAGGACTTTGAGGATCGTATCAAAGGCCTTGCAAAAGCTCGAGTTCAAAACGGTCAAAATGTATGCGAACCGCCCATGGGCGGGTGATATCCTATCGAAGTGTCTGGAATAGCAGCGTTAGCATTTTGCAGCAAATGGATATTGATAATGCCCGTACCTATGAGTTTCCAACCATAGCGGCTCGGAGAACAACTTCGTCAAAAGAACTATGAGACTCTCAGTAGCTTCACCATCAGGAACATCGTCCTTGTCATCGGAGTTATAGTAGACAGAACAGGCGGTCTTTGCCCATTGCGCCAAGTAATAACCCCGAGCACTGGAGAGCTGCCAGTTGTCCGATGACTGAGCCTGAAGAAAGTACTCGAGAGCTGTTCGATACGGACCTTCTGCCACGACCAGATCTTGAGGATGTAAGGCATGGTTGGAATAGTCCTCAAACAACTGTCTCAAATAGACACTGAGATCACTGTCGGACTCTTCCATCGAGGGAAGCAAGTGCTGCGCAGTCACGACTAGATCGGATATGGCGGATCCCATCCAGCCCAGAAGCTCCAGAGCCATGCTTTTCGCAGTGGCAGGGCTCTTATCAAGATCTGCAATACCAATCATATGAGACGCCATGATGCGAAGAAGTAGTTCAGCCGCCGGCCAATCTGTTGAGCCTAGGACACCAATCAGATCCTCGGTGAAGATATCAAGAATGTTCCGAAAGGGTTGGTCGCCAGTCTTGGTAGATGTCATTGCCCGTTGAACTATGAACTTGACGATGTATTGCGCACTGCGGACTGCATTATCATAGAGACGGTTGACTTTCGTTGCGAGACGCTCCAGAGATGCATCTGTTTGATCCTCGTCGCCACCTTCCTCCGAATCGTCCTCATTCTCATGTGACTCTTCGTCATCATCGCCAGCCGAGAGGGTGTGCTTCCTTTTTCGTGTTTTGGACGATGGAGTGTCAAGCGCAGTGGTCTGGACAAGCTGCATGACCAAAGCAGTTAGAAGCTGAATACTTTTGCCATCGGCGAGCTTGAATTGCCTGGCACTCTGCCGCGTAGACGGAAGCTTTTCCAGGGACACAAGAATCTCATCAAGAATGAATGGACGCTGAGCAGGATACCTGGAGAAAATCTTTGCCAGGACATCCATTGCTCCGCGCCGAACTGATTCATACTTTTGAAAGCCGATGGCAGAGTCCTTTTCGGAGTGCGCGTTCTCCACGAAAATTAGTTTTGCAGCGAAAAACTCAGTCGCGGTGATTGTCCCTTCAGAGACATCAATGCGCGACAAAAAGTCGGCAAATAGACCAAGAATCTTTTTACTTTGCTGGATGACACCCCCTATAACACGCCTCTGGGAAGAAAAGAACTCAAAATACCTGGCTTCTTTGCCTCCAGGACGGGCCTCAACTGCTGGAATGACGCAGTGATCGAAAATCTGATTGAATACATTCGGAATGGCCTCGATCAGATCCTCCGGACAGAGATCCCTTTCCGTCCGAGAGCCAGACATTGTCTGCAACAGTGTACCCACTGCGAGCAGAGCATTGAGCATATCATCGACTTTTTGGAGCCACTCTTGGGTTTCAGAATCATTTGACGGATCGTCCAGCCTGAGATCGGGTAATTGTGCGGCAATGATTGGCCTCTCACAAAGTTTCCGTAATCTACTCAAATACTCCGATGGGATGTCCTGAAGCCGGTTGAAACCAACAACTTTTTTCATAGCCTTCTGAAGACGGCTATGAGCGTCAGATGAGAGGACAGGCCTGTTTGTGTCAAGGGAGTGAGCAACCGAGAAAACGGGATCTTGTCGTTCGGCCGATCCACCAGCAGTTGTTTCTGTTTCAATTTGATCCTCCGCCTGGAAAACTTCGTGAAACAGATCCTGTAGCTTTACAAGAGCAGCATCTGCCTCCTCTTTTTGATCCTTGAGCCGGATCAGAGTAAGGTCCTCCACCTCGTTATTGAGCTTTCTCTTCTTTGGAGCGCCATGTTCGTTCAGAGTATGTATGGGCTTGACTGGGATAACGACAGACAGCTGACTTGCCGGGTAAGCCGACTGATTGTAAGACGCCGGGGTAGCATTATTCGCTCGATGCGCTTGCTCGTTCCACGCTGGGGATTTCCTCATTGGCTTTTCGATCTTGACTTCCGTCGAGGTAGGATCTGTGACGGATCAGCTTAAGAGCACGTTGTTTCTGAATGCAATAGTTTGAGACTTACATCTAAATGCTATGTCTGTAGCATCCAGCATCATTTTTGCAAACGGGCCAAGCTCATTCTGACCAGAAGCTTGTTCTGACGGTGGGCTAGGCAGGGAACTCTTGGCCTGAGCGGATCCAGGGGGAAGTTTGAACTTGCTGGAAGAATTATTAGTTGCTACGTACGTATCGTGGTTATAGATCAATGGCGCTTACAATTCCGTCAACTGGTCACCGTCAAGCAGTTGCTGTAGATATTCGCGAGATGTCTCTAATCGACTCGACTCATCATGCCCGGATTGTATCTCAGCATTTAGTTCATTCAAAACCGTTCGACCCGACTGAAGGATATGATTGATAGAGGTGGTAGTGGGAGGTCGGCCAACGTCAGGGCGCAGTATACAGTCTAGAGAGTATCATGAGTGAGTTTGACTTCACCATTCAAGTGAGAAATTCATGATGCATACCTAAGCCAAACACTGGCGCGCTGGACATAGGAGAGTACTGCAAAGCTTCATCAACAGACAATGGCCTGGTCCGGCGTTGCGAAACTCCTCCAGAGCCATGGCCCTGCGCCTGAGGACGGCCATTGATGACGACCTGAACAGCCGGGCTCCAGTTTTGGTCCATAGCGGCAATTTGACTTTAACATATAAGTGACTTAGGAAGGAGAGGTGAGAGATAGAAACAGGAAAGACATGTCCTGCTCAGAGACATGACTATCAGCGAAGAAAGTCAACTCTCACTCCAGTCATCCTTCCCTGAGAAGCTCTTGATACAGCGACGCAATACTTAAGCAGCCAACAATAATAATTACTGCCAGGCACCTCTCTTGTTGCCGCTGTTGACCGCCCGGCAGTAGTCCTTAGTTACCGGGGGCTACATAAGCAGGTGGTCCGTGCTGTAGGTCTTCTGGGCGGCAGCATCTCATCGGAAAAAAAAGTTCGGAGTTTTCTATCCTGACTGTATTTGATAACATTTGTTCTGTCTCCTGCTTAACTTCTCCTCCATAATCTCAGGTCGAAGATCAATCTCGAACATCTGTCGATACTGAAAACTTGACTTGCACAATGTCTGCCATTGGATCTTTAATTTTCTGCACAGACTGCGGAAATCTCCTACCAGAGTCGACTGGCGATCCGACTAAGGTCCTTGTCTGCGATGTTTGCGGCGCTCGGAATAAGGGTTTGTTGGCCTCATTTGTGCGGATTTGAGGCGAGAGCTTGCGCTAATTTTGCCCTCAGATACTGTCCCCAACACGATCATCTCTGAGTCAAAACCGAATGCCTTCCCGTCGACGTTGAGAGCCAAGAGATCTGCAGTTCAGACCTTGACAGCTGAAGATAAGCGAACTGAAGCATTGACACAGCATACATGTGCCAGATGTGGGAGGAAGGAGATGTACTTCACAACAGTGCAATTGCGCAGTGCAGATGAAGGAAGTACAGTGTTCTACACCTGTGTTTGCGGTTACAAGTACGCAATCTCCACCATTGATTCTTCAAATTGCATCTGCGGGCTCAATACTGATCTTGTATGACTGCAGGGAAACCACAAACAACTAGGAGACCGAAGAAGTATCTATTCAAGATTATGATTTTACGTCTATGGGAGCAACAAATCAAGCGCAATACCGATATTGTAAAGCTGTACCTTCGACACCGGATCATTCAAGCAGCAGCAACGCCAGCATCAGGCACCAAAGCATATTCAACTTCACCATTCTTTTCATACTCCGCCATATCGAGAGCCACAATGACACTGTCTCTTACCACCTGCTCCGGGTCGTTCAAGAATTTTCTTAGTGTCTCCTCGACACCCTCACAGTCGCCCAAGCTTCCCAAAGCCTCGGCCGCTTCGTGTCGCACCATACCGACCTCGCTTTGGTTGCTAAGCGCTTCAGTGAGGCTTGGAATTGACGCAGGGTGGCAGAGTTGACCAAAGACGAACGCAATCTCATGGCGGAAAAGTGCAGACGGATCTTTGAGGCCCTTGGCCAGCGCCTCGACAGCGCGAGTCGCTGTGGGAAGATCGGGAGGAGAAGCGAGGTCGCGCAAGGCGAACATCGCACGGTATCTCTGAAACAATGGTAAACTTGTGTCGAGTAGAGTCTTCTCTATTTCGGGAATGGAAGGTTCACTGGCCGCCATTGGAAGCGGTGGAGCGGGGTCGATCGAGGTAAAGTCACTGTGAATTGGTACACACGATACAATAAGCCATTTGCATAGAGAAAGAAACAGGGTGAATCAATACAGATGCCTCCTACCTTGTCTTTAATTTCTCGGCTTTTCTTGCCTCTGAATTTTCCCAGAGAATCCTGTCCACTGCAATATCGCAGGTCTCTCTGATAACATCGGACTCATTCTGATCATCCCTAAGAGCCTTCAAGATCTCCAAGCTGTCCTCGTAACCCAAAGCGCCCAGAGCCTCTGCGGCTTCATGACGGCACATTGTATCTTGCTCCGTGTCCTTCGCGACCTGTTGTAGGAACGGCACAGACTCCGGATTCCGGGTCTGGCCCAAGCAGTATGCAAGTTCATGTTTCAGCAAGGCGGATGGTGAAGTGAAGGCAGCAGCAATAGCCTGGATTGCGGGCAGCGTCTTCTCGGTAGGCGGCTGCAGGCACGCAAGGTGCTTCAAGGAGAACAAGGCACGGAATCGGCGAGCGAGCGGCTCCGATTCGGATGTGAGGACTTTGCGAAGAGTGAGGATGGTGGGATCCACGCCCTGTGGGGTATCGGTTGCAGAAGGGGACATGGTGGTATTCTGAAGGTGGTTGGAGAAGGTGACAGGTTGAAATTGAAACTGACTGGATTTGAGGATGCTAGAGCATCAAACGTTTACTCAGAGAGCATGAACATCTAAATTTTCAGATCTTATCTCAATGAGATAATAAATTTTAGGTGGGGTGGCGGGGGTGGCCGCAGCGACTAGCCTAACTCGCTATCCTTAACAGGGCCATCCATCTATTCTTCGAATCCGATGCCTGTTATAGTCGTATGATTGCGACTCAAAACACTTCACTATTCATCATTTGTTCAGAGCCCAAGGCGATATGACGCATTCGATTTAGGATAGGAGTGGCTGAGCGTACGTTCCTTCTAACTCCGCTTTGAGCCTTGGACCATCTGTCTCATAGGCATACCTCTCTACGGAGTATATGCTACCGATATTGGCTTACAGCGGTTCCATGTTGGACTACTTTTGAGTTTTAGCCACACTCCCTTAGAGATTTTTCATTAGAATACATAGCCATCTGGACCTTCATAATTATTATGATGTCAAGGATGCTATGGCCATACAATACACGTAGTTCTCCACGCGGACTTGGCACGCACAGAACAGCTCATCCGGACCATCATACAGGCCAGGCTTAAGTAAAGCTGCTTGAAGGTCGCCCAAGATCTCCTCAGTCAGAGGGCTGTTGCTCAAAAGGATTAAGATTGTTAATTCGTCACACGAGTCCCCGTAGGAGACTCAGATCGGAAATTCCGGCAAGTTTAACTTCGAATTAGAAAGAAAAGGCACTGAGCATGATTCGCCAAGTTGTCAGCAGAATATCATATCCATAAATGCAGTGTCTTCTAGCAGTACGCCGTGTTCCGTGAACGACATCTGAAAACGCACTAAAATCCATTTAACCTATGGAATCAACCTTTCAAAGACCAGAAGCTTGCAGTTATATACATAGTACACTCGAATAACACAATCACTTGGTTCTGATGTGCTTAAGCTTCTTTGGTTCGTGAACGAAGTTGTTTGCATAAGCCTTAGGAACGAAGCGGCGCTCGTTGGGTTCCTGAACGAAGTACTCGTATCCCTGCTTCTGCGCGAACAGGATGGCATCTTCCTTAGACTTGAAGTTCAGGTGAGTACCCTGCATAAAATCGCCGGAAGACTGCCAACCCATCAGAGGGTTCTCCCAGCGGTGACCTCTCTGCAGAATATCCCAGTCCATTCTCCAGTGATGGCCGTGCCAGGTACCGGACTGCGTTGCAGGCTTCGAAGGCTTGTAAATCCTAGTAGTATGTGGTCAGAAAGCGGCGGGTGACGGAGGAAAATCTAAATCTGTACCTAACAGTTCGAGCTTGAAGGTCTGTAGGAGCTCCGGAGAGAACAGCGGCAGCCACAGTGTCGCCAGGCTCGCTACCATCCATGACACGCTTGGGCACAGGGGAGTATTGTCTGGATTGCCATCAGTGGACTTCTCGGATATCAGCCAGGGTTCCCTTACGAGGTGGCATGGTCAATTGTGGCATCATAATCGGGCTGGTGACGAGCCATTGCTTCAGATGGCGTCTCCTTACGAACCAGGGAGCTGTCTGAAACGGGTGTGGAAGGTGCGTCTGCTGGGGTGGTCTTGACACCGGGGTCCCCAGAACGGTTTTGCGTGGAGCTGAAACGTGCATTGATAGGAACAGCAATTCTGCTCGCCCGAAGGCAGGCAGAGCCACCTGCTCTGAAGAGGGACATGGCCGCGGACTTGTCTAACTTGGATTCAGGTGAGCGGGCGACAGCGGGAGAGCAATATCGTGAGTGAGGTATGCGGCGAGGTTCTGGTGGTTACGGCAGAACCAAATTCGGTTTAGCGCCTCTTGAGGCTCCCTACGTTAGGAACCGCTCATCCGACAACCCGCGATCTCAGAGGCACATCCTCACTACTTCGTCTTTATCGATTGTACGGTTCACTCGCCTGTACTTAGGTAAGTAGAAGTGCTACATGGTGTCCATATTCCCATTATCATTCAGAAGCGTTAGCGGAATATTAACGCAGATTTAAATTCAGACAAGATGAGCTACATCGCCCGCCGAGGTCTCTCGACTTTGATCCCCCCCAAGGTAAGGAAGAATAGCAAATACCCAGAGATTGCGTTTGTTCGGCTCCAGTGAAGACATGCTGATTGCTTCCTAGATCGCTTCTCCCAATGTGAGTCACCTTATGGCGTCTGCTCGACGCTCTTTACGTCCTTCAGTACCCTCCTTCTCCAGTAAAGGCTTTTCACCACGACATTGAGCATCGATCGCAAACAAACACCGGCTCTCCTTATCATGCAATGACTGACATTTTACAAAGGCCATCGGTGCCGCTAAGGATGCCGCTCGCATGGAGCGCGTTGTGAACTTCTACGCCAGACTCCCTCGCGGTTCCGCTCCCGATGTTAAGCCCACTGGCCTCATTGGGCGCTACCAGGCTCGTTACTTCGGCAAGAACCCTTCTGCTGCCCGTGAGTAGTTCCAGACGACTTGAGTTTGTACACGGCAATTACTGATCTTAATCGCTCCAGCTCTTGCCCACGCCATTGGTGGTATCCTTCTCATCGGCTACAGCATGGAGTACTACTTCCACCTTCGTACGTTTTCTTTTCGACCATGAATATTCTTCGCGTTGCTAACGGTTACAGGCCACCACAAGAACCACCCCCACTAAACGCTTCACTTATGTGTGGCTTGCGGAGGATCTGTGTATATACCAGCGAACCTAGATCGAAGCAATGTAGAAGAGGCATACCTCCAACCCAGTTGCTCTGGTCTTGATGCCGGCTTTTTCTCTTCTAATTCCCGTTGAATATGTACACAGCGACCGTCGCTGTGCATTGGTCAGTCGCGTAGTAGATGAGGTGTAGATGTAGAATTTGGAGTGTCGCCGATCCCAACACCACCCTTTGTTTCTCCAGTGATTTTTATGTGAAATTTTAAGGACCGAAAGTCCAAATATCCAAGATCATTTTCATTTTTACCTTAGCGACAGTGAATAATCCGCTTGCCTGTGACACATCTCATCCTTCCGGCTCCAGCCACGAGATTTTGACTCTTTACTTCATTTTCGGCCCACGCTAACCCAAAACAGCCACCTCTCCTCCAACATGAGCCGTCACCCATGACTGCAGCCATCACCCGGTCATCAAACCTGAGAAAGACAACTCTTATTGCGACCTCCCATTTGGGATTTCTTGGGCAGTGGCGTTTAGTATTATATCGCATCTATTTCGCCTGCCCGTTTCTTTCGGGCTTTATTTCCAGCCCTTGGATTTGTGCACCTCCCACCGCGCACTTCGTCTCGTCGTTTGGAGCTTTTCCCCCAAGCTCAAACAATTCAGCTATCAGTCTAAACGTGGCGATTCTTGATACCTCGTAATAGGTATTTCTCCTAACGTTTCCTCTGTGCCTTCTCATGAGTTATATGGCTTCTGCGGCGACTATCCCAGCATTCACAGTTACAAGACCAGTGTCTAACAGATGTCGCAACCTGCGGATCTCACAGACTCGGGAATTGTTATGGCAGAGCAGAGCAGCCACGATGTGGTAAATCAGACCCTGTCGGGCGGCGAGCCTTCGCCTTCCGACGTTCCTGCGAGCACCAAAGACAAGATCTCTGCTGAAGGGGACGTGGGGGAGACTCAACATACCACCTCAACAACACAGACCACGACGGAAACGAACGATCTCCAAAGCCAACTAGAGCCCAGTGCTTCTGACTCATCACTTGCGAAGAATGAGACAGAAAACGATTCTGAACGACCATCGACAGTGAGTCTCTACACGAACGAATATGAAAGTGAATGCGCTACTGAATGGGTTATAGGAAAAGGATATCTCAAAGCAGGGGCCCGGGCCAGTTGCCACGCGAGCACTCGATATGAACGGGGTAGCCTCGGTGTCGGATGCCGGAGAAGACACGGCTTCCCAGGGTGGCTCGGAGTCAGATGCCAGTCGAACAGACGGTAAGCGTGTGGGCTCGAAGAAGCCGACAACTTTCAAACCCGTTTCTTTCGCCAAATTTTCCGTGCCCAAAGCCCCGGGAGCGCTTGCTACGGCTAAGCCGTCTGATAAAGGTACAGACAAGCGCAACTTCGTTGGAGTAATTTGTCTACTAACGTGACGTAGCCCCCTCGTCTTTGACTACGCCGTTGGGCGGTCCATTGCAGAGCTCTCGTCCGCGCTTGGTGGCCAAGACGACCAGCAGCCTCCGTGACTCGCTCTCAAAGTCGGGAACAGGAGCAGGCAAGGCTGGTGCGGGTGGACCTGATCCAAATCAGGTCTGGAACAAAAATAGACGTAAGGCACTGCTTGCCCTTTCTTGGGAGAACAACCCCTCTCTAACGTCCGAGTTTTACAGCCGTGCAACCTACGCCACCAAAGCACTTGACAGATGAGGAACTTAAGCAGCAATACGGAATTCATATGACCTCTCGCATCCAAGAAGATGGTGGTGGGACCGAGGCGAAATGGGCCGATATCGATGACGACGAAGACGACTGGGCTCCTGAGACGATCGAATGGACTGATGGCACCAAGACGAGCCTTACTACTCATGCGGAGGCAGTACACGCTCCCGGCCAAGACACCAAGACGGCGAACGAAGCGAAGGTCGATTCTCCTGCACCAGAGCAAGCCCCTGCCATTACAGAGGTGACCAGAATCGTCACGAAGCCTACAACGACTATCGGACCCAATCCTACCGTTCTCAGGCTTGGCGCAAATGCGGAAAGGCAGGCGAAGAGCGCAACCATCTTGTCGAAAGGGCCAAACGACAAGGCATCGTTGTCGTCCACAAGTCCAGCTCCTCCATCTAAATCACCTTGGGCCCCACTGCCGCCTGTTGAAAAGGTATCCCCAGTGATGCCGCCTGTTCAGGTTCAACCTCCCGGCCGTGTTCCTGTCAGAGAACACCAAGTTAGCGAACCGCCTACCGGAATTGTCCACCCAAAGGAGATTGCGGCGGATGACTTCAATCGATCGTGGAAGGACACGCACTCTGGAACAACTCGTGAATTGTACAACTCTAGATCGGGTCGCTATGAGCCTGTACCAGAGAGGAAAGCACCGTGGCGAGCTGAGCAGCAAGGCTTCCGCCCTTCTTCTCTTTTACAGCGGCCGACACCAGGTGAGCAGGCAGGACCTGCGGAGCCATCTCCAGCATTCCAAACTCATCGGTCAAGTGGCCAAGATGCCGGGCATTGGACGCGTCGGCGAACTTCATCCAACGTCAGCGGAGGAAGTGGGAGCTTTGGACGTCGGATGTCGATCGGTCGCCCTGATGGGCCGCAGAGAACGTTTGAAGCAAGAAGAGGCTCGCAGGTCAATGGAATCGTAGACCCGTCCCTTCAGAGCAAAGAGTCGGTGCATCCGAAGGACGCATCTATGCATGAGGCTTCCTCGGCCCGCCATCCACCAGGTCCAACATGGCCTCCACGTGCAGCTGCGGGGCCGCCGGACAGTGTCGCGAACGCACCTCGAGCTGCGTCTCAGTCATCAGTGCCTCCGGCTCCAGAAGCTCAGGATGCTACAGCGCAAGCGCCGCAGGAAGATCCCGTCGCGATGCAGGAACGTATCATGAAGGAAAAGCGACTTGAAGCTCGGCAGCGCAGGTTAGAGCAAGAAGAGAAGGAGGAAGCTGCAAAACGTGAAAGGATTCGACAGAAGCTGGAGGCACTGGGTCCACCGCCCGAGAAACCAAAATCCAGAAACAAGGAGTCTCTGGAAGGTGATAAAGCTGAAGCCAAGGCGTCCCTGACCGTCACGCAAGCAGCACAATCCCCTCCTAAACCCCCGGTACCGGAGCCAACTGGCGAACCGAAGCAATACGGGATGATGAAAGTCCATCATCCCGACGCAGTCAAAAAGCTCGTCGCCGCGAATGAAAAAGAACGAGCTGCTGAACGGTCGGCTCCCACGGTCAATGCTCGACGTCCTGCTTCTCCAGCTCGCGATCCTAAACTGGAGGCTACCACAGGAACTCAGGAGCCTAGCGATTTCCGGCAGTCCCGTCTTCCTGAGAAATTGCCCGAATCAACAATTGAAGAGCCGAGTTCCCAATGGAAGAGTAATCTTAGTACTTCGAGCTCATATTCCCCTTGGTCTTCGAATACTAAACTCGGAACCGCCTCTTCTTCTATTGCCAATCCCTGGAAGCCTCTCAGTAACGATAAGACCCTGGGTAATGGCATATTTGATCAAGCCCTCGGGGGCTTCCCTTCGAGAGACATATCCCTTCGTGGTCCTCTCGGCCTCGACCAACCTCCAATCTCTTCTGGCCCACAACCGTTTTCTGCACCCTCTCGACCCCAACCAGAGTCTACGTCAATCTCTCCTTTGCCTTCTACCGATGTTCGACATGCGCAGTACGACTCTATGACCCCGGTTGTCCGACCAGGGCCAATCGGGCCTCCAAATGTACACCAGTCTCATTGGCAACAGGAACCGCGTGTTACCGGTACTACCGCTTGGAACAATTTCCACGCGGTTGCTGCTAAACGTGAAGCGGAAGAGAATGAGAAGCTCCTGAACGAGATGAACACAATGCGGGATAGCCAGCCTTTGCATGTCACATTCAATGAAACATGGCGACAGGTCCGCACTGGCGACCAGAGTGGACAGAGGCAGGTTGTCGGTATCCATAGACCAACCGACACTTCAAGTTCGATCTCTAACCATCTGCCTGGTTTCGATCATCCTGTCGCGACTCTACCCTTCGCTGATACTCATGCTCGTCCACTGAGCAGTGTGCCAGTTCGCAGTTCTCGATTCTTCCCTCAGGCCACGGAGCAATATAAACGGCCAGCCTTTGAGGAAGATGAGCATTTCCGAAGCCCCTCTCCGCCACCACCAGAGGAACTGTCGAGTCATCCAGTATATATGAGTGATTCTACCCGACCTTTGGTCCACCTTCCCGCGCCCAAGCCCATTGTCAAACTTCCCCCGAAAATCGTTGCACCGCCACCGCCTCCTACATTTGCTTCTATGGTTGCCGCTCCTCCTCGCGTCCCAGCTCAAGCTCAACCCGTCTCGACTGCAACCTCCTGGCAGGAGAAGATCAACTGTCTTTTCGGCAAGAAGACCGTACATGAGAAGAAAAATGCTTTGGCAGTCACGTCAGCATCGAAAGAACCTCTCGATGTTCAGCTTCATATTGCAGCAGTATCTGTATCTCTCCCCCATCTTGCTGAGAATATGACTCAAGTTGGCGACGGAATAGCTAGCGCCAAGCAAGTCGAAGAGACTGAGGAGATCTTCGAGGATCGCGAAGCAGGTTCTTTACCTGTCGTTCGAGTTCCCAATGCTGCACCTCCAGCAGCTTGGCATGCCGCTCCAGCACCATCGCAATCCCGGTTACGGTTCAAGAGTCTCAAGCCGATGCAAATTCACAGCATCGAGCCTTATATTTTGGGCTTCGGTGACAGGGATTCATCTGGCAATTTTCGGGTGTCCATCCGCTTCCCCGGCGCTATCGCCGCGAAAACCGTGACTCTCCCAAAGAAAGCAGGAAGCCATAATCCTCGACAGCGCGGGCCCTCGACTTTCAAACCACGAAAGAATACAAAATCTCGGGAAGGTCCTGGAAACTCTAATACCAAGAAGACAACTACTGCCCAGCAGAACGGCGGCAGCGGCTCTTCGCCCCGGCATCAACCGCGGAATTCAGCGTGGGCACCGCGCACAATTAGCGCATCCCACTAAGCTGGTCCAGCTTATTCATGTAGAGGAATGCGCCTCTATTCTTCGAATTACGTCTGTTAGCTCTGCCGTGGCAATTCTCGGGTTTCGGATATTCATTCAGCGGTTTCTTCGGTATCTGGTGAGCAACGCATGTGGGATATCGAACGGGTCTGCGTTTGCCTTGAACTTCTAGTACTCTTCTCAATGTCCTTTGCATCGTACATTATCCTCATCTTCTCCCTCATCAGTACTCGATTCGAAGTAACAGTCTCATTTTGAGAGACAAACAATCACACATAACATTCTCTTCCTCATACACCGACATCACTCCAACCTCGATTCTCAATCGATCAGTCGATCTTCGTGCTACTTAATATGTATCATTCTCCATGCAGCTGTTCTATCACTTATCCTTCGAAGTCTTCCTGGTACTTCAGAAAAGGCACAAGACAGCTCCACGTATTATTTTCAGTGCCGGAATCAATATTGCAAGACGAAACAAACACACAACCAGTGCTATATTCAAGTTAGGCTCGTAGCTGATGCTCAACTTACACCACAACGCTAGGTGACGGTAAATCGGGCGCTGAAAATGCTTACTTCTGACGCCACTTTAAGCGTCCATTTACGAAGAATCTTAGTCACCATAATGCACGTAATCCAACACGACTCACTTTTAGTATATCCTCACTGAGCACTCAGGGTTGCTCAGTGATCAGCTTACCCTTCACTCATTGTGCTCAGGGAAGACGATCAATGTGGCATAATGGCCTGTCCTGTAGTAATCCGCTTGTGGCTAAGCCGGATATTACCAAAATAGAAAGGTCGCTTTTTGGTGCTGAAATATCTCAAACAAACCCCCGGCCATCAGCTCGTCCAAACTGCCCGATGGCCTGCATCAAAAGAGAAAAGTGTCTTACTACTCCCTGGATCCTTCTGGACTTCAGTCTTTACAGTTTCTTTTCGTCACTTACCGTCACCAATATGACGCATCTGATCCCTTGATTCGGTCAGCAGCATTTCCAGGACCCGTAGAGAGGTAAACGAATACAAATTTAACCAGTTCAGTATATGTCCATCTCTCTGGACTTACTGAAACTTAGAGTAGCTCTTAATGTTATGTAGGTTTACTCAGAAGCCACAGATCAAGTATATCTACGTCTGTTGACTAACCGAACCAGGATGGCAGAGGACAGAATCAAAAATTGTCATACTCTAGGTGCTTTGCAAATATCGACAGAATGTGGTATTCAGACATACTCCCATGATTTAACCTGTTGGAAGAGATAATACACAAATCGCTTGAAGGGAACACCTTTTTCTCCATGGGACCCGAACTCCAGCCCAATGTCACCCATAGTTAGACCCAAACACCGTTGCTGAAAAGATACAGTAAAAAGGAAAGATTTAGTGAGACAAACAGGATCATCACCAGTTCCATGTCCGGCTTGAAGCGGTGAACACGGGAGGTTTCCACTGAAGGCGTGCTGGGTCGATCTTGCGAGCTCCCTTGAGTTTCTCTTTTTCAAGACGCTTCTTGTGCTGTTCAACCACGTAGTCGGTGAGAACGATGACCCAGTTTCCTTTCTAATAAGTAGTCAGCTAACTGTTTTAACGGTATATCAAGCTTCAAGTGGGACGGGGTGGGGGCGCATACATAGTACCGCAGCATGTTCAGAACGACCAGGGTCTCATGGACGTCTTTCTCTGTCATCGAAGTTAATAGAGCGAGCTCATTCTCACTGACTGTTTCTCGTCCAGGCTCCATGAGTATTTCGACGAGCGTTTCTCGCCAGTATTGACGGTAGCCCAGTAGGCCAAGGTCACTGAGCGGCTTTTCAGGAGAGCCGAGCTTTCCCTCGCGCTTGCTGAGCTCATAGCTGAATGAGATAAGTAGCCGACCGAACCCACGCCGTTGGTACTGAGGTAGTGTCAAGATACACGCCAAATTGTAGCCCTCAGCGGAATCCTTCTCCTTCGAGAAGTAGCCCACAAGATGGCAGCCCGTCTCGTCCCTCGTGCACATACAGTAGAAGAGGAAAGGGTCGACATCGTAGTATAAGGTTTTGTGATCAAGGAAGAGTTTGCTCAGCAGACAAAGGTTACGGCACCAGGTCCGCTGACGGCGGCCATCAACTTCGAAAAAAGAGATGTAGTCATCGCGGTATATCTCGTTGCCGGGAGGATGGACAAGCGTGCACTTGGTACGGTGGCGCTCAAAGGCACGTTTGTCGTCGAAATAGCTCAGACAGAACTCGTCGATATAGATGATATCAACGTCGGAGAAGGAAGCGGGATAAGGCGAAAAGTACCAGGGCTCAATGTCGTATTTGCCCATTTGAAGACGATTCAAATTACGGACACGATGGATTTCCGTTGGGTTCTGTGTCATACTACCGCTCGTTCGCAGTCGTTCGATCTCTTCTTCGCGCGACATGAGTCCCATTGCTCTCTCCTCTTCTTTGATGCTTTTGCCGTCCGTGAAGCTGACATCAAGCATTTCGACATCATCAGACTCCGCCTTAGGGGTTCCGTCCGTTGAGATGGCCTCTGCAGTGACGATGGGCATATTGAGAGGAGTTCCGTCACGGTTCTCTTTGCCACCTGCCTTGGACGGACGTTGCGCCTTGCCAACATTCACATTCTTGCCTGTGAGAAGATCTGGAGTTGCAGAGACATCACGACTATCGGCTCTCGCACGCTTCTGCGCATTTTTGCTCGGCGCTTTGTTACCAGCACCGGTCTTCTTCTTCTCTGGTTTCTCCGGCTGAGGCCACTCAACTTCCTGAGATAGGTCCAGTCGAGAAGCGTCAATCCATTCTAATTGCATGCGTTAGATCGCCCACTCTTCAAAGCACAACGACAGACGGGTACTTACCATCTAGACGTTTGTTGAAATCGACATAGTGAACACTGTATATATCATCAGCATGAGGAACCCCGATAGACCAGAACAGCCAAAAACGCACTAGAAGCTAGGACCATCTTTACGCTGCCTGATCGACAGTATTTCTGCTTTTCTTAGCTCGCCATCCTATAGCAAAGCAAACATCAGCAACCACATTCACTCCCGTTCATGATGTCACGTGATAAAATATCAAACGATGCTGGAAGCAATGGAGGAACAACTGACCTTTTGTACCATCGCCTTAACACCGATCCTATCGCCATGATTAGTCTATGCGACCGATAAAAGCCATATAGGAGACTCTAATAAAAATTTTTCTCGAGTATCCAACAGCAAGATGTCAACTTACCGGATGGTGGTGAGGGTGGCAAAGCCCTTCTCGACAGGGTCAGGTGTCCCAGTGGCCTCGCCATGAGAATCCCGAACTCCCATGGTGATTCAGACCCAAATCTCAATAGTTTGGAGATGTATCTATAACAGGAAACCTGGTTTTGACGACGTGCACGATGAAATATCTGATTCTTTCGCAGGAGTTGATGGAGGTTTAGTTCTGTGAAGCAGCCCGGGAGACCGCCATGGAACCGGTCTTTTCGCTGTCCGCTTTTGGCAACCTCACAAATTGAGGGAGTGACTACAGTGCAAACTTGTTCACCACTGAGTAGGATTCAGGATTTTTGCCTGAATTTGGATATGATACTGGGCATATATGAAGGGAGAGGATCCACATATACTTCTTACTACCATGAAGTATAGGCTTGTCTAATAGTAAGAGAATCAGAATAGTGAACTAGTTTACATCCTAGGTATCATCACTCCCTAGGCCTTCAGTGCCACCCATTGACAACTGCCTCTGTCCCAGCAACAAGTTCATCCAGCTCCTCCTTTCTAATCCTGTACGTTTGTTGAGCTTCCCGCTCTCTCTTTAGAACGAAGGCAACGTCGTCGCGGAGCTTCTCGAGCCTTCGCGAGATAGCCGATTCTTCGGAAATTTGCAGGGTCTGGAAAGCATTCAACTCATCCTTCGAGTTATCTAGAGCAGAGCTGGCCTCGACAATCTTGGTTCGAAGGGTCTTTGCGCGGTTTTGATAGCCACCGTAGTGCAGCGCTAGCTTCTTCTCAAGCTTATTTCCTCGCTCTGCGGTAGCTAGCAGAGAAGCCTGCACATTCTCAAAAGCGTCAATCATTCGCTGTTCTTGTCGGTACATATCCTCCTCTTCATCGTCGTCACCGTAGTTGGCGAGCCCTGGGAGGGTGCTGGAATGCGTTGACGACCAATGATCATCAAAACCTTGCAGCCATTCCTGTTGCTGATCAGACGAAGCAACTTCCGCTATAATGGCAGCACGCGCTGCTTCGATGAGTTCATCGTCAAGTCGCTCCAGTTTCCGTGCCTTGCCTTCAACCTTGCCATTGGGAAGGCGGATTTTTTGAGCGTCGTTGGCAATCAATAGAGCAGCTTCCTTAGCGATCATGCCATTGATGGGATCGGTAACGTGTGAGGCACGCGCCATCAGAGCATCTACATCGAGGACACTCGGACGTGGCAGTCCCCGCTGATAGACTTGCGTCTGGCGTTTCAACTCAGCTTGCGCAGCTCTCTCCCGTGCCTCCCTCTCTTCCCGATCACGCTCCGCAGCATCCTCTTCAGAAATCTCCGCCGCAGCAGTTGGCTCTGCAGACTCCGAGGGAAGTTCCTCAAGTTCCCATTCGGTTTCCTTAGGCCTCGGGAGCGACGCCAACTTGCTACGAATACCTTGACTGACGGCTTTCTGGTGCAGTCTGATATCTCTCGGTGTGGTACCAATCAATTGTCCGCCTTCCATCTGATTGAGCGCGAACTGATCTCTAGGAGTTCTGAGTGGGGTTGCCCCTGGCCCGATCCCACCGTGCAATGGAGTTGCCCCCAAACCATTGGCTTGTCGGAAAGGAGTCGCCATTGGATTCGGCGTAACGATCTGTTGTCGCCGAGGGGCGATGCCATCAAAACCAGTAGAAGAACCTCCTTCGTGTAGAGGCGTATTCTCACCTCCCAACAAAGATGATTGCGTTTCAGTCAGCGCTCTGATATTTCGGATCTCATTGGCGATATGATCCTCCTCTGGCGGCGCTCTTGGCGTCCTAATCGGCGTCCCGCCGACGATAGAGGTGTAGTTACCGATCAAACCTCGAGTTGTTTCTTCGTCTCCAGACATCTTACTGGCCCTGTCTCCGGCCATGCCCATTTTGATAATGTCCTCCATTTCGCTTTCGCTCACTTGAGGAGTCGGCAGGACAAGCGCTCGTCTCTTACTGCTCTGCTCAGCCTCGCGGATTTTCTGCATTTGGCCAGCCCTTGCGGCAGCAGCGAAAGCGGAACTGCCATTCTTGTCGTTCTTTCTCTTCTTCCTATCCGCGTCTTCTTCCTGATCTCCTTTTCGCTTGTTCGCAAGCTGTTGTTTTCGAGGATCGAACATTTCTCGCTGTCTTTCATTTCGAGCTTCCTCTTCCATGGTATCGTAAAATCCAGGTGCTGCTGGCTTCTCAAATGGGATGTCCGCGTTGTAGTCCATCTCACCCTTCTTGCGGGTAACAACCTTGATATTGATGCCAGCATTTTTGAGCTCACGACGTTTTTGCAGGACAGCGAGTCTTCGGGACTCTTCGAGTTGCCGTTCTCTGGCCTTGCGCTTCGCCTTCTTTCCTTGGGTGTTCGCCAAACGAGCTCGAGCTTCACTTAGCATTTCCTTCTCGTCTTCATCGAGATCAATCGTGTCGGGACGGGCAGGTTTTGATTCCGGATCGGGATCTAATTCGCCGGGTCTTCAAAATATCAGCAAAGCGAACGTCTTTGCAATCAGTGCTACCTCATACCTTAACCGTCTCACATCGTCCGCACTAGGCGCAGCCGCCTCGCCGCCAGAGGGACCTCCCAAGCCCAGCTCATCGTTTTCCCTGGCCTCGGCTTCATCTAGCAGTTTCTGATAGCGTTCAAGGCATTGTGTTGCTGTCCGTCCGACAATAGGGGCGATTGTCCGCCATTGTGTTGGCATCAACTTCGCCAGATGCAGCAGCTTCTCGTCTTCTTCCCTCGACCATTCGACCTTGCGAATACCAGGATCCAACCACTCTACCCATCGTGCTTTGCATTGTTTAGGGGTCTTCCTCGCAAGGAGCGAAGAGACTCGCGCCCATTGGTTCAGGCCGTACTTGGATACCTAGATGAAAGAAAGACGTGTCAGCTCACAAACTCTATCGGGCGTCCTCCAAACGAAGTAGAACGCGAGACGTACAGCCGCCCGGAGAACTTCATCCTCAATATTGGTCCTAATCACCCATCAGCCATGCCGAGATTCTCAGAATCGAAAGGGCAGATAGACTTACCAGACTCCTCCTTTAACAACGGGCATGGCGAAGGTGGTCGCTCAGCGCGAACAATTTCCACCAAGAATATGGGTACTGATATACAAATTAAATGATCTTTAAACTTCTCTGATGCAGTAAATGAAACTGCACTGGCCAGAGTCGATAGAGAATCGACGCGGTTCAGAAAGCGAGATACAAGCAGGAAGGTCTTTAACCTGAGTGGTTTAACTTGAGCGGCCACACCAGTTACGCCGCAAAGGAACATTAGCGCGGCAGCCGCCCTAGCGTCGCCCCCGCGATACCACATTAGGTAAGCGGGTCCAGATTTTCGGAATTTCTTCAGATCGTTATCGCAGCGACAAAAAAAGACACAAAACTACAATTTGACAAGTTGAATCTGATTGCAAAGGGCTTCATAATGTCGGCTGTGGTTGAAGCTCCAAGTCAATTCAAGCAGCCTTCCCGTAAGGGCAAGAAGGCCTGGAGAAAAAATGTCGACGTTACAGAGGTCCAGGAGGGCCTTCGTGTTCTGAAAGATGAAGAAATCAAAGGGTATGTGCCCTCGAATGGACTCTTACCTAGAAAGCCGGTTCCGATCTTATATGCTGATCTAATTCCTTCTATACAGTGGTGTCCTAGCAGAAAAGCCTTCAGAAGAATTGTTCGTCATCGATAAGAAGGGCTCCGCCGAGATTAGAAATGCATACTTCAAACAGCACAAGCCTCTGAAGGCCGATGAGATTCTAGCCCAACGCTCTGCAATTCCTGCGGTGGATACCCGCAAACGTCTGAACTCGAAAGTCACAGACGGTGTGATCGAACCGAAATCCAAGAGGCACAAGAGCGACTGGGTCACCCGCAAGGAATGGCTGCGCTTGAAGCAGGTGGCCAAGGAAGCGAATCCGACTCAGAAGGCGGAAGGAAGCGAGATCTATGACCCATGGGCAGATGCTGAAGATCCAACACCTGTTGAAGACCCTAAGTTTGATTACCTCGAGAAGCCCAAGCCCAAAGTTGCACCTCCGACGATCAAGCAGCCTCCAATCTCACTTGCCGCGAATGGAAAGCCAATCCCGTCTGTTCGTACACCAGATGCTGGCATCAGTTACAACCCGTCATTTGAGGATTGGGATCGTCTTCTACAAGAGAAGGGGCAAGAAGCCGTAGAGGCAGAGAAGAAGCGCTTGGAAGAAGAGCGAAAGGAGCAAGAGAGGCAGCGCCTTATTGAAGAGGCACAAAATGATGACGGCGAAGTCAAATCTGACGATGAGAGTGCCTGGGAGGGATTCGAAAGTGAATACGAGAAACCAGAGTGGCTGAACAAGAAGCGTCCGGCTCGGAAGACGAAGGCAGAGAGAAATAAAATCAAGAGGCGCAAGGAGGCCGAGAGGAAAGCTAGATGGGAAGCCAAGATGAAACAGAAGGAAGAGCAACTTGAGCAAGCCAAGGCTATCGCAGAACAGGTGCAGAAGAGACAAGTCGAACGCAGCGACGAGTCTGGCGATGATTCTTCCGAAGAAGGAGATGACGTCGCCTTGCGGCGTAAGCCATTGGGCAAAGCCCGGTATGTTTTTCTTGATCTTGATTTTCGGATCTCACACGTACTAATTTGGCAATAGTGTGCCCGAGAAACCATTGGAGGTTGTACTCCCAGACGAACTCCAAGACTCATTACGTCTACTGAAGCCGGAAGGAAATCTACTAGATGACCGCTTCCGCACGTTAATAGTGCAGGGAAAGCTGGAATCTCGCAAACCGGTGACACAGGCCAAGAAGGCAAAGAGAAAGCTGACGGAGAAGTGGACATACAAGGACTTCAAGGTCCCAGGCTTGGAGATTTGATAATTGGGTTTCCGTTATTTTCGCATTTCATAAAAGCGTGTTGCTATGAACTGGCTCTGCAATATAGAAATCATTCCACAATCTCACTCTCGCAATTCATCTCAGTCAATCAAGCTGCTATTATGCTGTGATCCAAATGCTAGGTAAAATATATCTGGTATCGGCTCTATAAACCATAGATTCGTGGAGCGCATTATACAGCAGTGTTCGAGACTAAGATGGTTGCCTGAGTGGGGCCTAAGGTCGTCCAAATTTTTAGCGCATCTATCTAATCGCTGATTTTTTGGGGAAAGATATGGAATGCTACAACCATACCCTTCTCAACACCACCTTCTCTTTCACTCGGACCATCATGATGCTTTAGTATCGCACATACCTTTGGCATGGACGTCAATAACCTTTCCAGTAATTGGAAGAAACTTCAGGAAACGCTGAAAAAACAAAGCGCTTCCTCGGCCGCGAAGAAACGCAAGACATCGGACCGCGAGACTCAAAATGTTACGACCAAGAAGCAGAAAATAGAGACAATAGAGCGCAAAAAGTTTTCATTAAAGAAGAGAAGAATGTCCGAGGGACAAGAGCATGGAGGGGACAAGAGCGCACAGGAATCTGTGGTGAAAACTATTTCCCGCAAAAGCTCTACGGCTACGATCTCCGAGCACTCACGGACGGAGTCCAGGACAGCAAAAGTTAACGAGGGCCGTTCACCTACGTTAGTAATATCTATACTATCTCCTATATATACTATCTGCATCGTCTAACCCCTCTTCAGTGCAGAAATAGGTAAATATGTCGCTATGGACTGCGAAATGGTGGGAGTCGGTCCCAACCCCGATACCGATTCTGCCCTCGCGCGTGTCAGTATCGTCAACTTTAACGGCGAACAAGTATATGATTCGTACGTCCGGCCCAAAGAGATGGTCACAGATTGGCGCACGCATGTGAGCGGCATTTCTCCCAAGCACATGGCGGAGGCTCGGTCGCTCGAGCAAGTCCAGAAGGACGTTGCAGAGATCCTTGACGGGCGAATACTCGTTGGACATGCTGTGAGCAATGACTTGGATGCTCTTCTTCTGGGCCATCCCAAGCGCGACATCAGAGACACAAGCAAGCATCCTCCTTACCGGAAGATCGCGGGTGGTGGCTCTCCACGCCTGAAAATTTTGGCGTCGGAATTCCTAGGCTTGAATATTCAGGACGGGGCGCACTCTAGTGTCGAAGATGCTAAAGCTACGATGCTTCTGTATAGACGAGATAAAGAGGCATTCGAGCGGGAGCATTTGAAGAAGTGGCCAATTCGCCTCGTGGTCGACAAAAAGGAAAATGGCGAGGACCAGAAGAAGAAGAAGAAAAAGAAGAAGAAGCCTCGTAAGAGGTAGTGCAACCTCATAGCTGCAGTTGGAGACCTTATATACCCCTAGACTTCTGTCTCTTGTGTACATATCGCATCATCCCTATTTTGAAGGACCGGCTTCGAATAATCAGATAACTCAGGAATTTTTTTTTCTCTCTATTTCTGATTAAACCCAGTATATACCATCGTCATTTCATTTCCATGTTTGGTCCAGCATCATTAAGTATTTCTGCTGGTCTATACTACATTGAAACTGCAGCAATTTGACCGTTTGGGGATGGCGCATTTCCTATCCACTTAACGCGGGTAACGCGTCGTGTCAGCTCGTTCCGAAGAAGAACCACTGTTACAGCAAAACATCCCTTCTAAAAGTACAGGCGTTGAACAAGCGCCAAAATTAATTTTTAACACCTCTTCTGATTGCTTCGCAACCTGCACAAAGTGATCGACAAGTCTTCCCGTCAGCTGGTTTAGAAATGTTCGCCATCCAAGCATCTCAAAAGCAGTCATCTGCAGCCGATAATGAGAAGTTGATGGAGAATTGCACCCCTAATATTCTTCCCTGTAGAATCCACCATGATGGGTTCGTGGGATCGCTAGAGCGTTTCTGGGACCCCGTATCGGATGAGAAAGGTAAGCGTTGTGTTAAGCATACGGAGTCATTCTTCCCTCAATCTTCTGCTAACATTCAGGTAGATGAACGCCTACAAACTGCTTACTTCCGAGGACGCAGACTTCGAGGCCGACGTGTTGTGATTCCGGAAGGCTATCAAGGTACGACCTGCATCTGCTGGCCATCGGTAGTACACTATTTAACCTATCCCTACAGGAGTAGTTGTGCAGCCTACTGAGCGTGTTCTACCGCCTAAGAGAAGGGATACTATATATGAGGCCGAGAATATTCAACCCGAGCAAGAAGAGCCCACAAAGGTTCTAGAAAAGCAAGCTACTTTTGACGAATTCATGGTCTGGGGCCATGAAGAGGTGCCGGCGGCCGATGATGCATTCGTCAAGGGGGTCGAAGAATGGTTGAAGATGGCTGAAGCGGTATGCAGAGACAACGGTTAATTACCTAGACTCGTGGCTAACTTTCAATCCAGTTACATACGCAGCCCAGCGACGAAAAGACAAGTTCCACTTGAATTCTCACTGCTATTTAAGCTGAACCAATGGCTTATCACCACTCATTCGAGCCTGTATGCAGGCCCAAGCGCCTGAGCGATCTGATCTTGAGGCGCTGGCCGCTCAGTTGCAGGTGCAATGAGCACCTAAGCAACATCGGAATAACACCGAACTGCTAGTTCAAGTTCTTTTCACCTCAGGTTAGCGGATCGGCGCCAGACCCGTAATCGAGTGATGCGAAATGTTGCCCGGGAAATCAGCCGCTACGTTGTGTTGATATCTACTCACATCTGATGCAAGCAATGGGCTGAAAACTGCAACCCGGCAACGAGATTACACCGCTGCAACGAGGTGTCCACGTTGTGTCGTTGGAAAGGCGATGCGACTGCCGGTATCTGCTAGGTGTACAGTCAACAAGATTCTTCATTTCAGCCTAGTGCCCTTTCTACAGCATTTTCTATATAGAAATTTTACGATTCATACTGCAGATGTTACCTGTCTGTGTATTTGATAAGATAAGCTCTTGACCGCCTGATAAGCGTAGGTTCTGCCCGAACGATTTGGGGTAGGGATAACATTGAAATCCCCAACTGCCGCCTTCATTGTCTTTGTGTTCAAGTGTCTTCTTCCAATTCACAATGCAGATCCTCGGCAGTGGTGAGAAGATCACCCCTGAGGCTTTGATTCCCAAGTTCGAAGTCGACAGACTCCTCAAGCAAGGTAAAGATCATCTCCGCTCAACTTCAGACTCACAAGGAAGGGTGTCTCTGATACTCTTCGCACCAAATACTGAATTGACCGCATGTAACTGATTATGGGACTTCATAGATCAAAGTGGCCGCCGTATCGCCATACTCGGGTCTATTGACGGCAAGCAAGGCATTCTGATCGCAGAACGAGCAGCATTCGCAACGCAATCCCTCGAAGTCCTTAAGGCATTCCACGCTGCAATCAGCAGAGTGAATAATCTCGGCGACAATGACATATACCGATGGTACTTGGCGAATTCAGGCGCAGGCCAGGGCGAACAGCAGTTTCATGATCTCAAACTGAATCTCATCTGGCCTTGCACGGAAAAGCACATCAAAAAGTACTCGGATCAGCAACTACGCATGGTGACCGAGACGCCGGAGATCTACCGTGACTATGTGCGGCCGTATATGAGCGCTCAACGGGAGGAAGGTAGACTGAACTGGGTCTTTAACATCCTTGAAGGCCGGACGGAGCAGGAGGACGTGATTCTCCGAGACGCGGGCGAGGGTCCCGATGATGGGTTCCTGATGCTCCCTGACCTCAACTGGGACCGGAAAACTATGAGCTCTCTGCATCTGCTCGCTCTTGTGCAGCGACGAGATATCTGGAGTCTCCGTGATCTCAAAAAGAAGCATATTCCCTGGTTACGGTATCTGAGGCAGAGGCTGCTTGAGGGAACAGTGAAGATGTATCCAGAATTGGAGAAGGACCAGCTCAAGCTGTACGTTCATTGTAAGTATCATTCATTAGGGTGGTTTTTTTGCCTGGGCTGACGGAGTGTACTATTTGCGATGCTAGACCAACCGACCTACTACCATTTCCACATCCACGTGGTCAACGTCATGCTTGAGGCGGGTGCGACACAAGCAACAGGGAAAGCCTTTGGGCTGGAAAACCTCATTTCTCAATTGGAGACTCTGTCAGGGGACCAAGGTGCAAGCATGGCGGATGTCAGTTTGACATACTACCTCGGAGAAGCCAGCGATCTGTGGACGAACGTCTTCTACCCCCTGAAGAATGGGTCGAAGCCGGCAATTGGGAACTGAGAGTGTGATAGTCATGGCTGATGATACTTAAAATTATGCTAGAATGCGTTGAACGTTCGTCATATGAAGGAGAAATGACCATTATACTAGATAGTCTTCTAAGCAAATCTATTCACAACTGACGCTCCAAGCACCTTTATGCTCCCAAAAAGCTGTATCCATTGGGTTCCTGAAATTGCGGGTAGCTCATTGTTTTCTAGATAAGCCCAGTAGGTGGAGGCGTGAGACAGTCGTATGTATGTATTTCCCGAAACGGAATATCTTCAACCCCGCAAAGCGACGTCAATCACCCCTCACTGCGCAACCGTCAGTTCCATCTTTTTACCAACCCCCAACAATCCTTCCATAATCTATTTTCGACAAACTCCGAGCTCAGATTGATCTGTAATCTACAAAGCTTTCAATCAACAGTGTACAAGACCCCTCAACACTCGACCCAACATGACAGAGCATGTGGATGTCCCCAACACAAACAAGGCCTTCGTGCCTCTTGGTAAGTACTATATCTCCCAGCTCATCAACGATCCAAAGTTTAAATACTAATACCTCCGTAGAAAACAACCCAGAAGTCATGTCCCACCTCGTCCACCAACTGGGCCTCCCACCCACCCTCGGGTTCACAGACGTCTACTCCATCGACGAGCCCGACCTCCTCGCCCTCGTCCCCCGCCCCTCACACGCCCTTCTCCTCGTTTTCCCCGTCACTCCGTCCTACGAAGCCTCCCGCGTCGCTGAAGACGGACCCTTTTCCGAATACACCGGCTCCGGACCCGGAGAGCCAGTAATGTGGTTCAAGCAAACGATCCGCAACGCCTGCGGGCTGATCGGACTCCTGCACGCCGTGGCGAACGGTGAACCGCGCAAACACGTCATCCCTGGCTCTGATCTGGACACGCTCCTGCGCGAAGCCGAGCCGCTGGGCCCCATCGCCAGGGCAGATTTGCTGTATGAGAGTAAGGCGTTGGAGAGTGCGCATGCGGACGCGGCGCGGTTAGGGGATACGGCTGCGCCGCAGGCTGAGGATAACGTTGATTTGCACTTTGTTGCGTTTGTGAAGGGGTCTGATGGGCGGCTGTGGGAGCTTGATGGGAGGAGAAAAGGGCCGTTGGAGAGGGGACGGTTGGCGGATGATGAAGATGCGTTGAGTGATAAGGCGCTGGAGTTGGGGGTCAGGAGGTTTCTGCAGACGGAGGTTCGGGCGGGTAATCCAGATTTGAGATTCAGTCTGGTTAGCCTGGGGCCTTCTTTTGATTGAGGCTGTTGACGGGGCTTTGATGGTTGAAGTGGTTCATCATTGCGTGGTATGTTACGGATGTGTACAGTAGACAGATTGGGAGGCTATCATGCCTCACCTACAGGCGTCTCGGGCGTTGGAACTGTCTTCCCAGAAAATCAGATTCAGTGCATCATAGCAGTCCGAAGCTGCTGTTCCATATCCCAGATGGACCTTGATATCATGCCAAATCAGTGTTTAAGAGGTAGCTACACAAGATATGTACAAGCGCATTAAATAACCCACCACTGGAAGTACATAAACCTTAGGCTTCAACCCACCAGTCTTTTGAATTGAACTTTAAAGCTTCATTCCCACAGGCCCACCAACCAGCAGTCAAATTACGCGCAAATACTTCCAACGCAGAATATGCCGTACAAGTATCGCCCGTCTTCCGGTTAGACCCTGACCTCGAGAAGAATACCTGCTCAAAAACCTCCTTGAGATTTGGCTTTCGAGAATGCACATCCGGCATGCCCGCGATGACCCTCCGCGTAATAGGTTCAATCGCATCAGACGGCCGATCCACTCTCCTTCCAATAACAAGGATCTCATACGGCTTCCGCCATAGCCCCTCCAGCGGCGTGATGGGCTCGCCCTTTGTTGTCGTCTTGATCCACACCCATTCCTCGTGCACGGACAACCCTGCTCCCTTAATGGCGTCGTATGCAGCCCTGCGTGCCTTTGACCCGTTGGTTATCCAGATTGCAGCGATGGATACACACTCCGGATTGTCCGGTAGGTGGACCTTCAGAATATCCCCTATGCGCTTAGACAGTAAGCCCACGTCAGAATAGGACTGTGTCTGGTAATGCCCGCTGCGACGAACGGAGCGGTTCGACCACGGCGGATCGAGGAGGATCAAGTTGAATTTGCGGTCCGGAGATAAACCCGGGATAGGGCCTTCGCTCGCCTCGTCCTCAGCCGATAGCGGCAGCGAGCACAGTAAGAAAGTAGACAATGGCGGCACGAAGAAGACATGCCGATGCGTGGTCGTTTGCTCACGGTGCTCGGGCTCGGGCTCCGCCTTGCAGCGGACATCTAGCAAGGCTTGCGCCGAAGACGTATTCCTAACCATAACGTTGCAAAGTTCCGGCCTGGATCCGAACATATTTATCCCAGGCGACAGGATAACCGGCGGGCCGGTAGGAGCAGGTACACCCAGCGCATCCTCCTCTGAGCACCCATCCTCACACGAGGATGTTCTGCTCCATGCTCCATCTTGTTTCCTCTTCAGCCGCGTCTCTTCCCCTCGGATCTTTCTCGCGCGACACCAGTCTGCAGAGTGCGAGTGGGCGCGGCTAATCTCCTGCAATGCCCTCCGAACTAGAGGCTCAATGATCTCGGTCTGGTAGGTCCGTTCAGAGACGGGAATTCTACTGAGAACTCTAGCCCTCGCAACATCTGATTTGGGCTCTGTGGATACTGCGTACGGCTTCTCTAGGGGTTTTGAAGATAAGAGAAGACGTTTTCTGTGATTATCTATCCCATTCCCGGTAGGGTAGAGATTGCACAGCGTGGCTCCCAACTGCACCGGTGTAAGTTCCTGTGCGGATGCGATCGACGTCGGGATGTCAATCAAGAAGATCGTTTTTTCTGCATTTTGGTAGAGGATGGAGTGTTGTGGCATCATCCCATGGTGTGGTTCCCAAGTTGATCCCAAGTTCGATGGTTAAAGTGTTGTTACAAGTAAATGGATTTCGGCGACTACGCAGCATCATCGTTTTTCAGAGGCCCCAAAAGTGTCAGCAATATCAGCAGCACCAAACCGGAAGCTGCCACCATTAATAGGGAACAAATATGGAATTTAAAGACCTTTTCACATTAAAGTATCTTGATAACGACATAACATGGTGCATCTTACTTGCTGTACAGGTGTTACAATTCTATACATGAGACTGCTCATGACTGCGCGTCACACATTCAAAAACTTATAAAAATCCTATATAAGCCCTCTGCCTCTGAGTGAGGCGTCAGAGCTCTCAAGGCAAGCAGCGGCTGTAGCCACCGCCGATGAAACTAGATTTGACAAAACTGATCATGATCGCACCGTATGCTCGGATGACTGTCGTGATTTCAAGACTCGTTGACAGAGTATGAGACCAGCTAACTCTCAAGCAGACACGAATTGCAATACTTTTCCACGTGTCGTTCCTCTTCCCCCTCCCCGAGACGTGCCAGCGTCAGTCTAGGTATGTAGGGTCGTTCCGCTCCAGAAAAGCAGGTATTCCGTTTTTGATTTATGCTGAAAACAAACAGGAAGAGATAAATTTGTACAAGGCGTAGACTTTCATCACAAAGTTGGTTCAGATGGTCGAACATGCAAAATCAACGCTAAGCAACACAATTAGGTCATGCACCATATCGACCATCTGGAGGTGAACTTACACGTCCGCGACGTCCCCCAGCCGACTGTCCAGGGGCCTGAGGTGTTTGCGAATAGAATTGAGGAGGATACTGATACATCTGGGGCGTGCCCATGACAGGGCTGAACTGCTGAGGAGCAAAGGCTTGCTGGTTCAGTAATTGAGCGGGTGTTCCAGGCATAGGAGCAGACTGTCGAAGACTGTCCAAGGACGGTGTTCCGGCTGGGTAGCCAAAGCTGGGGTTACCCAGAGTAGGATAAAGACCAGCGGGCGAGACGCCCCGGGATTGGGCGGCTAGGTAAGCTTGATATTGCAGCTGTTGCTGAGTGAGGGGCAGCAGGGGATCCTGGACAAACCCAGCACCATTCATTCCAGCAAGTCCGTTAAGAGAGTTGACCGCACCTGTGGGGCTCATGCCATTGACAGCATTGATCGAATAAGGGTCGAATGGCGCAGCGCCTGGTTGCTGCTCAGAAATGGACCTTGTGTTGTCCATGTTTTGAGCAAGAAGGCCGGGTGCGAACTGTCCGTTATACTGCCTATCCATGGTCGATTGTGCTTGCCGAGAAGTGGGACGATGCTGCTTATTCTCAGAATGACCCGAATGTTCTCGCCCGTGATGATTGTCCCTAGCGCCTCCACGTGAAGATAGTCCAACCTCATCCATGAGGCGCTTGTAGCCTTGGTTGGGAGTTGCCTTCAATTTTGTGAGCACCTTTGCCACATTCTTCACGACTTCTGCGCGCATTGACTCGTCGAAGAAAGGCGTGGTCAAGACTTTGAAGATCAGTGTGGCCCCAGAGGTCTGGTCACTCAAGATCTTCTCCAAGACCTCGTCCCCGGGGCTGAAGAATAGCGCCCTTAAAACAATCTCGCGAGCCTCGGGCTCGTTGCGCTGATTAATCACTTTGAGCACGGTCAGGTAAGCGACCTTGTGAGTGCACAAATGGACCAGATGAGGAACAAGTCGTGGGGCGAGTACCGTACGGCGACGAGGGAATGTGCAGGTGTCCAAGAACCAAGTTAGTAACAAGGCGCCGTTTGCATTTGTCGCGAGCTGTACGCTGTGAAGGGCGATGGCAGCCGCAAGCATCCGTTGCTGTTCTTTTGAGGCGTGGTGGCTCTCGAGACAGGCTCGCATGGCTCGAGCGCCGAAGCGTCCCTGAGCAATTTCCCACATACGGCTTAGCATGGTCTCGAAAATGAAGTCATTGAATGGAGCGCCGAAACGTAGGCAGCATTGTAAGACGTAATTGCCGTATTGGTCAAGGAAAAGCGGCACAGTGTAGGGACGAAGAGCATCAACAATCATCTTCATCTGTGTGGGGGTCTTGGCGACATCGATGATCTTCTGAGCGGCCCAGGTACCGTTCTTGTGAACACCTATCTCAGCAAAATGGGGCACAATGGGAACGAGCATCTGTTCTTTAGTCTGCTCTGAGCAATACTCGAAGAGTTTCTGAACGACAGTGTTGCCCAGATAATCGGAGGACAGTTCCGCAATCTCTGGAAGCATTGAGACTGCAGTTTCCTCAATCTCCTGAATTGAACAAGCGCCGTTGTCTATCCTCTTGCGGATGTCTCGAAGACGTGGAGCATCGAACATCCTGGTCTGGCTGGGTTCAGGAATAGGAGGGATCTCGTCTTCGAAGGCTTGATATGCGATGGCTCGCTGAATAGCCGCAGTGATATTGAGTGTATCATCATCGGTGGCGCCAAATTCCTTGACAATCTGGATCATTTCCGGTTGAAGGTCGGGTAGGGCAGGAATTTGGGGCGCAGACGTGCCCACAGCGTCAGACTTGTCCTGGCCTTCGGAAACACCAGACTTGAAATTCGGGTCAGGAGTGGGGGAAGACTGCACGCCGTTAGGCCCAGGGGTGCCAGATGCGGAGCTGCCGGGGACTTTGGCATAGCCGATCCGAACGGGACCTGCCCCTGGGAAGATCTCCTTGCCATTAAGCAACGATTTGGCTTGCACGGCACTTTCCAGGCGCTCAAAGTTGACAAAGCCGCAGTTCTTGTGCGTCAAAACACGGGTAGACTCAATCTTGCCATACATGCCAAAGATCGCCTCGAGCGAGGTGACAGTCGTGGAGACTGGAATACTGCCAATCCATAAGGCTCGCGTGGGCCCATCTTGGTTGCTTTCGTCAGCAGCCTCTCCGCTCGCGCGAAGACCCAGGTTTTGGCCACCATTACCTCCGAGGTTCATCATATGCACGGCTTCGGATAGTTCATCGTATTCACCGGTTTCGGCAATATGAAGATCCGCAGCACTGAAGCTGTTTTCGAGGCGAGACGGAGTAGCAAGATAGTTGCGAATTGAAGATCTCTGCGGAGGAGCTTCTAACACACCGGCCGTTCTTGCTCGCGGTCGGTTGACCGAAGCATGATTGGCGAATGCTTGCACAGCAAGATTATGTTGATGGATCTGGGCCTGCGTCGCAGCCAGTTGAGCGGCTGTCGCTGCGGCAGAAGGGGTGACGGTGCCAGAAGGAATTTGAGAATAGCGAGTGGCATACTCAAGATCCTCATCGTCTGCGTATTTCTCCTTGGCATTGACAGAATAAGACCGGAACCGGTTGTTATTTTTCATCATCGCCAGTTCAGCAAGCAGTGGCGGCAACGCAGATGCCTGCTGTTGCTCTTGTTGCTGCAAGAGAACATCGACAGATGGTCTTACAAGGTTGGCTCGTGCTTGTTGGGGGGTCTCCGCGAGTCCCAAGTAGTCCAAAGTCTTTACATCTGTATCCGCAAGACCGTCTCTCGAAAATGAGGATTGGCTGGGTGATGCAGGCCCCTCTGAAGACCGGATACTCGTCAGAGTCGTCGCTCGATCTCGCGCACTCGACCAGTTCGTGGAAAACAAAGAAGGCCCGAAAGGACTGGATGATGCAAGGTAATTTGTCCTCTGTGGCATTGAACCAGCCCGGAGACGCGAGAGGGTGCCCGCGTTGCTTGGACCGGCAGTAGTTGCTGCCCTTGCGCCTGTGTCGATGCCAGAAACGCCAGGAGGACGGAAGGGGCTCGTGGATGGTGTAGGCCGAGAGGTCTGAGATATGAAGGTCTGTTGAAGGTTCGCCTCGTTCAAAACGCCAACAGGCGAAAAACGCGAAGGAACTGTGCCAGCCCTGGCACGTCTGACGGGACCATTAATCGATCCGGTAGTCGTAGGTATCAAGTCAGGAAACCCTTCCTGGCTAGGAGACTCGGGAATATTTTCGCGCAACGGGGTCGAGTGGCCACTAGTAGGGGGGCCCCAGATACTCGGCGAAACGCCTTCTTCCGCTTGGATTTCTCGCGCACTATGTATAGAAAAGAAGAATGATCAATACAGAGAACAAAGGCGCAAGTATGAGGTCCTGAATTTTGCAACTTACCGTTTCGAATATAAGCGAGCGCCAAGCTCGTGAGAAGGGGATCCAGCCCCTAGCCTTGCGCCTCCAATTGATCCCCCTGCGTTTCCAAGACCATTGGCAGGTCCAAATGCAGATTTGACAGCGGCAGATGCGGACAAGTCGCTAGGGGAACTGCGCCCCGTAGAAGTCCCAGACATCGGTTGGGTCGTTGGGATATAATTGAGGTTCATGTGACCCTCCTGTCGAGAGACGGGTAGCATTATATATTATAACCCTCCACCTTAAAAGGCGAACTGCTGTTTCCAAGATACAAAGCCGATAATATGCGTAAGCAAAAAAAAATTTTGTACCGGAGTGACTGAGTATGACGAAAAGCGATTTTCAGTTGGAGATCTGAGTCGAAGGAACCATGGGGCACAACGTAAACTTCCGGATACTCGTACAGATACTGACTAAAAGCCCGTCGTTGATCTTGCCGAAGTAACGAGATCGACAATTGACCGGCAGATTGCAAAGGTGAACTCGAGTGGAACACGCCCGGAGAACGTTGCCCGTGGCGGAATCAGATCTGGTGTGTTTTTGTCGCAGGAGATATTCGCAAGTTTCGCACAGCTGCCGAGGGTTCGGAGGACGAGACAATATACGCGATGGATATCAATATGGCTAAATGTAACCGTCTATAAAATGCGTAGACGATAGCAGCGGCTAACTGACGGGTGACTTGGAAGGCCAAGCTGCCACGGTGCTGATATATTAGGTTGTCAGATTTAAGATCTATCACTGCCGTCGCTCTAGAGAACGCCCTGGAAGGACTGTGAAGTAACAAAAAATGTCGCTCAAGCTATGACCGGCCGAGTGAGTGGGATAAAGAAGAAGTGATGATTGACCCGAATCCGAAAGGGACGAGGTGGCTGGAAAACGAGGTGCGCGGCTCCGCAGAGGCAACGCCAAAATAAAGAGAGGATGAAGAGTAGAGAAATGACAGGCGGCAAGCGGTCACTAAATAAATCCTTAAGAGGGAAAAGATTCTTTAAGAAGAGAATATAGAAATGAACTCGGGAGAGAAAGAGGAATTAGATGGAGAGAAGGGGGAGAAACAAGTAGTAGATGATAAGAGGATTGATGGATTTGGCCAGGTTAGCGTACTGGCTCGTTGAGTGAGAGAGGATTGAGGAAGCGAAGAAGAACTTGGGTCGAGGGAACCGAAAAGGGAAGTTTGCTTGGTTTGGTTGGGCTTGGTTCCTGAGGTACCAACTAAGTTGCCGGATCCCGGAAATGTCATGTCGGTTGGAATTCCTAGTTGACACTTGATAGACATTGCGACTATCTTAGAATTGTTTCGATAAGTATCATGCAGTTGACCGACTGTGGTTCTGTTTATTTAAACGCCCAACTCGAAAGCAATCCATTGATCTGACTTGCATCAAGAGAACTGAACTCGAGATCCTCGATGGACTCTTGACCCACTAGGTGCGGAGTATGGGAGCTTGTAGCCTGCTATGAAATCGCGCAACATCCGGCCTTCCGCTTCGTATAATTTTCTCGCGCTTTGCTACAATGGCTCGATTCTGTTCTCTTCTAGAAATGCTCAGTATCGATCTACCTACATCCAGGTAGATTTGCTGGTCACGTCGTACTATCGATGTCCCATCTAATTGAAATCTGTCAGAACGTGTTATGTGTAACAATTTGTCTTATACTGAATGTTCCCATAATAATACTTACTTATCGGCTCATACCCATGGGTGACTGGTGTACTCTGGTACTATCTAAGGCACTACGTCCATAAACACAGAGGGACAATTTGAAACAGCAACTCAAACTGGATGTTTCTGAAACGACCTAGCCCCCGCATTCCAGCCATCATGTGTGATGCATCTGACGCTGTCATTCAATTGGTTGACGGCCACAAATAGTTCAACTCTGTGAGGGATCAAGAAGAATAAGGCCATAGAAAGTACCGGTCCTTGGACCAATCATTACTCCGTACTTCATGGGAGAATTATGCCTCAGTGGTTGACAAGAATTCGTGAGGAATTCCTGCCATATTCTGCGGCTCCTCCCCCCCCTTCTTAGGTATCAGTACCGCACTTTCTCAGAAACAAGGTACTCCTCATGAGAACTCTTGAATTCTTCTACCCATTCAAACGTGCCTCTTGTGCCCATTGCAGCAGCATATCTACTTCCCAATACCCCTCTCCTCCAATCCAACCCTCTCAACCACCTGAAAGCTATACTTGTCATACTTCACTCCTTTCTTTACAGTGGAGCGGTGGATAGGAAACTGCCTGTAAACAACCCGCGGGTGCAGCTGACTGGCAAGCTCGTCAGCTCGTCCGCATCCCGCACCTCCACCCAGGTATCCTCATTGAGTCTCCATTTGCTCAGCGAGCGCCGACATATCAGATCGGATTGAATGGGGACATATGCGCGTCCTGAGCCGGAACGCAGGAGGGTGGCGGCTTCCGCGAAGAAGCGCTGTGGCTCGTCAACGCCGGTGAGATGGCTAATGCTTCCTACCGCAAATAACAACAAACCATTATAGATAGTGAACTGAAAGATGGTGCCTTGGTAGATAAGGGACAGGAACCAGGTGGCTGAGGTGGGCAGCTGGAGAAAGAACTGCAGTACTACCTAAATAATGTTGTATATTTGAGGGCACCTGTACATGCCTTACGGCCTGAGGCATATGGCCGCCACCAACGTACCACCTTGAATGAACTTTCTTTACCGCCTTAGATAGCTTCGGCCATTGACTGATACGAGCTTCATTCCGTCTCTTCTGTACTACTACAACTTTATTGCGCAGGTGTTTTCGCTTGCTAAACATCATTTGTTAATGACTGTGGGTCACATAGAGCGAATGTCTTCTACGTGAACGTGATATTGCACGTCGACGCAGCCACGTCCTCAAACATCGACGATTCATCCCGCCCTTCTGGCACAGTCAACCATCAGATCCACACGATGGCCGACGACAAGGAAACATCCGTGGAAGGAGAGGTGGTGGAGTCCCTCATCCAGGGACGCGCGAGACGAAGTACAGCAGGGCGCCATCTGTCAGCGCTTCTGAACGCAGAAGCAGACGACGAGCTCGCGCTCCTGTTCGAGGAAGTAGACGATGACAACGAATTTTCAATTAACGCAGAGGAAGAAGCAGAAGAGGATGACATGGCTTTGGACTCATCCTCCTCCGACGACGAAGACCAAGGCCCGAACGCGCGCGGCGATGATCTCGAAGGCGAGAAAGAGATCGAAAAGGAAGCCAAAGCCGACCGACAGAAACGCAGAGCACGCGAAGATCTACGACTGAAACTGGCCCGGAAAAAGGTCAAGATCGATCCCTCCGCCGTCTCCGCAGTACCTGCCCCTCGACCCAAGAAGAAATCAGAACGTATCTCGTGGCTTCCCACCATTGAAGATGGGCCTACGAGGTCCTCTTCTCGCCGTCAGACGATGCAGAACAAACAGCTTACGCATGCGCGGCTCAAGGATAGCGAGGAGAAACGTATCCGGCTCATCGCGACTATGGAGGAAGCTGCTAAGAGGAAAGCGCATCTGAAACCGAAAGAGATGACGCAGGCGGACCGTTTAGCGGAAGCTGAACGGGTGGAAAGGTTGAATAGCAAGAGTCTGAGCCGATGGGAGGAGATGGAGAAGAGGAAGGCCGAGGAGAGACGAGCCAAGATCGAGGCGCTACAGAACCGTCGTCTGGAGGGACCCGTCGTATCCTACTGGAGCGGCATCGCTACATGGGTCAATGGCCGTTTGACGCGGGTGGGCAAAGTTGACATTACACCGAAACCAGAGAAGGAGGAGCCTACGCGCAAGAAAAGCAAGAAGACGGAGAAGGAAGAGAAAGAAGAGAAGGTTACGGCAGAGAAGCCTGCTCAAAATGCTCCAGCAGGGCCTGCTACTTCGCAGACCGCTTCTCTAGGACCCTCTACGCCTCAAGAAACACCTGCTCAAGAAGATTCTGTGAAGGCTTCTCAGAAAACAGAGGAGACAATGTCCGTTCCTCAGGTGCAAGACACAGACAAAGCCACGACGGCATCTGAGCCTACGCAGGCCACCTCCGCCCCAGAAGAGTTAACAGTCCCAGAGGGCTCTGCAGCTACAGAAGAGTCCACAAATCCCGTCCGAAAAGTTGAATCAACACCAGCGCCCGTTGCGGCAAACACAGAGAAGGCCCCTGATTCAGAGCTGCCAAAAATAGAGACAGACACGTCTAAAGAACCAGTCGAAGTCGAAAGTAAAACTACTGGCGAGGCTGCACAGGAAAACGAGACGGCAGCAGCCGGCTCAAAATCGCTGGGCGAAGCACCGAAGGATCCGACACAGGCAGCGCAAGTACGGGAAGAGAACCCTGCGCCGAGTCCCGACCACTCGAAGCCGGAAGCGCCGCTGTCGGGAGTCCAGCCGGACAGTGCTTCTAAGACACCGGATGCTGAAGCGCCAACGAACGAGAAACCCTCGTCTGAATCTAAAGTGGCTCCTCCTCCTACTTCTCTGCCAGCTGCCCAAGTACCTGCTGCCGAGCCTACGCAGACAGGCCAGCAAGAGGAACCAAAAGTGTCGGTATCAACTGAGCAGGAGCAAGTAGCGCCTGAGATACATGTGGATCAGCCTGCCTTCTCAAGTGACGGCGCACCACAACCCCAAATCCCTGCTCCGCCTCCGGTGGTCGAGCAAACTGGACGATGTCTGACGATTCTCGAGAACTTTGATGAGGAGACTGCACAGAGTCGCGAGTTTAGCATTTATTTCAATTCCAGAAAGCCTCCCCGGCTGACCAGTACGTGCACTTTGTCAGAGCCACTCCGTCTGGACGACCAAGCTGACTTATTCTCCAGAAATCTCCTCGTCACTCTGTGTTATCACATCTCTTCCTTCACGGTATCGGGACCCTGAAACCTCTCTCCCATTTGCCAACGCATATGCGTATCGAGAAATCAGACGGACTGTTGCCCAAAAGTCTGCCTGGAGCCCCATGCTAGGCTGTTATGTTGGTCCTGTCAGTGTTGCGGCGCGTGGAGTGCCAGCGCGATTCCTCAATCCTGACGCCCCAAGTGAAACCCAACAGAGCGAGAAGAAAGATGGCAAAGACGCTGAGGAAGGACCTGCGTCTGCTGCTCCTGGGAAACCAGAGGGTGAGATGAAGACTCCCGGAGGTGTTTCCAATCCGACTGCGCCAGCTGCTCCTGCTACACCAACACCTGTGGCGGCGGGAGGCGTGGATCCAATGGACATTGATAAGCCATGATAAGGCTCCCCTACCACTTGGGCAGTGCCCATTTGACTGGATGCGCCTTTTTTCTGTATGATAGGTCGTGTAGATTAGATACCCAGATGAGTTTACTATACCTTTAATCCTTAAGGTGATAGACTTTGCCGTCCATATCTGCATACCGGGATGCATGCATTGCCCTGTTGTACGTCTACTGATTCGAAGCCGATCAACAGTTCAACCCCGGTAAGCCATCACCAGCAACTATTACATCATACCAGCTTTAGATGAGATGCTCAAGATAAATTACCTCACCCATGCACGAAGTTAACTCAAGTCCATCACTCCTTGTATCACATTGGAACATCACATCACATATCACATCATTATGCCATTGTATACTCTCACCAGGAAAATGAATGACACCATTCTCCAGGCCCATGTAAACCTCAAGACAATCCACGGTAGTGGCAAACCTTGCTCTGTCCGGTCCTTGGGCTAGTCGACGGAAGGCAACGGGACCCTGAGCCCTGTCCCGTTCGGCAACTGCGTAAGCGTTGAGGGAGATAGGTTGATTGAGTAAAACGCATGTGAAAAAAGGAAGGTACCTGAGCTAAGTATTCTCCTGGGGTTGCACTTTGGAAGAGATTGTATCATTTTAGGTCATGGATACGGCTTTTGCATACTGGGGCGGGGGACCTTGGCTTCTATGTGCTGCGTGCATGTCTGGGATGATAATGAGCAGGGTACGGAGATGGAGTACCTTGATGTCGATTTCATCTTGCAGGGGAAGAAGTGTCCGGATTAGGAAAGTTGGCTCGTTGCCTGCCGTACCATACTCTGGGCTCTGTGGAGGTCATGGGCAGATAACCGCAGTATTAATCTCTTTCATTTCACCTTGGTGGTCGGGTTATTCGCTCCTCGCCTCTTCTACGAAGGTAGCAGTAGCTGTGCCCTGTGCATAATGTAGCTCCTAAGTACCTGGGTACAAAACCGCGCAGGGAGAGTCGCACAACGTCCACCGCACTGTCTCACCAGAAGAATACTCGGGTTATGTACTCCGTATCCAGTAGGATATTGCCTCGCGGATTCGACTTTACTTGGGATCTGGACCGAGAATCAGAAATCAATGATGGGCTGTGTCCAGTGCTCATCGTACAGCATTGCATGCTTGCAACGAGGATGCACGACGCAGGAGGCGTTCGACCTTGATAGTGAGGCTGTCGGTCGTGTGCATGAGAGATTTATCTGTAGTACTGAACTTGCCGACCTTGGGAGGATTATGTCTCGCCTTCTACCTTAGTAGACTGACGAGTAGTGCCTTGAAACGGGTCTACCTTGCTTAGTCAACTGTATATTCCCGCAATGGTATGGATGTCGATCATTGGAGTTTGGCTTGGAGCTTGGAGCCTGGTGTTGTATCTGTGCACCAGGCAATGACCTGGAGTTGATGAGCCCAGGATCAGGTCACCAGGTGAGTGAGTTGTTACGGGGGAATTGAGCAAGGCGTGTCATAGAACCGTGGAGAACTCTGAGTGAATGAAAACTTTGTCGACTATGGGGTAATGGATGACGAAAGAAATGATGTATCTACTCTTTGTCTGTTTTCCAAGATTGGTATTATGTTGTCAGTGTGTCCCACCGAATTCTTCAGGCCTCTGCTCCTACATACGGGTTTCGGTTGTTATCAGTGTATTGATTGTCGATCTCGCCCATACCTACCTTAAGCCTATTCCGTTATCTATTTAGTGCAAGTCTGAGCGACTCCGTACTTCTAGTGATCGCTTTGTATTTCTCTCTCAATCGACCAATAGCACAGAAATTCGCCTCACGCCGCTCACTAGGGCGTCTGGTGATTCCATTAAGATCACTCGTGAATTTCGAAACATACAAGCTGTCTCGGGGACTGAGGCCGCGATCATCAGCTCAGACATCGGCCACACCTCCATGATATGGCATGAATGATTGGATGTCACAACCGCCGATCCATCAAAATGGTCTGCAGTAGAAGTCAGTGTATGGACCGTCTCTATGCACGTACGTAAAGTAATCCGATTTTTTGTACCAGGCTACAACGTGCTCTTAATCTATGGATACAACCTCTTCCGGACGGAGTTGTCTAGACCCCTCGACCGCTTTGTGTGGGGAGCGGGATTTCGCCCTTTGCAGTCAACCGTCAACAACCGTGTCGCCGAGTATGGACGCCCGAACATTGCCAGAGTGTCTGTGCCAATGAGTATGCCAGCGCTGGGCTGGTCTGGCGTTGACCTGGCAGTCCCATTAACTCCCACATCATCAACGTGAGGGGCATGATTGGATTGGATTGTTATCTTGATCCCAATTCCCGATAGTCGTGGCTCTGTCGGTTAACAGAAAATTGGCAGACGATCGGAAGGGCGAAAAAGCAATAGATGGTTTCAAGGTTCTTAGCTTTATCTGGTGATCTTGACTAGATTATCTAGACGAGGATAGAATGAACGATGATCAGCCGTTTTCGTCTTATCTTGACCCCTCCATCAGTCAGAGAAGATTTTTGCTCGGTGCCGCGGGGTATCCGGATGTCTGATGAATATAAGAGCATTGAGATCTCTCACTGAACTGAGTCTTTACAATCGACTACGGTTGAACCCCCTAAATTAGCAACTTAGAACCAAAGAACGAGATACTGCGGATCTTGCAGCATTTGCACATCATATCTGCCCGCCAAACCTACCCGATTGCGCATCCGCCGGAGACGGTTAGATCATCATCTTCTGCGGTGAGGTAAGCGATCTTATTATTATAGTATTATGATATCTATTATTATGGTTATTATTACTACCTCGTTACTACCCTACCTGCTTGAAATGTTCATAATGCACTCATGGATTGCGCGTTCCAATTGATACCTCAGGCACCAGCATCCGTTCTAGACCTTTTGCTCCATCATAATAATAATGTTGATGATGATGGCGTGACTCACCTTTCGTCTGTTGACAAAGGACGAGACATCAGCCATCGATCCCATCATCAATTGTTATTATTATTGGATACTAAGGAAAATACTGAAGATGTATTGTGTGGAATCTCTTCTGGAAAGGACCAACAGGCTAACGAGTTGCGTGCATCATGCTTTCTCCATGTAGCGGGACTGCTGGTCAGAAGTTCTAGAATTTCCCTCGGCGCTGAGACCGGCTCCCAATTATTACCTCCTCCGTGCTCGGATACCACCTTTTCTGAGTCTACCGAACGGCCTATCTACAGGGTACTCTCAATCCATCAGCATACATAATCACTGTCGTTTCATCCATCTTGACTCCCGATCGACTTGACTTTCATATCTATTCTTATCAAAGCACATCCATCCACTCGTCTATATTGATCGTCGACCCTTGCTTTTGCCGTGGCTTACAGTATCCCTGTCTCATTCCCGGTTGTTGATCTCCGAGCGATTTATCGTCAGCTGCCCGATATCCAATTATCCACCCACTGTCAAGCAGATCTCGTTATTCAATTGCACGTGCTTTGTCGACCAATCCCAGCTCCCAACTTCGAGGATCAAGAAGGAAACAAGAAAATTGCATGAAAAAATCATTAGCATCTTCGCTGGTATGTATGCTTGTATCCTGTTGCCCTTTGTGACAGCCATATCTGCGTCCTGTACATCATTCTCCCTTATCTCTCCCCATTCAGAAGCTTGTGATAACGGCCAGCCCACCTGCCCACTGCCGCTTGGTGCAACTGAACTGTGACCTATCTAACCATTTATGTGTCACTGCAGTCACGCGTTGCAATCCCAAGCAAAAGCTTATCGCGGTTGTTATCTCAACCGGCCCGGGAATTTCGTGGATAGTCACGCTACACATAGCTGTCTATCGAGCGGAGGCCTGTATTTCCCTCAGCATTCCTCTGACAGACATCATCTGCCTGAAAACAGGGACAAAAAAAAGGCGCGGAAGAAAGGGGAAAGGACATTACAAAAATCTCCGCAAAGCTGCAGCAATAAACACAGCCGGGTACGACAGTCTGAGACAATTGATCGATCCAATTGCGTATCGTCGCAAATCCCTCATACTTAGTCCCCCCCTTAGGGGATAAGCTCGTGCTCCACACCTGCTCCAGGCCTCTAGTCCATTGGGAAGAGGCGTCCACTCGGCGCAAGGTACCATTGGCAGACTATCTCTATCTAAATAGAATTGGAGCGAGTATATACATCCTCACCGCTATCCATGACTCAATCGAACTCCCATCTTCATCATCGACGCACTCCCTCCTCTAATGGCTCGAAAGTGAGGACCTCGCGACCGGCGCTACATCGGAAAGGTACATATTCTGTGAATCATTCCATCTCGAAGTTAGGCTCTGGGCAGGTCAGGCGTCCGGAGGCCGAAAGCGACCGTCAGCCCGACATGGCGGCCAGCTTTTTGAATTTCTGGTATGTTGTTGCCCGTTCGTTATCTTCTTTTGGAATAGAGAGGGATGAGAGAACCCGTCTGTACCTGGACCTCTCCCAATTGGCCCATTCGGGCCTTATCATTGATGCCCATCCTTGCATACCTTGGACATCAGAGCTAATCAACTTGGCAGTGCCATGTGCGAAAGACAGATCACGGTGCCGGATAATTCTCTTCTCTATTGCAGTGAAAGGTATGCATACTCCTTATCTCTTATCTTTATCTCTCCGTTTGTCTAAGCACCCATTGTGGCCTTTATAAACCGTCAGTTTTACTCTGCTTGATGACCATCTGCTCACACTACATATCTGCAGCTGTCGTCGTAAAGACTCACACAAGCCACTCTCCGCGTCCTTCCCATCGAGTGGCTCGATACCCTACTCGAGATCTCCGCCCACCTCTCCGCCCACCTCTCCTCTCGTTTCTTTTCGAATGATTGTTGCTCCGATGACTCCCACCAAGGTCCCCGTCAAATCCACCCCGACCACCGGGATACCCACCGACGTTCATGACTCCAGGGTAGATCAGGACCCCTCCGAATGGAAGCCGGTAATACCTGCGGCTCATGGCAGTACGGGGTCGCTGGCGTCGACGGAGGCCTGGCATTATCTTGCTCAATTCCACGGCAGCGCACCGTCGTTTTCGAGGCGTCGCGACGGTGCTGGTCACCGCAGCTCGGCCAGCCTATCCACGCTCATGAGCGCAACGGCTCCTGTTCCGTCTTTGACCCATACACCATCAACCACGGCATCGTCTTTTAGTAGCACGGCATCAGATTACATCGGTTACCTGCCCGACCCGTCTCATCGTCCGTTGCCTCCTCGCCACAATCCCTACTTTTCCAATGGCGCCGGCGTCACCAAGAGTGTGGAACTTGTGGTGCCTCACGTTGAGACCCCATCTGCGCATGCCAACGCTGCAGACATGTCCGACAGTGGCTCGATCTTTCCTGCCAGCAGTTCCCTCTGGAATGAGAGTTTGGCCGGAAAGACTCCTACCGAAACGGTGATCAAGGCTCCGAGTGCTCTCGATTTACCCATCATGTTGAAGCAGGAGACTTCGTGAGCGGCCTCTAAAAGATTCTGGATGGAAAGCTGCAGGCCTTGGTTTGGTACTGTCCAAAGGACCGCATTCCTTTAAATTCTGTAGTGGTGGTGCTACCATTGCCTATGAGCAATTGGAAGACAAGAACAATTATAGATCCAAACCTGAGAGCGATATGATATGATGGATAACGGACATGGCGACTTGGTTATTTTGGCGCTTCGTTCTTTGATTGATCAGCGAAAACTGAATAGATTTTAATACCAGGGCTGAAAGGCATGGGCATGAACACGTTAGATAGAATAAGCAATAATACGCTCCTTGAACGATCCAGATGTCCCTGCAACTGTACATAAGGGAAGCTGTGGTGTGCCTCGAGCCTGGAATGTAAACGACGACACTTGCGGTCAGCTTCAATACATAACTATATATATATATCTCTCTCCCCCGTCTAACCAAAAAGCGACATAAATAGAGTTACCTGTCAGGACCGTCACAAGGCTCAGCTATATATAGCCAACTGTCTAGATTACGAGAAATCTCTGTTCAACTGGTTTGATCGATTCAACTCTGGCGCGCAGAAAGTAAATATAGTATCTCGATCCGTAATGTGTCAGATGCCCAGTGTCTATTACAGATCGAGCCGCTGAGACTTGACCAAATGCCCGAGGATCAATCGCAATGCTACTGCTACACAGGTGCGGAGTACATAAGTGAGCTAGGTGGCTAGCTCCAGTCATACTCGATAATACCGTAGTATCTGCAGCTCCAAGCCAGTGATTCCGCTTACAAGCAGGATATTATCTAACTATACTGGAAGGAAGAAACAAGGGCAAGCCGCTCGAAAGGCACCGGCGCCGTATTTCATTGCCTCAGACATCACAAATCAAATAAGTCATCAGAGTTGAGAACGAAAAACAAAGTTGGGAATGCAGCTATGTCCAGGAAGAAAAAAGAAAAGAAAAAAAAAGAGAAGAGAAGAATACAATATCAACAAGCTCGAAGACCGGCCAGGTCAAGATCACTCGGCGCCACCGGCACCGGCACCGTCACCCGTATATGCGGCTTTCGCTTTGGGTTCTGGCACTTTGAGCTCGATCTCGTCTGAGATGCAGCATGTCCCATCCTCGTACTGGATATATCGTCAGAACTTTGACTTGAAGATTGAAGGGAAGAGAAGAGGGAAAGGAGAGGGAGAGGGAATGCACTCACTGCTCGGCCAGGACACGATGCAGCGCCGTAGACGTAGCTCTTGAAGCAGACTGAGTTGCCTGCGTCGTGACCGCTAGGTCCGCCATAGAAGACTGGGGTTGGGACTGGTGCGGGAGCAGGAGCTGCGAGAATGTGCGAGGCGAAGAGGGTCGCGGCCGCGAGGCAGATTGTGGAAAGATTGAATTGCATTGTGGATGGTTTGGTCTTTTGGATGAGATGCTTTATGGGTATCTAGGGCAGTCAACCAGTATTCAGGAGGATGGTATATCGTTAAGCAGGCGGATGGGTGTGCGTGCGACTACCTCTCTACTTATACCAGGATGCGAAGGGAGACGACGCGAGACGATGCAAGGGATCTGTTGAGATGAGGATTGCTGAGCATCTCGATACGGTTATCCTGGTTCATTGCTGGGGGGATATCATTGGCTGTAGTTTCCTATGGCGAGGGTTAGGAATGCTTGGGTGTCTTGTGTTTTGTTTTGCTTGGCGATGAGCACATATCTACTGTCTTCATCAAGGGGAAGGGCGAGGTTGTTTTCGACTGGAATGTGAGGCTGCTAGGGATCAAGGGAGGAGTTGAGCGCGTTCAAATGAAAGCGATTCCCTTCAGTAAAGGTACTATCTAAGAAAGATGTTACAGTGGGGAGTACCAATTCGAAGTATCAAGGTGGCTCATTGTCTTGAGACTGAAAATGATATAGGACATACACTGATCTCCGACCAAGTGCCATGTAACCATACTTTGTTTTCGTCCAGATTGATCGATATGCTCTTATTAACAAAGTAAACAGTCTGATACTGTGATAGACGCAATAGATGATGCTACCATGTATCTCTATCTGAAAAAAGATTTCTGTATCGGGACCGCCACTGGATGTATCCTGGTTCGCAGAGTTTGTAGAGCGGCACAACCCATGGTTGATCCCGACCACTCAAGAATAGTGGCAAATTACTTCGTGTTGGTGAGAATATCCTCCGAAACTAGACTCAGCAACACATGGTGTTTATCGAGATGTCGCGTATACACGACGGTCTCTTCGTAGTAACCAGCGCCCATGACTAATTGGAGTTTCCGGAAAAAGCATCCGGGCAAGCAATTGGGCCATAGGCCCTCCAGTCGCAACCCACTTGGGTTTATGGAATATCCAAGGAACCGGCCCATTAGCTCGGCCCCTACACCCATCCAGTTGCAGAAAGTCAGAGCAAATCCTCATGAGATCCTGGAAGAGGGCTATTCTTGACTTACTGCTCAATCAAAGACTTGAACGAGGAGATAAAACCTTTAGTAACGTGCCTGCCCGAAATGAATAATGCTCTCACTCAGCGGATCAGTTTCATCCAGGAAAGAAGCCACGCAGTGGCACATACCGTATTCGTAGGCAGTGGCAGATCTACGAGATAAGTACGTCAAGAACCAGGCGGCCTAGAACGCCCGAGCTATGGGATTTTGCAACCCGTACTGAGTACCATGGTCTGACTCGCGCAAAATATCGAGTGCAGAACCATTTATTGCCTTGCTCAAGTCTCTGCGCAAGAGTTCGTCCCGCTAACTCGCTTACAGCAATGGCTTCGCACAAGCCGCACCTCCTATCAGCGACGAACTTCGTTGTAAATTCCCAACAACTGCATCATTCCTGGCCAGGAATAGTAGTTCTAGCCAGAAACTGTTGCATCAGAGAGAACTGCCTGTTGGTTGAGTTTGCTGGTTCACGCTGGTGACCAGGCGTCAAGTGGAGCCGCAGCATGGCTTCAGGAACTATTTCCCATCGTCTATTTGGGTCCGGCTGGCGCCAATCGGCGCCAGAGGATGAACTCTTGTCGTGGTTCTTTCTCCCCTTTTCTTCTTTCGCTTCTAGCAGGCTTCTGCTGACACCCATCGGAAACCGCGAGAACTGGCCCGCATATATTTCTCGGATGGAAAATACTGATTCCCCGCTTCATTCTGTCACCAAATGACTAGTATCGATCATAGAGAACAATAGACCTTCTGAAGCCGTCTCGTCTCGAATCTGTCCGGGAAAACTCAAGAAGAGAGAAAATCGACCTCAATGAACTAAGTGAGACGAAGACCGATGTGACGCCAGGATGGATTCCATAATTCCCTCCCTAAGGGCCTATCCCGGATCCAAGAAGCAGACACGAAACGAAAGTATTGTTGATTCCGGGAGCTAGCAGTCGATGAGTCAGTCCACTGCAGCCACAAATATGTCCAGTAGCCACACATCCTGGGACGTCATTCCAATCTCGAGTCGTACGATACCATGCGTTCATCTCATCGATACCGTCCACAAGAGATCCAGAGTCAACCTCAAGTCAACAAAGGCATGCTTTGACCTTTCAAGACAACATCCACTCTGCAACCAAGCGACCGATCTCCCTCCTCGACCGTGAATTCTACTATCGATGTTGTGACACCCAGTTGCGGAAGCGGAAGGCAGAAACGATCACACGCAGCAGTCGACACTTGACATTCTCGTAGCACCACCATATGGACTACGCGTACTCCCCATGGGTCTGCAACACGCATTTGGCTGTCAAATGTCGAAGCTTACCTTCAGAGTTCGTCGTATTCGATCATGCATTGTGCATGAAGGTTATCAGTGATGCATCCGGTACGCCCCTGAGGTGACTACACCGCTGGCATTCAAAGTTAGGCCTCTGAGACTTGAGAGATAGTGACCGTCCATGAACAGCCTATCTCTTGGTTCTCATTTATCTTGTCCATGCAGGCTGATTTAATGACCTTTGATACCGTTGAAAGACTGTGAACCATCCGGGACTCCATTCTCGTATCGATCGACTCAGAGCGAAAGATGTGGCACGCACCCCAGCTTTCCGCATGGATCGGAAGGAAATAGCGGAAACTGCAGAGATAAAAACGACATGTTTGTATGCTTGAGCTGGTCTCCAGTAGCAGTCCGAAATGTCACCCGCCGGCTACTTCGTGTATCTTTACAAAGTCAAATGCTCCCCCGAAGCAACATCCACCGGCCATATCCGGTTGTATAATTGACCTGATATGTCATTCAGTGAACTTGTCTCCCGCTGATCATGGTTCACGACGGTCACCGGATATCATTCCGACTGAAGCGTGGCCCACGTTGTGATGGCGACCACTTAGGTAACCTTCTTCCAGTGAGAAGGAGAAGAGAGCAAGGAACGCGTTTAAACTGCTACCGCGGCCTTCCCCTTCTCTGCGTCGTCCATGCTTGCAGTACAAACAATCCAGAGACAAGCAGTGTTGTGGTCTGAGCTGGCAGCATTTCGCCGCAGCAAGGTATATCGCCACCTATCAGCTTGCAAGAACCTGAGCACTGATGTCGAGCGGTATCCCTTGGTAGCAAGGGCATAGCAACACTCAACAGACTATCCTGGGATATGAGCCTGAGCGACGGGGCGATCAGACGGCGAGATCAACGCTGCTTCGAGTAAACGGGGGTATTTCCGGCACTTGTGTTCGGAGGATGTCGCTTGGCATGAGCACTGAACATTCTCGCGAGACTGTAGGTGGGGACGCTTGCACAAAAGGACTTCTCTCCCTGTCGTCTCCTTTCTTAGCGGTTATTGGTTGGGGTGACTTGGTTGGTTAAGCTCTCCCAGCCGAACCCTGATGGCAGCAGGTGATGATTGTGCGCAACTGAGACTGACTTACATCTCTGAAATAACCGAAGACGAGGCAGATTATGAAGAGAGCAAGCAAGCCAATTTGTGAATTGCTGTCTTCCTGGCTGGCCTAGATTGATGGGTAGCGGAGACTGACCGGACCATAAGATTGGCTGGTAGGGATTACCGAGTCGCCGTACGGCACGGACTAGTTGAAGACGGAAGTACATTCTCGCGGAGAGGGTTTTCTGGTGACAAGATCCGGTGAAAGCTTCAATCGCGTCTAGATCTACGTGAGATAATCACTTCACAGCTTCAGGTGGCATGATTTGGGAGAGATAGGATTGTGAAATGCGGACTTGCACAGAGCAAAGTGTTCCTGTTCCTTTCTCGACTCTTCCGATCATGGAGGAAGAAGGGACCCCATATCGAATATTCCATATCATACATTCGCGCAATAGCCTATTTTTGGCGCACGGCGCGTCAAGAAACCCCCAGCCTCCAAGAGCTCTGGTAATGTTCCAGATCTTTCCGCGCGGGTAACTTCTGGCTACTTGCCCTCACCGCGGACACTGGCTAAGAGATACCTTTTTCCTTCCTGTCATTTTAAGCTCACCCGGCGGGCGCCATTTACGCCTTATCGGGTTTCTACAGTCTGTCAGGCCACAGTGGAGAGAGAGAGGATTAGCCTCCACTCTCGATCTTTGTCAGGGATTCGATTGCGTGGGACGAACACCAATCATTCAGCCTTAATCCAGCGCTTAATTCAACCTTAACCTCTCACAGACTGACTCCGTGGTCCACGAGAGAAGAGGGGGTGATCGGCTTCTCACTAATATTGGCACTTTGTCACCTCGACAAACATCCAGGTCCTGGGAATCCTTGTAGGTCCCTAAACGTTGTCGCAAAGCTATTCAGCCTATTACTTGTTTAGACCTCTTCACATTGAGTGACTGCCAAACGCCGTGGTACATACAACAGAACCGAGACGTTGTTCATGACAGATAAAGAGGGTTGATAAGAGAAAGTCTCACCGGCATGGAGCGTCAAAACAAGGGAACACGAGAGAATGGAGAGCAAAGGTGGGAGGCTCAGCCTTTTTAACCATTCAATATCCGTTCCTATTCATAAATGTTATACCTACTTGAGCCACACTTTATGTGGTTGCTCAATGTTGACTGATGTTAGGCAAGATCCCAACGCTCAGCGTAGCCAGCAGCTTGAGCTCGAAGCCGCCATCGCACAATCTCAGTCCCAGGACGGACGCATCGAGGACACGGAATATTATACAAACTTCCTTCAGCAGCTTCTGGGGTTGGTTCGTCATGGCGACCAGGAGACCGTTTCTCGCATGATATCTGTCATCCGTTCTGGGGCCTCCCAGGAAGAAATCCTCAAAACATTATCCGAAATTTCGAACAACAGCCGTCACGATCAAGAGGGGAACAGGGGTAACAGATGATAGGACTGAGCGATGGGAGGCCTGAACTCAAATGGCGTGCTCTTGTCTACTTTGAGCAGTTTTTCCTTTGTTTATCTTTACTGTTCTCGCTCTCGCTCTTCGTGAAATCGAACCTACTGTGGTCACTGTTCACAAACCCCTCATAGTGAAGACGTTCGAATCTAAAGACAATTTCCGTCGAAGGATTCCGTGTGCGCTGAACCTGGGAGAGACGGTATCCATTGGTATTTGGGACTCCCGATCTTTTGTTGACTGATACACAAGCTGGTGCAGCATATGGCTGTCCATTCACTCGATACCTATTGATCTTCTCTGCTATCATGCGACGGCTGCCGAATGCGGTTCCCCGAGAGTTACGTTCAGGCATTTGTTTCTCTAATCCCGAACGCTGGAGATCATAATGCTGTTTATGCACCCCTATGCAGCTAGACACGATTAGTAATGCCATCACTCGTATGGTTGGGATATGTGGTTTGGGTTTGAATGAAGGATTGGGGCGAATTGCCAATCACCATCTATCACCAGCGGAAAACAAAAGTACATAACTTCCCAAATGAGCGCCGCTCGTACAATGCGTCAAACAATGCGAGTGCAGAGTCTTCCATAAACGCGGTCTCGGCTCCGCTTGATCCTTTGAATCCACCTGGGCTGTGCCCTGTCTTGCCTGTCTATTTTGAGGATGTATATGCAGCTGTATCCTTAACTTCGGCTAGCGATCCTGGTGGCTCTATTGACTAAGTATGAGATGGAAAGGGACGTCATATTGGAGATACCTGGCTGCTGGAAGGCATACACTCTCATGTAGGTGGTGCCTTTGTAGCATGCTAATTGGTGAACTGGAACGAAGTCAAGAATATCCTGCTCTGTAACATGATGCTTTTTTTGCGTACGTGCCGTTTGCGAGGGGACTTCTCGGTGTTGTTCGGAGGATAATTGATCAGTGCAGCTGGTAAGAATGAGTTATCATCTGGATTATTGAGACCTATACGCTCGGCTCATTTTAGCTTTCTCAAATAGCTCATGGCGATTGATCTGTCCATCAGAGGATGTACCTTGGAAGTCCTACGTGGTCTAGCGAATCTTCTGGGGAACATTAGACTCCTTTGCATGTGCTATTACTAAACCGCAGTTGAGGTTGAAGTGCAAGGCAGGTCTACGGAAATATGAGCATAGAAGATGAGACTGATATCGAATGAGATTCATGAAATGTTTTGATACGTCTATGTAAGTCGTGTATAATATCAAGGTGTGCAACGACCGGTGAAACGAGGATACAGAGAACAGTCTCTGACTGTGTAGCGGGCACACAACCAAGCGAGGAACCGCTCAAGACCGAGACCGTATCCACCGTGAGGGGATGTGCCGTACCTGAAGTAATGATTAGACGTAGATCCTGACGTAGAGTGGCAGGCAAACTTACTTTCTCTGATCGGTGTACCAGTAGTACGGGGCGGGATCCATTCCCTCATGCTTGTAGGCGGCCATCAGTTCATCCCAGTCGTCCATTCTCATACTGCCGCCGACGATCTCACCGACACCAGGCATGAGGACGTCGACACTCTCGGTGACGCGGCGATCTTCAGGATCCTTCTTCATGTAGAAGGCCTTGATCTCGGCAGGGAAATGGGTCAGGAAGATGGGCTGGTTGATGATGTCGGTCATCTTGCGCTCGGCAGCTTCGGCGATATCGTCACCGAACTGGTGGGGCTTGCCCTCCTCGTTGGGGATGTCATGTTCCACCAGCCACTGAATGGCGTCGGCGTACTTCATGCGGCGGAAGGGGCGACTGGGAGGTTTGAAGTCGGGGTTGAGCTGCTTGATGAGCGCAGCGGTGGCGGGGTCGGCGAGGGTCAGCTCAATGACCCGGCAGATGACCTCTTCGAGATGGTCGAGCAGGTCGGTGAAGGTGATGAAGTCGAGCTCTGCCTCGATGTGGGTGTACTCGGACAGATGGCGACGGGTGAGGGACTTTTCGGCGCGGAAGGATGGGCAGACACAGAAAACGTCACCCAGAGAAGGCAGGCAGGTTTCCAGGTAGAGCTGGGAGGATTGGGTGAGGTATGCGTCTTCGCCGTAGTAGTCGAATTTGAACAGGGTGCTGCCACCCTCGACTTGCGTCTGCACCATGGCAGGCGGGGTCACTTCCAGCATGCGCTTCTCCTCAAATACCTGACGGAAAGCCTTGAGGCAGGCGGCGCGCACCTTCATCACGGCTGAGGAGATCTCTCCACGAAGGACGAGGTGACGGTTGTCGTAGAGGGTCTGCGGGTCGGCGTCCTTGGCCACACGGGTGGTGATGGCCTCCTTGTCACCGGCAGCGCGACCAATGACAGTGAAGAAATCCGCGTGCAGTTCCCGGTCGTTGGGCGCATGCTGCTTGGGAGGCACCGCGCGCATCTCTCCGTGGATGGCCATGGAGGTTTCGAGAGTGAGAGTCATGGCGTCGTAGGTCTTTGTCAGGTTTCCGGTCAGGACACACTGCAAGTAGCCGTAGCCGTCACTAAGAGTCAGGAAGATCACATCCTTCTGGACACGCAGGCGATGGACGCGTCCCAGCACACGGACACGAGTGCCTGGAGTTTGTGTCTCGGGTGATCCAAGCGTGACGATAGCTGGGTCAGTGACATCCAGGCGAATTCGCACGGGCTTGGGCAAAGATGGGTCTTCTGTGATGACAACTTTCTTGGCCTCCTCCAGAACCTTCTGACGCTTTTCAGCTTCCTGCTTCTCGCGAATGGCCAATTCCTGCTCCTTGGCTGCCTTCTTCTTCCGCTGCTCGACAATGCTGAGCGCCTTCTTTGTGGCCGACTTGGTCGCTGGCTTCCACTCCAACTTGGCGGCTGGGTCGACGTCCTCGCCTGGAGCATCTGTCTGAGATTTGCGCATCAAGTATTGATTGCCCTCAGCTGGGGGGTGTTGGAGGTATGCATGGACAAGAGTCTTGTAGGGGGCCGATTCAGAACCGGTCGCGGTCGAATCGTCCCGGCCGACGTCCTCGTCGATGTAGATTGTGGCCATTTTGCAATCTGGTTGTTCTTGTTCAGTTATATTAGAAATGCGATCTGCAGAAAAAAAGCTCTCAATTGTGTAAATTGTTCGTGAAATCGTGCCAGCTCAATCACTGCCCTCATGTGGGTGAGTCACAAAACGCAACGGCAGGGAGGAAAGATAAGGAATCTAGTGCACCACGAGGGATTGGTCGAAACAAATTGGAATGTACTCACGAGGTATATATTTCTCAGATTGGGCAAACGAGATCGTCTATACCACACACACCGAGTCCCTCCAGAGAGAAGAGCAAAGAAAACCGCACAATGTCTGGGGATTTCTCTGCTGCGGGACTTTTTGGAGGGGTAATTTTTATTGCGATGATAGCGGACCTCCACGTTGGCCTCAGGCACCAACTCCTCCCAATATGGCAAATTGGCATGCTTACTTAAGGTGCCTTACAGGTAACTTTTGAGTCGGACGACTTTCTTCGCATTCGGTTGGCTCGATACTGCCGTCACATTAATTTCTATATGTAGACTAGATATGGATGACATTCAAAGAGAGCATATGTTCAATGACTACTTCAATAGCGAACTAGGGCATCAGGAAGAATCATCTCATATCTCTGCTAATTTCTCCCCTTCAACCGCATTCCGTTCTGACTGGTCTGGACTCTGTATCTGCCATTGTATCTCGTCCTTCCATTATCTATCTAGTAGTGGTTTGATTCTAGCGTTTGGTCCGTGTTGTGATGCTCGATTTGCTCGATAGTACGTTTCACATTCAGTTCCCTTTTCCCTGCCAAGCCTCAGTGAGCGGAATCCTCTCCTTGCAGCTAGTCCCAACAAAGTAATTCCTGATCCTGCAGAGTCCCGGATCAATAGGTGGTCCGGACAGTACCTGAAAGTTACCTCTGGTGATAGGACTATCATAGGCTCCTTTGCAAGATTCAGGAACGGAACCATGTTTCCACAATTATAAGGCAAGTTGATCCTGTCCACTGTAAAGGAGACACATCTCAACATCCATTTCTCCCGTGACATCTTGGTTGAATCAGTTCCACTGTCATTTTGTGTTTGTCAATAGTTTATGGAGTAACCGTACGGAGTACTGACCATCTACGGAGTATATATCGCTCATCTTTTTCGCCCCAAGCCAGGGACAACAAAAGCAAATATGCCGGATCTTACTATCTGTGGTCCCATCGGGATTTGCAGCTGAACTACCAACTATTGAGTAAATTGAACGTCTTGCGTAATGCGATTATTATATTCCTCATGACTTGGGAGTTGGGAACGTATGTGCGACTGACAGAGGCTTAAAAGGCTATCATCTTCCCATTTGAGTTCTGTTCCTTTATTAGCCTCAAATCCATGGGTGATGGTGCCGATGCGCCATGGACTGACCTGCCCTACCATGTTTACTCCACAAATTCCCCTATTCTTAGTATGGATAGTACCTTGTATCCCCCTTTTCTAATAATTGTCTGTCTTTCCCTCACGACTCAAGACATCTTGATTCGACGTACCTAGTTGTTGCTTCTACTCTGTAGATTCAGCCCCATCAGGTCTAAGATTGTTTTGAGAGACTGTGACCGGTAATCTTGGGCGGCTTAAAAGGAAATCCACCAAAAGTTACTACTAGTAGATATTCGACAGTTGATTCAATAATGGCTTGATGGATCATCAGACAGTAATAAACGAGGACACCAGTCACTTTTGCTCTTATTCCTCCCCATCATCATCACCACCAACAACAACACCATCAACCCCCTTTTTACCCTGCCTTCTGTTATCCTTACTGGTCTCTCTTTCTCTTCATTTATTTACTGTATTCTAATCTATTGCCGTCTCCTGTCTGTAGCTCGTTGTAAGTGCCTATGATCCCTATTCTGCCCCAGACACTGACTTCTCTGGTGCATCTTCAAGCGTTCAAACATCCTCATACCCACTTTGTTTTTAGTCACATACAAAAGATGGACTAATTATTTCCCTTGAATGCTACCTTAAAACAGTCTAGTGAACTACCTTACTCCATACTCCAGACTACTACTACTAGCTTTAGACCAACTAGCTACGGGAGCAGAGACCTAGGTACTCTCACTCTCCTTTTCTCTCCGCCCTCACGAAAGTCACTCCTCCGTATCGCTTTGGTTTTTTCCCTCATCCCCTATCTACTATCTAAACTAGATACTCCTTTTTTCTTTCCCTTCTACTTCTTTTGCTCCATCCAGACTTACTAGGAGTATCTGCTTCGTCAGTTACTCTTCTTCTTTCTCTTCTCCATTTCTCACTATTCTCTTCTTGTACTAAACTAATTTCTCTTGATATCCCATTCCCCCTTCTTGGCTTTTTGTTATTGCGGCATTCATTCTCTGCTGCCAATCCATGCACATTCCAATTGACCATTGAAATCCCTTCTCAACACGTCTCCGTTGGAGATTCTTGGTCTTTTCTCCCTTTCTTGGTTGGATTTTTTTGTCTTTTGCTTCTGGATAACGATCACTTGATTTCTTCTTTTCGTTGAATCATATTCGCTTTCCACCTTTAACTTCTATTCTTCTTCCCTTCTCAATTCCCATTGCCCCTTTTCTTAACGGGGCTGATCCTCAGGCCGGTGGCTTTCTACGGCCTCTGATCATTAATATCGCTCGGTTCTAATCCTCTTTTGCCCTGGTCTGGTGATATTGGCCGCTTCAAGCAAATCGAACCCCTCCTACCACTTTGTTTAGGGGCAATCACCCGTGTCTATATCGTTTCTCCTCGCCATGCAAACCGCCGATGCCTCGAGTATCTCCAACCGCTTGATGCATTCCAAATTCTCTTCCCTGAACGCGGACAATACCGGGTTCTCCCACGGCGCGTACAATTCCAATATCCCAGTACAGGGTTTCGCGGATCGGAACGCTCGTCGTCCCAACATCCCTCACATCAATACCTCTAATCCGGCCTCGAACCTCTCGGACAGCATGGCAAACTCCGGCACGGCATTCGACATGAACTTCACGCCTCTCCTCCCTTCCCAGCTTCTGCTTGGCAGTCCATTCCAGCCTGGGACTCCCTCCGCCTTCGCTTCGCCGCAGTTCGCTAATTTCGGTGGTTTCTCCCAAGCCAATGCCTCTGCACATGCACAGAATCATCAAACCCAGTTGGGAAGCCCAACACAGGCCACACCGAACGCCGGTTTGTATTCGGGAATGATGTCAACCGACGGCTTGGGGAACTCTCACTTGTTGAACGGCCCGCAATCTCCAATTGGTGGTCTGGGAGGCCTTGGTAATGCGGCATTTGGAAGTCCCGCAGCGGCCGTAACCCCTGGCCTCCTCTCAGGCACGAGCCGGACCGTGTACCTGGGCAACATTCCTGCAGAAACCTCCGCGGAGGAGATTCTCAACCATGTACGTAGTGGACAGATTGAGTCGGTTCGCTTGCTTCCAGACAAGAACTGTGCCTTTATCTCCTTCCTGGACAGCAACTCGGCGACCCACTTTCATTCGGATGCTATCCTGAAGAAGCTGGCCATCAAGGGCAACGACATAAAGGTGGGATGGGGCAAGCCGTCCCAGGTCCCAACCTCGGTCGCGCTGGCGGTTCAGCAATCGGGTGCCTCGCGCAATGTATATCTGGGCAACCTTCCCGAAGAGTTGACGGAAGATGAGCTGCGCGAGGAACTCGGTAAATTCGGGCCGATTGACACCGTCAAGATCGTGAGGGAAAAAGCAATTGGGTTTGTACACTTTTTGTCGATCAGCAACGCAATCAAGGCCGTTTCCCAGTTACCCCAAGAAGCCAAATGGCAGGCGCCGAGACGCGTCTTCTATGGTAAGGATCGCTGTGCGTACGTATCCAAGACACAACAGCAAAATGCGGCGCAATTCTTGGGTATCGCGCCCGGCTATGCGCATATTCTGAACTCCGCAGACCGCGATCTGATCACCAACGCTCTCGCTCAGCAGTCCGTCGCTGCGGCTGCCGTGGCTACCTCAGCCGGAGGCGTCAACAATTTGGGGAACCGGACCATCTACTTAGGCAACATCCACCCAGAAACCACCATCGAGGAGATTTGCAACGTGGTCCGGGGCGGACTGCTGCACCATATCCGATACATCCCCGACAAGCACATCTGCTTCGTGACTTTCATCGATCCAACCTCTGCTGCCTCCTTCTACGCGCTAAGCAACCTACAGGGTCTGATGATCCACAACCGTCGTTTGAAGATTGGCTGGGGCAAGCATTCTGGTCCTCTACCTCCCGCCATTGCACTGGCAGTGAGTGGCGGGGCTTCCCGCAATGTTTATGTCGGCAACCTCGACGAGACGTGGACAGAGGAACGCCTCCGCCAGGACTTTTCCGAGTACGGCGAGATTGAGTTGGTGAACACGTTGCGGGAGAAGAGCTGCGCTTTTGTCAACTTTACCAACATTGCCAATGCGATTAAAGCAATTGAGGGGATGCGCAACCGCGAGGAGTACAAGCGATTCAAGATCAACTTTGGCAAGGATCGCTGCGGCAACCCCCCGCGTCAGACTGGCAATGGTGGACAGCATAGCCGGAACGGAGCTGGTCTCGAGGGAGCGCAGTCTCCGCCTCCTGTACTTAACGGCTTTCAACCAAATCTGAGCCAATCTGGCTCCCAGTCGAGTCCCACTCGCCATGCTCTGTCACCTGCTCCCGGCTCGACTGGCTCTCAGAACGGACACCAGCAGAACCGTCACCCTCTGCAAACCGTGTCCTCGCCATCCGGTATCCTGAACGTGGGCGCCAACAACCCGCTGACTATGTACCTGAACCAAATGTCCGCTCAGCAACAGGCTCAGGAGCAGGAGAACCGACTGAATGACCCGATGGCTCTGGCCGCCCTTCAATCGCAATCGCAATCCCAGGCCCAACAACAGTCGTACTACAACGCTACCAGCAGCAGCGACCTCACGAACGGAAGCATCGAGGCCCCCATGCACCAACACAAGCCCTCGAGTGGTTATTTGAACGTGACCAATGGCTCCTCAGGGCCAAGTCATCACGCAACCGCCAGCACCAGCAGTTTGAGTGTGCCTCGTGCGCAGCATTCTCGCACCGTGAGCTTACCCTCGTTTTCCCAGGAGCCCTTTGGCCCTGTCTCGAGCCAGCCCGGCCATGGCCGCTCAGGTGTCGCTCACCAGCCCCAAGCAAGTTTCTCCAGCTTCTCCTCGGCCCTGGGAGGACTGAATCACGCGGGATTTGGGCTGGCTATTCAAAACGAGTCTTCTCTGCCCGGCTGGGCTGAAGAGGAAATCGGTGCAAAATAATTGTCTTCCTCGTATCTGAGTGATCCATCCCGCTGTTCAGTTCTATGAGTGTCGTTCTACACAAAACTTTTTCCTTACATTCTCCATCGTCAACATTGCGCTTCCTTCTCTGTATTGGTTTGGTTAATTGCATGGTTGCATCACCTTTGATTATTCTGTTCAAATATTTTCTCTCCTTCTCAGCCATGCCCTCTTATCACATTTTAATACCTTCTTGATATCATCACTTGTATTGCTATCTGGGCAGGAACTTCTTAATATCTGTCTTCTACCTCTGTCTTTTTATTGTGTTTCTCACCTTTTTGAGCCGTTCCCGGCCGCTGACTTTCAGTGCGCTATGAGAGAGTGGGATGAGACGTCGGCTGATACCCTGGACTGGTTCGGCTCTGGCTTGTCCTTGGACGTTTCATTCCCCTTATTTGCATTCTTGGTGCCACTTCAACGAATTCAAGCTGAGCATACGGCTCACCCACGTTGCATGTTGGATACGGACAAGGGTTATATAGCTGTGGACGTCATGTCTCCACGATGGCGAGGGGCGATTGCAAGCCATTGGATGATGAAGGATATGGGACAAGAATAAACAAAAATGAAATCAAATGAATGGTTGTCTCAGTAAAAGCAATAAGCTTAGACATGAATGTCACCTTCAGGCTAGTCATACAGATCCAGCACGTCTTAAGTAGGGAGACATCAAACGATGCTGGATATCACGTGAGCTCAACTCCGCCTGGATCGACGCTAATCCGCGTTTGGCACGATCCATGAAGCTCAAGCTGAAGAGCGATCCCATCAGTCTTTGTATTTCTTCCCCGTCATCAATCTTGTTCAACTCGTCAATCCTACATTTTGGCTCTTGTGGAAACTTCCACGGCTCCAGGATGGCCTTACCTCCAGAGCAGATCAACATCAAGCGCCGCCGCGAAGAAGAACCGGTGGACACATTGTGTAAGAAAAAGCTCCCTGACTTTGGGTCGCCCCACGGCCTTGTACGGCGTCACATGCCCACAAGCTACTAAATTCTCATATGGAGTCCTGGTCTATAATATAACTCGGCTAACACGAAACTACAGATATCCAGTCTGAACTCCACCAGACCAAGCGGCGTTTTACGGACTTTGTCTTCCAGCGGGTACATGTTAGTGGCAATGCTCGGGACAGCGGCTCCTCGAGCCCTGCGTCCCTGGCTGCACCGTCTCGCACACTCCTCACTCCGAGGTCAGTGAGTAGCTCTGCGTTTCCAGCTTCCAGAGGTGCTGCTCGGCCCTCGGATCCAGGGGCGGGCGTCGGCGCGACCGTGCCTCTGGTTCGAGCTACTTCCCCTGGGGCTGAGTTTCGGGAGGAGCAGCGCCTCGCTGCTGTGCGCAAGGCAGCGGAGGAGAAGCTCCACCGCGCACTTCACTCCTCGTCTGGGGCGGCGGGTGTGGATCTGGTAGGTTCTACTGCTGTTGACGGGGCGCGAGAGTCTTCTGCGTCGAGCGGGAGGGAGAGTCCAGTTTCCGCGTCGCCGCGCTCTGTTCGTCGGTTCCAGATTTCCAGGTCCAATACGCCTGTGAATGTTCTGCGGAGCGCGGCTGGCGGCGTGCAGAAGCGGCGAGGGGACGGGGCGGTCGCGGTGCTGGTGGAGAAGTTACGGCGGACTCCGCATTCGAGGCAGGCGTCGTTGGTGGCCGATGCGGCGGCGCAGGCTGCGACGGCGGAGGAAGAGGTCCGCGGAGTGAGTGTCCCAGAGCTGGAGCCGGAGCCGGAGCGTGCGCGGCCTAGGAAACGGCCGGTGGTCAATCAGGCGGAGAGGAAATGGAGAGAGGAGCGGAAGACTGCCATCTCCGCTGCAAAGGAGCACATCACGCAGGTGCTGGAGAAGGAGGCGCATGCTCGTAAGAGTAACTGGGAGGATGAGTCGGAACGGCTGGCTCGCGAGTTTGAGCAGATTGCGCTTGAGCTGGAGGGAGGTATGGAGACGGAACCGTCGGTGCAGCAGCCGGTAGCGCAGACGACAGCTCGTCCCATCATTCCCAAGCCTCCATTGAAGTACCAGCCGCGCACACCCAATAAACCTCGAGGGACGGCACCGCGAGAAACGAGCGTTCCTGCAGTTCCCGACGTCCGGCCTCCGGTAGAAGCTATGGTGCACGAGGAGGACGACAGTGACGGCGAGTATGTCTACGATACTTACATTCGACGACCACTGCCAGAAGGGACGCTACTTACGAACCCGCTGGCCGACTTGGAAACGGCCCACGAAAAGTGGTTGCAACAGAATGGGATTGACACCACTCGTCAGGATATTGGAGTCATTGTCATTACGCAAGAGGACGAAGAGTACTGGGAACACTTTGCAGAGGACGACGAGGACGAGGAGGGGGATAGCGAGGACGCAGATTCGAATGGTATGTTTAGTCAATCAACCTCTCCAACCCAACCTCTCTGCATTCACTGTGCTAACCCATCTTGATGCATACAGCCGAAAACAACCCCGCAAACGACTATCCGGACGAGGATCTGTCGTGGGACGATGAAGAGGACGACGCCACAGCCATCTACCACAAATATCGAACTCATGGCGCGTCTGACGACGAGGAATTCGACTCTGCGGATTCAGCAAATGAGGGGCGGCGCGCAGGCCGGGTTGGAGTTGGATTTGGATTCGGGCTCGACTCGCACGTGGATTCTGATGAGGACAGCCTAGACGGCGACAGTCCCAATCACGATCGAATGCGACGTTGGTAGCCATTCTGACAAGTGACGCCCTCCCAGAATCGGGTGGCTGCATTCTGCAGCTTCCAGTCGATTTCAAGAAGTCTTGCTTGCTTGGTGTCCGGGAACGCAATCTGTCTGGTCAAGATAACGATCATCCTCTTCATTGTCAATTTACACCGAAAATAGCCCCCAAATACCAAGACCCGGTGACCTCGGGAAAAACCCAAATCCAAAACTGTAAAGAAAACAAATCATTACTATCGTATCTGCACGAGCATCAGCATCAACATGACCATCAGAGTGAGCATGAGCATCACCGTAGCGTAGCGTAGCGTCAGTGCCAGCCTGCCAGCCAGCCAGCCAGTACACAGGCCCCCACTTCTCTTCAGCCAAGCACGTATCTAGCCCATGAGCAAGTGACAACCGGCAATTAGCAAAGATAATCCCGAAGCTGATCAATCACCCCGAAACAACAATCTCCACGACGGCGCATCAGTATCAGCACCCAACAACGCCAACGTCAACGTCACAGCCTCTGGCCATTCAAATACGAGGTAGATAGAGTATGGGACCCAGATGCGGGGTTCCTCATTATGATAATGTCATGTCATGTCAAGCGGATTGCGAATTCGACCAAATTCAAACATCGTACATCGTAACATCGTACCATTGCATCTCACATTCCGTTAGAGTATGAGTTGTGGCCATCTCGGTTCTAACCGGTGCTGTCAGTATCAGTTACTACCGTAGTCTACGGTGCCTTTGCCTTAGTTGGGGTTGGAATTGAGGTGGTTATCCGGGTGAGCTTGCAGAAGGCTCGCAGTCTGGCATTGAAGTGGTCTGCATAGGACAGAGGATAAGAACGGGATCAATGCTCTGCATTTTACTAGAATTATGATCATCTTAACGGCTGCTTGTTTGGATACGGCTGTTATGGTGGACGATTTTAGTACCTGGCAGGACTGGGTGAAATTACGTACTGTATTGTATTGTATCGTACTGAAATGAGCCATACGTATTGAAATGGGATGATGTATTATAATTTTAAGCCATCATCGAAAAGCTCCAGCTGTCAGGACAGCGAGCTATTAGAATGCAGTGCTAATCCAGAAAGCCTCCCAACCATTAACGGCATGACCATGCTCTTGAATCTTGGAGAAACACACGGTGAAAGAGAAGGGAAACAGGAACCATGACGGAAACCTCCACATGTAGAAAGAGAATAAACTTCAGAGGTATCTTGCGTGTGGTGCGCGGCCGTAAAAAAGAAAGAAACCGAAAAGGAAAAATAAGAAAAAAGAAAATTTGCAAAGCGAAGTTGAAACAAAGACAAATGGTTATGCGGATATCCGCCGACCAAGCACTTGCTCCTTTGGTTCTCGCATCCATGGATACCACACTTGGGCCCATTCCACAACTCCAAATCGTGGAGCTCCCGAGTCAATCATGGTCGAACCCTCTCGTAGGAACTCGCCGTCCCGCATTCTCCGCTGCTCGCGCAGCGTGGGACATTTCTTCTCCTTGATGAATCTGTAGAACTTGCACTGGATTCCCTGAAACCCGCGCCGTTGGCGGTTGGGAAATTGGCGGTTGAAGTTCTCGCGCACCTCCTTCCACTCCTGGCAGAGGTCGACACGGTGGTACCAGATGAAGTACATCTCTTCTTCTTCGTACTTGGGCCGGGGAGGCCGACGCCGTTCGGCGGCATTGCTGGAACTGCTGGAGACGGAGTCGTACCGGTCCCGAGAATAAGGATCTGGTGAAGACTCGGCCGATCTAGGCCGATACGACAAAAACATTTGGTCCTGAGACGAGCCCGGGGTGTCCGGATAGGCGTGGCTCTCCCCATAATGGGAGTAGTAGTAGCGGTTGGGACTTGGAGGGTAGTGTGGCGAGTATTGCTGGCTTGAGAATGAATGGTGTAGCCGGTCGTCCGTTGGGTCGTTGTCGGCCGATGGATTCAACAAGGAATCGATGGCCATTCGACTCTGGCGAGACGAGGGCAGGTAGCTAGTTCGCGAATCCATTTCGTCTGGTGGAGAATGCTTGCGTCTGAGGACTGATGATTGTGGTTGTAGGTGAGGGGGCAAAGAGAAGAATAACAGTATTTGTGAGGAGACAACCGCCGATGGCAGCAAGGTTGGAGGTGATCAAGATGCAGGTGATGGCACCTTTCTCCTCTTAAAACGGACGGAATAGATGAGGTGGGACGATGTGTTGGTTGTTGGGTTCAGTATCTGAGAACCTCAGGCACTGAATACACAAGGCTGATAGAGACAGACTGTGAGGCCTCTGGTATATGTCTCTCAGCCACTATGCAGTTTGGCGCCTTTTTTTTATTTTAAGGGAAACTGCCTGGGAGTTGCGAAGTCGAACACAGCCAGGGAGGACACAAAGAAGGATGGGCGACAAGAGAAGTAATATTGCGAACAATATTTTTTCTTCTCAGAGCATCCCCAACAGCAGATGAGTCTCCTGGTTGGACTCTTAAATGAGGGTACTGGCTGCCAAGTGTCGGGTTAGTCGTTCCTAACCCATGCAGCGTACCGAGTCCTTGGAACACACCGGCCTGTAAGAGACCCCGACTGCGCCCCTGTAGTGTCCGGCCGTGGAGAGGGTGGTTTCCTACGGCGGGTACGTGATGGTGCTGGATGGACGGTCCTTGTCGGAGTGATGCGTAGCGCCAGAACAGGGGGCAAAGTCGAAATTAAACAGATGCAGGCAGAAGTGTTGGTAGTGGTGGTGGTGTGATGGTGTTGTAACGAGGGAAAAGAGACGCTTGAAATAAAATTGGGACCTTGGAATGTGCCAGACACAGACACGAAGAGTTGAACAATGGGTATAATATCACCGTAGCCCCTCCTCTATGAGGTATGTATGGTATGTACGTATGTGTGAATGTCTGAATGTCTGTCCCTTTCTTGCACTCCCCTTCATGCAAGGATATCGGGCTTGAAGATGCGGAAGAAGAAGAAGAATTTTGCCACAACCTCCACAAAACAGCAAAGTTCAGATGCAGATAGTAGTACTTCGACAGATTAGATGTTAAACAACAGGTAGGAAAGAGTGGAGATCTCAATCCTATGAGAGACAGGGTCACGTTGGTAGAAAGTCGTGCAGGAATGATTATTATTGTCACTGGCGGATTGGGGTACTTTATGATTCCTTATTTTTTTTTCTCCCTCCTCGTTTATTTTTCTTTTTCGACTCTTTCCTTTTCAGAATGGTCTCCCTTGATTTATTTTATTTTATTTTATTTCCCTTTTTTTCCTGGTTTTTAACAGCAGCAAAATGAGAGAAGAAGAGCAGGTCTAGCACATTTACTCCTTTGGTAAGGATATCCGAAGCATAGACGAGTACTTACTACTGTACGGTGGAGAGCCGCAACAAAGAAGTCAACAACGAAACGAAGTTACACCCTCGGATGTGACGACGATCTGCTTCTGATGATAGACAGAAAGGAGCCAACCTCGAATGGGTAAACAAAGCTGCTCTCTTTCGCGGCTATATTGACAAGCTTAATATGGGTCAGGGCCTGGATGGGGCAGCTATATGAACCCTGGTGTTTGAGACAGATGACACAATCATCCAAACGGAGGTTTTGGCCACACGCGGGGCAAAAGCCAAAACTGTCAAGGGGAAGAAGGATATAATTTGTAATGAAGAGAGATGATCAGTATGGGAATAGTTTGGTTGTGCTGTCAGCCTCGTTGATGTGCTGTTTAGCTCTCAGTAAAAAATAGGAAGTACGGATTCTTCACTGAATATCAATTGTGGATCCTGTCTAAGATAGCTGCTCGTATAGAGGTCAGATAGCTTCTTCCTCGACACTAAGGTCTTATTATTGCATGAAGAAAAGTCAACTTCAGTATGTACTCTGTAGTCTCGAGTCTGTAGTCTCTTCGATCGACGCTGGAGAACGGAATGAGGTGGAGTATGCCAGTCTCCTTTTTCCAGTCCAATTATATTCCTATGCCAGAGCGAGTGTTGATTGGCTGGTGATGATGAAAAAATAAAAATCAAAACATGATTTTGAAGGTATTATTCTGGAGCTTTAGAAGATTCACGAGCATTGAAGGTTGACTGTTTCCATGTACATAATAATGTGCTTAGGTAGTTTCGACCGAACCAAGCCGTTCGAGGGGAGCCAAAAATAAGAGTCAGCAAAGGATAAAAGAGACTAGTGTGAACAAAAAATTAGGAGGGGTAAAAAAGAAAAAAGAAAAATAAAGAATAGAATAAAATAAAAATAAAAAAATGCAGCCAACTTGAAGACAGCCTACGGAGAGACATACCCGAACCAGCCAATGACACAGGAAGAAATTGCGGCGTAACACATACACACACACACACAGTCTGCAGCCCTGCCACTACATGAGAAGGTTCAATTTCCCGGAGCTGATAGGTCCTCATTTCTCAGGCCCCAAGGAAGCTGACTAGCATGATGGCTGCAATACTAACAGTACCTCACTGACCACCTGTGGTCGCCGAAACAAACCTTTTGCAGGGGTTCGATCTTCGAAGTGGGCTCTGGAACATCAGACGATGCCAAGGTCAGTAAACGGTAACGAGATTTATCACAGGATGTGGAGCTTGGATGAGGTCGGCGAAGTGTATTATTTTGCCAACAAGTTCACTGAAATCCAGTTTTTCGCTTCCTTTCATCTCCATTCGCTACTTCGTATTTACAAAGTCGAAATCTGGAAACCTATCCATTGGCAACTTCCAGCTTCCGCATCTACTCCGCGGACGGCGCGCAGTGTGGGAACAGACTTAACAGAGCAGTGAGACCCACCAGGCCCCACCGACTCTCCATATTCCAAAAGTAGATAAACTTCTAATATCGACAGAGATTGAATCTCGAGATGATAAATTGATTCAGTTGAGTCTCGACTCTTGATTCATACCCAGGTCCTGGCAAACACCAGGCTGGCTATGTGTCATTGACTCGTTAACGGGCCATTGCCGAGGGATCGATCCTTCTTGTCAGTCCCCGCTGGCCTGAAGAATCCTTCCATAATCGCCTCAATGCAATAAGAATGTGAAGGAAAGGATCATTGCAGGTCCTCTTCGAGCACAACAGCTGTGTAGGCCGACTCGTAAGCCAGACACCTAGAGTACTGATAGCCTGGTACAAAGTACATGGAGGGGGTTACAGAGTAGGAGAGAAGAAAACCAACAGAAACGGCCGAAATAAACTGTGTTTATTGGATGCGGAAGCGTAAAATCAACAGTCCAACCTGCAGTGGCTTTGCATGGTGAACCGTGGTACTGGGACAAATGAACCAATCAGAAGAAGCCTTCTATGCCGTCTAGCTCTTTCGGTCTCAGATTACACAGACCGGTTGCTGAAGGACAGGCGACAGTCAGAGCTAGGTTCTTACTCGTTATAGCTGTACGTACTGGCCCCAGGCTTACCTACTTGGCTTCAAGTTCGGGGCTTTGTAATTTGACACTTGACAGCAGCACGCGATTTGAGTGGGTCTGTAAGTTAAGGATTTACTCAGAGTAGATAATACGACGAGGGAGAAAGGAAAAACAAGCCAATTCATACTTACAGGTGGCCCTGCAGGTCTTCAGTTGATCAGGCAAGGTTCAAATTTCTGTTCAGGTCACACTCCAATGAGACTAGGTCACACATACATGCATATATAGAGAAACCACGCAGGCCAGATACAAATCTGCAGAAACTGCCAACTCATCTATGCAGTTATGAGACGATCTAGGCAGGGAAGGAGAATTATTGGTAAAATACATTCACCTGCTTCCCAACGTTGCGCAATCATTATCTCTTTCCAGATTTGTAGCTAGGTTTGCTTCCAGATTGCTTCCCGCAGCCGAGATGTCACAAGGCTGCGATGTCCGCAAATTACGCTCCAGGTTTCGGATCCGACTTGTTGGTCTCGTCCACTCCGAGGCCGCAAAGAAGCATCGATAAAATGACTGACCGAAAAAGTCACGGATAGACTGAAAGTCAAAACAGCCCCCAAAGCTCCAAGATCGCTTAATCTACAGAGTAGAGGTATTTGTCAAGGGGATCCACTAGCACCATACTTTGAGCCTGTCAAAAGTCAGATTCCTAGGAAAATCCAGAAATCGTCATCCTTCAGGCTGACAGGCGTGCCACTTGAATGATTTCATTATGTTAGGCCCACTGCACTCCGGACCTTAGTCTGAAGGGTTTCTCCGTATTATGGTTTGAGACTGATGCAGATTGGCAGCATGAAAGGGAATCGGTGTTCGGCACGGGTCAATCCGGAGTAATCGAAGGGGCTTCCTCAAGTGAAAGTTTCATGATGTATGACAATTGATACCGTAGGTATCAGCCATAAATGGTGCCACAGACACCAAAACCTTGAATGATATTCCAGAATACTCTAGAGAGGCATGTAATAACTGAATTTTAACGCGAGTAATGAGTTAAATATCATTATACCGAGTTTCCCCATGCTAGAGCAAACATCGACTCAGTCACTCAGTTGGGACGTTCATGTACGTAAAATTGAAATATACAAACAAGCAATCACCCCAGTTATTGGATGGAGACCAATCTCAAAGGGAAAAAGACCAACACGACTCTCCAGCATCTCCATACCCCATTTGTCAGGCCTACCCCTTCAAACCTGCTGAAGGATTTCAACATTAGTTTTGATTCAGCACCGCCATTCTTGCTCCATGGTGTAGCCGAGCGCTTGATGATTGGCTTCTACTTGACGAAGACAGTCGTGGAGGTGTAGCAGAAAAAAGGAGACGTCAGCTGTTTTGATATTGCCTTTTTGGCCTGCCGTATGTATCTGCAGGTGACAGAACTGCATGGTTTGAGAATTCCATCATGTTGGCATCATCGTCCCGATAATCATTCCTCTTCTTGTCAACTGCTAATTAAGTACTTTTCTTTCATCCAAAACTGTGCCCATCTCCGGCTCAGACGTCCACAAGTCCTTAGCACATGTTAATGACAGGCGTTAGTGACCTCGACACTACAGAATGACTCGTCTTGATAGGTACGCTCGTTACTTGCAGTGCGATCATTATGATTCACTTCATACTGAGGAGGGCATAGATAAGCAGCATGACTCATGACCCCCTTTGCTTCATGATTTAGCATTAGTAATGCCCTAATGGTAAGGTACCATATATCGTTAATGAGTGGCTGGCTGTTGGAAATTGCGGCACAGTCAACTTGCATAAGCTAAGAACAAATAAACATTGCTAATAACTAATAGTTACATAACTTGCCACTTTAATATGCAAATCAACCAGTCTAGCTATCCTGGTGAATATCGATACTCTAATCACACTCAAGCAGCCAAAGACAGCTCATCTCCAGCCTAGTATTCCAGCCTCCCCTGGTGAATATGTACGCCTTGACCACATGATGTCTCACAGCACAGCACAGCAAGCCCTTTTTGCCTGTGAAGAGAGAAATGTCCCGAGGAGATTGTTTCCTTTTCTCCTTGCCAAAGCTGATGGGATAGAGAAGACGGGATGAGCGCATCTACTGTCGATCATAGGCTTTTTGTGATTGATCCACCACACTCACACGAGATAGATCAGTTATCAAGCCAACAGAACAAGTCTAAAAGGGTCGATCCCGTCCCGTTTTCAAGAACTCTCAGTTTCGCCAAGTACGCACTTTACGGAGGTGCTAGGTAGTCAACTAGACAAGTGGCTCAACTGTGACTGTGACTACCACTAGATTAACGGCATAGCAACGTTATCGATCCCCTCGACTAGGGGCCCCCTGTTCTCTCGAGCTTCGACCTTTCCGTCAAAGGTTGTCTCACGCATACCCGCAGACGTTCTCAGTCACGTGAGGGGAGAGGAGTATTGACGTGGAAGTCCGCGTGGCTTCATTTACCTATTCCAGAATGTGATTCGACCTCGCTCAGGCTAAATGTCTTAGCAAAGGCCTATCATGACTCTGGGCAGGACAGCGTGTTGACGTAAGTAGGAGACAAACAGAGGTCAGGCGAGGTAGACACTGACTGGTGTCAATGCATATTGCTGTTTTTTTAAGGGTTTCGTAAAATGCAATTGGCTCGAAGGTCTATTTTTCCTCCAATTAGGGACTGCTATCGTGGGAATAAGTAGTTAGGCACGAAGTGCTACTGTAGGCAGTCTCATATCCGGAGATAATAGAAGAACCGAGATTAGAGTGACATCGTCGGTTTGAACCACTCAGTGGCTGGCCGACTTCAGCAAGTAGCTCAAAAGTCAGGGCATGAAGACAGAGGTGATCCACCCTGAGGCTCAAGGCTGGGAAGAACGGTGTCGGAGCTATGTTAAGGTCCGCTTCGAGGCTCCAATGCTGGCACACAGACAGGATCGTTAATTCTGATTTCCATGGAATTAGTGCAGTACGCCAGCACCGCTAGCCTCCGCTAACAGCTCGACGAATATATTATGGTACTTGTGTTGTCTACCTACCTAGCTACATTATTGAAGAATGTGATTGGTACAAAGGAGAGAAACTGACTGCCTAATATGGAATATGAAAGGAGGATAGACTGATTTGAAGATTCCAGGAATGCTGAGCGTAATATTAACCGGAAGACAAGCTATTTCCCCTTCTTATGTGACTAGTGTCGGACTCTCTCGGAGTACCGCCTGTGTATGCCGGTATCAGTCGAGTCTACTCCGTGAAGCTGTATGAACCCCAAGTGTCCAGAGATTCACCTCTGCAATTACTCTTTTTGGTCAATATCACTTCAGGAAGAAACTCGCTTCGACGCTTAGGCCTGATCATTGCGAGAAGGATTGAATACGTGCACATTCAGATGACGATTGAATACCAGACAGCAGCAAAACAAAGATACTGCAGACCTCCAAGGGCTCCGAGCGCTGGACAGATGGTCATGCCCAGCACTTGCACAAAGCCCCTTACTAAGCTTGGCATCTTGTTGGATGAGCATAAACAGCTGTACGAAGTATGCATGCTCGGTCAATATTGAAATTGCTACACAACGGTCCGCAATTGATCGACGTCTACCACAACGCAGAGCATGGAGCGCGTCCCGGTAATAATACATTCGGATAGTCCTGACTGAGATTTGAGCCTTGACTCGCACTACCAGTACTTTTGCCCTTTGTACTACTACTCCGTGCTCCGTGCTCTGTTAATCTCATTCTGACGTATCCAGGGATGGATTCCAGAAGCTAAGTCTGGGCGACGAGTTCAGCCAAGCATCGCCCTGTGTGCTCTGTGCGCACCAGCCTGCAAGCCCCGTACCGGGATCACCCCCTTTCATTCGCAATTCTGGATGTCCGAATTGGACCTAGCTTGGAGAACGCAATTTACTGCACTCCGTACGTTATTTGTCAAATTAGCAGAAAAGTGCTCCTCAAGAGCTATGATCAGGTTCCCGACACGGAACCGACGGGAGGCCCCTTCAGAGTTCAATGGGCCCCGACTAAGGAGATAGATACGGTACTAGCGAGCTCCGGGGGGCTAACTAGCAGCGACTATCTACGGAGCAATATTTGGAACGCCAATTGCCCTGCTCCGTAGTCCTTACTATGTGGACTTGTTCCACAAAGCGTGAACCAAAGAAGGTTCGTTGTCCGTGTAATGGTACTACGGAAGCACTTCCGCGCCATTATTGAGGGATCATGGATCGTCGGCAGGTTTGTCAGTTATCAGAGCCCCAGCAGAATGCAGACTGCAGAATGTTCAGTAGATTGTGATTATTGAACTACGGAGTATCTAAGTACGTACTTCCAGAGGGAAGAGGAATCTTCGGTGCTAGTTTCCGGCGATTGAGAAGAGAGAGGAAGCATGCATGCCACATTCCTCTGCAATGTTTATAGCCCCTGTCTTTCACGAGGTGATGTAAGGAGGTCAAGAAAGGCTGGAAAGGGCAACCAGTTAGATGGGGTGAGAAAAGTTATCCGTACAGATAGAGTTAGGCTCGTGCCGTTTGCCTTGAAGAATGAAGATTCCAGTGACACCTTACTCCTGTCACTTTGAAGTATGAATATTCTATGATATAGAGTCTCCGAAGTTGACTGTACAAAATCCTTGCACGAGCCTCCCTACGTCCATTCCATCTTCAAGCTCATTCCTAACCTATGTTCCTGAGGAGCAGCTCTCAAGGCATACTTGAAGACTTTGTCCTACCCCGAAAAACAAAATGCCTGACTGATGGAGCTGCGATTTGCACTAAGGCATGTACGGGAGGACACAGTCATTCCTCCACCTCCTGTCGAAGAAGTGACGGAATTTCCAGGAGTCTACTTCCTCTACGGAGTAGAAGGCATTTGTCACCGTCAGCTTGCCCTTGAATATTCCCGGTTCTCTCCCTCCCCGAGGTGGCCATGTTGTGACGGAGGTGGCTACCCTTGGTTCTATCCCGGACAGCCTGAATATGTGGGACAAAGATGTCTGATGAACTTAATGCTAACGCCAAATAGGATAATGGACGTCATCAAAAGTCCGCCTGGTCAAGGCTGGAGCAGCATGGGCGTACTTTGAAACCACCATCTTTAAGTCAGCCTTGTGTCAAGCCGCTCGAGTTGACCAGACCCGAAACGGAGAATGCAGTCTCGTGTTATTCTCTCTGTCCGTCAAGGCTCAGGACCTAGTGCAATTTTTTGCACCGACGGTGGCAGGATTTTGAACGTAGCTTGGCTTGACCAACTACTCTTCGGATCTTCTCACCAGGTTGTTGAAGGAGCGAATACTCCTGGCTGATTTTCTTCCCTCAGCGCTTCAGGCCGTCCGTCTCCATGAGTCTGCGCGATATTCGAAGTATTCGTCAGGTTTCCCGTTGATTTAAAGCAAATCAGATTGGCTGACGATTGGTGAAGCTCCAAATGTCCCAACTCCCCAGGTTCTCCATCTATCTAAATATGGCCTCCATTGCCTTCTTCCGGTAAATGCTCTGAAACAGAGGCTCGGGGATTCGGGGCCGGTTGTTAGACCAGACTATAATTCGTCTTGTTATTATTTGAATTCAAGAGGGGAAAAGGACTCGAAGAACGATCTGCCTCGTAAGTCGTTTCTGACCCCTGCACCCAACACGTGGGGCCAACTAACAGAGTCCAGAAACCTACTTGGTTGGGATACTCTGTACCCATGTTTGTCGACTGTGCCGCAATTTAAGAGGCTTCCCTTGAGAGTCGAGATAGGCGTAGTGACCCTGCCACTGTCACAAAGCATCCCTGTCCTGTCAAACAGAAGATTGTTCCAGATCTTTGTCGTTGGTGAGTAGTGTTGGTCAACTAGCCAGACGAGGCTACGGACAATCTCAACGATATTAAATTTAGCCACTTAGTGGTCCTGGTGCCTGATGCTTATAAATTGCGGCGCAGACAATCCGGATCAGCACTCTGTCCTCTTAATCAAATGAAATTGTCCGTGCTTGGACCTTCCGAGCTCCAATGACTATTCGGAAGTAGAGGCCGTTACAGCTTACGAGATAGCACTCTGGTTATCTGGTATATCCAGGCAGGGCCACAGATCTTACAAACATACGGAGTACATCGAATAATGTATTCCAGAATACATTCATAGTCTTTTTCCGGTTTAGCGAAAATTTCTGAGAGAGCGTAATCCGCTAGTAACTTTGCTAGCAGACCATCCCACTCCACCTCTTCACGGACCGCCGTTTCGATCGACAGTCATGCCAATGTGATGAGATGCGATTCTGCTGTCTTAGGTGCGTTGGCTTGAAGTTTTTTTCACTTCTTGGCCCATTTCTAAAATGCCTGGAATCAACTACGGGAGTATCAAAGACACTCGATATAAATTTCTGGTTTGATCGTCTTATCCTGCAGATCCATAATCCACTCCCGCGCTATGTTACTACTTTCGTCACTTCGTGCTCATAAATACTGACCGTCCTGCCCGCTCAATCGCAAGGTTTCGTCCGCGAAAGCTGCTAACGCTCAACTATCACACCCTCATCCAGACTGTCGGGTCTGTAGAGTGATATCGGCCCATGCAGGCATCAGACGGTGGTCCCCGACTTTGCTTGGACGCAATCAATTATTAATCTAATTTTGATAAGCCCGATGCCTCCTTTGGGTATGTCGCTGGTCGCCTAGCCTCTGGACCTTCATACCTGGAACCCGAGAGTCTTAGAGTCTTGACCGTTCGCTCTCGAGTCGCGGATTTAAGGAGATTTCGGATGCGAGTCACTTTTCCACGTTGAACCAATTTGGGTATGTCGGTTGTCCCCTCGTGAATGGTTCATCACGCTATGTACGCTGTGCGCTCAGGATCCTGCGTGTGGAGATCATCATACAAAGCAATTGCTGCAATCCCTGCTGATATGCTTATATTGCTTACCGCTACTATGACCATCTTGCTGAAGCAATGCAGTATGGTGTCACTATCAAGTTATTTGAAATTTTCCACCTGTGATTCATGAGCTTCGCCGCTTGCTTCTCTGCTGGTGCTACTGCTGCTACGGACATGTAGTTTGTAGTAAATTAGTAATTCGTGTTCAGAGTCAATACTCCACCCGGATCGCATCTTTGTTTGTTAGCTTTTTGAAGCCGTTTCGTTCCACTTTCTATTGCTTTATTCATCGGCGATGTCCGCTCTAATCCACAATAGAAACTTTAGCAAATCCTGGCCCCCGTTCGGCAACTTATCCAGCTGCCATGGTATTAAGTCTCCGTGAGGCTTCTTAGTTGGTTTTACGGGGCCAACTGAGACTCGTCTCATATCATTCAAGAAGGTTCCGAGTTACCCAGCTCCACACTCCTGGGGTGTTCAATCTAATAATGGGTACGGAAAACTCGAGTTTATACTTATTGGCTATCGCCAACATGTTTTCCCGCCTTGTTTCGTAGACACGACGATCAAATCGATCGTCAGTTTCAACTTGAGCTCTCGTCGTGAATCTTGATCTTAACTTCGGAGCCTAGAATAGTGCAATACCTTTCCTATGAGACAAATGATCTACGCAGACGCAACGATTTTCGTAACTAAGTCTGGACGTCCCACTGTGTCCATGGTCCGTCCCCGACGAATTCCCCGCCTTTATGGCGAGGTCGTGGGCAAAACGTTGTTAGTGTCTTCATCCTATTCTTCCTCTCTTGGAGCCTAAGGTAGCAATCGCATCCAGCAGAAACAGAATCAGGCCGTCAGCATGTAAGATATCAAATTAAGCGCCTCTTGACAGGCAATCAGAGTCACTGCTATTATGACCGTTTAAACCCGAATCCTTCGGAAATCATACTCCGTAAACGAGACCCGGTTGTGGCGGCGGTGTCTGCTGTACGGTATCGTACGATACAGCTCGAGTCCATCCCACGTAAAGAAAGTTTGCCCTATGTTGGAACAGGAAAGAGTCTTCATGCTTGACGGCACAAAGAAAGTTCGAACCAGTGTGCACTGGGTGTTGAAGATGAGCTTGTTGAATATGTATCTCGGATTGAAGTATTGGTTGCCAGGTTGAAGGGCTAAAAAGTGTGGATCTAAGTACTGTCGCTGTAGTTCCGATATATATCCTTCGATCGCTTATGCTTCAGAGAAGGACTTCCAGTCACGCCGCTTATGTAGTTTAGAGTCTCACTCATTATATCAGTATGAGAGACGCATAGTCCTGGAGCTATCTTCAATAATTTGGAACCATAGAAGGATTGTAAATCATCTAGCCTTTCGAGCCGCTATGCACTTAAATCAAATCCAGCCAAGGAGTATTAAGACTTCTCAAATTCCAGCAAGCCTCCTCGATAATACCAGACCCTCGCAGCGTAGGTATTGGGACTCATCCATCATGGCCAACGGCATTCCTTGCACCCAGGCTTCAGGAACGTATAGGGACATTCTCTTACTGAGAGTATCGATGTACTGGGTGAGGTCGAGACAAGAGAGGGGCTGTTGCCAGCAAAATCCAAATAGAAGTACCAACCACGCCCTGATGTGGCTGTCCATCAAGAGGTAGCCATCCTCACAAGAGGCGACATCAACTGTGGATCGTTTTGTCGTCGAAGTTCTGAGTGTAGGTATTCGTCGCCACTCGAAGGGAGTCTCAATTTTGCGGTCATGCTCCAACACTGATGTGTGTATAAATCTATTCTGTCCTGTTTATACAACGGTAATTCAGTAATCATGCAGGATACGCAATCAGAGCGAACAGACAGCGAACAGACAGATCATACTTGTACCATTAGCCTCTAAGAACTCACTTTATGCCCCTGTGAGATCCCCGAGCATAAGATATTGCTTCGGTCGTCAGAGAGGACACAAGGGAAACGTATGTGCCAATCGACTTCATATCCACTGTGTATAGACGGGAGATCCTCGAGCCTCGAAGTTATCATGGGAAAAGGGTATCTGGCCCGCGCAGGAGAGCCGTAACAGGCTACCTGCTAACGCGTGCATAATTGAGACGAAGTCATGTGGACTTTCAGTATACCGAGAAGGGGATCTAAGGGCTCCGAGGTGATTCATCAGTGAGCTTTGCCGTGAAGGAGTCTGATGAGCGGAGGAAGGACGTTTCGTCGACGTTGACGTTGTACTAAGGGGAAGAGAGCAGTTAGCGGCACGGTAAGGACTCAAGGAGTTGGACTGAGAGTTGAGGGGTCGCTTGTATGTATACATATTCCTTACTTAAGGAGGCTTGAGCCTGGAGCTTCTGTAATGTTTGCGCTGGAATGATCCAGAGACAGTAGTGAACATTGTCAAAGAAAAGGATTGACAGAAATCAGGGACAAGAGGAGCCAGCGAAGAGTACCCCGTATGTTCAAATGTGAAGGTGCAATGTGCTTATGGTTGTTGATATGGCTCAGGCCCTTGATTATCAAGGGCCAAAGCTGCGAGGCTACGGTAAAGTGCCAATAATGCCATGATGTGATCAGTACACTAGAAGAGACCGAAATTTCTACGATTTGTCTTATCCCTTGATAATAGTCCATGGACTGCTTGATAGCGCAAGCTATTAATGAAGCAATAAGTCGTCAAGGAATAACAGTACATTCGATATCATTTTATTAACCCTCTTGGCGAAGACATGTTAATAATTCCTGTCAACAACGAAACCCCTATCCATCGTATCAATTCGTATGCTTTAAGCTCTGACTATTGATAGTGTGCAGACATATCCAGTCGAACTCTGCAGACTCCAAATTGAAGCACGATGCTCGAAGAACGGTGCGTCTGCCACAGTCGTTTGCAGTTCTCAATCGGCATGAAATCCGGTGGCGAGCTCGCAACTAATAGAAACAAAGACATTATTAGTTCGGACGTCAGCTAGTGATAGGGGGAGACCTACGGGTCCGCTGCGTGCTGGATGTTGCAATGTTCCCAATCAGCATCGCGAAGGATGGCCGCGCGGAATCTGACAGCATCATCGATACTGCAGAAGCGGAAGACAACGTTGCGTGGCTAGAGGCGTCATTAGCACGCAAACCACTCTTGGGGATGATCACCAGCTTACCTCTCCAGGGACGCAGGAGTCCACGATCTTCTCCACCTTGCGATTGTTGGTGCCGGCTAACTTAAGGAGTTCGCCCATGTTGATGTTCATGCTGACACCAACTGCGCGGACAACACGGGTGCTGCCAATGGAGAGATTGAAAGAAAGCTGAGAGCTGATGACATCGACTTCTTTGCCCATCTCCACGAAGACGGTTTTTCTCTTCTCCTTGTCAATGTCAATGCCATTGGGGTACTTGTCAAAGAAAGCCCTGCAGGCCTCGTGGTCGCAGAAAAGGATATGGGCTTGGTTGCCGGTAGGAGTGATGTGGATGCTCTCAACCATACCACCATGGATAAGTGACAGAACTTTGGCGGGAGTACTCCAAGCGGAAGGAAGTCCCTTGATAATGACGCGTCTAACTTGAGCCGCTAGCAAGATGCCATGTTAGCTTCCACAAGTCTATCCAAAGGAGACAAGAAGATTGATTGCATACCTGGCTTGTCACGCGCGACAGGGGTACCCCAAGACTTGAAGGTAGTAAGGTTCTCACGATCCTCTTCAACGACAGCATGGTCAGAAGACTTAGTAGCTGAGACAGCATTCTCAGAAGCTGCAACAGGAGTTTCCTGCAGGATGAACTCAGCCGCATCGCCGCGGAAGCCGGAAGCGGAGGTCTTGGGAGCTTCAGCGCCTTCAACGATGCCAGGCATCAGAGTCGTGTCGTTGTTATCAGTGTTGTTTTCAAAGTCACCAAAGCCGTCGTCATTACGCGAGTGGGGGGCTTCTTTATCAAGACAGATCGATGTCAGTTGTGATCTGATGAATGTTTGAGCCGCGTGGTAGAAGCCAACTTACCAGAGGGCCACGCGTCGTTGGAAGCAGACACGGGAGCAGATCCATTGGCATCAACAGGAGACTGTCCGCCAAAGTCATTGGAACCATTAGCGAAGCCATTCAGCTGAGTAGAAGTATCCTGATCAGCCTGAGTTTTGGCCGCAGCGGCAGCCTCACGAGCCTTCTTCTCTCTAAGAGCTCGAGCAAAGGCCATGAAGCCAGCAGCATCATCCACGTCAGCGACGGGATACTCCTTTGCGAGTTCAGCCATCTTGGATGGAGTGTAGGAATTGTATGAAGAATCGCCAGATGAGTGGCAAGGTTTAACGGGGCGGATGTTGGAAGGAAAAGAAAGTCCACTAGAGGTACGTGGGGTTTTGTTGACGGGGGCAACCTGGGAAGACTGTTTGGTGTTGGAAAAATGCAATTAGCTTCACTCTCACACCGTGTGCATGGCCTGCTTGTGCGAAGACGCCGATGTAATCAGGTGCACAAACACAATGCTGAAACGAACACTAAGAAGGAGAGAGAAATGGACGGAAGGAGGACCGACCTGCCGAGAATACTTCAATTCCTTTGCTTTATCTTTTTTCTTAGGTGCATGTCTGCTTTCCTGCAGGCCCTGAGAGTCCTTTCCCATGACATTGTCGAAAGCGTCAATGATCATGCCTGAGACTTGCTTGAGATCCATGGTCCCAGGTAGTCTGAGAGCGGTATCAAAGGCTTTTGCTAGCCAGGAAAACATAGAGAGAGCTGAGAAGGATGAAGGAACTTTCAGTCACACACTGTCACTGTAAGGGTAGGAGCGGAAAGAGGTGAGTAGTTGGTTAGATACAGAGGCATGGGCAAGTTGGTGGGAGCTTTATGCTTGTTATATAGCTCTCAGATGCTTGCTTAGCACAAGGCAATGACTAGCCCCCGGAATTATCCTTCACACTACCTGGAATTAGGGCACGATAACGGAAATATCCGTTTCACTTCACTCAGTGACAGGCACGATGAGATACACCAGCCGCCTTCACTGACAACATAAGGAGGCTGGTGGGGAGCGTCAAGCCTAAACCGTCAAGGACAAACAGTTAGCTTAAATATTCTTCAAGATATCACCTTTTTCTTAGGGCTGAAGCTTGGACATAGTTTCCAAAGTTATAACAGATCTGGGAGATGAGTATACAGCATGACAGGGAGGAAACAAATTTTGAAGATCGAGCTTCTGAGGGCTTCAGTCGATTATTTATGTATATCGCTTTCATATTAGACAAGAAGATAAGATACCAACATGGAACCGCCAATGGTAAGACTCTGTCGAATTCATGTCGACGGTACAGGGATACTTTCATAACCCTCCTGACCCGGCTTGCGATTTTCGACGATAACTTGCAGCCCTCGCCGCCCACAATAGCCGTCATTCCCAGCAATTCGATCGATCTGTTTGAAGGAACCACCACTAGCTTCATTTGCATCTGCAACCCAAACTGTTTCCTGAACAGTTTGACCAGGCACCTCTGCCCGTCGTGGGTTGTACCACGGCAACCCCACAAGGTGATTCCCAACGTTGTGGATGAAGGAATAGAGCTTCTCAAATCGGCGTGTGGTCCCAAGCCAGGACCAACTACGGAGGTCGTAGGCGACCCGCACGAATGGGTTCAAATAGATCCCGGTGTTGGTTATCTCATCTGGTTGCAGCTGAGGTTCCTGAATGTCCGCATGGATTAAACAGCACTCGGAAGCTTCCCAAAAGAGGTCGTGAGAGGCGCGGAAACGGGACGGAGCTTGAGTCGAACCCTTTCCTGCCGTGCCAGGCTGGAAGAATTTGGCATCAAAAGCAACCATTCCTCCCCAACAACTGCGTACACGCACGGCATCCTTCCCAGCTAGCACATCCTTTCGGCTATCACCATGTCCGGCTGTTGAAAACCACGGAAAGAAAGGAAGACCCATTCCATAACCCTGCAGGTCACGAGTGGCGTACGTGTCATAGAACTTGAAGGGGTTGATGAAGTCGACTGCGCAAGCTGCCCGATATTGAGCAACCCCATTTTGATCTGCATTGGTGGAGAACAACAGCTGAAGAGCGTCAACCGGATCGAAAATGACGTCGTTCAGGTACAGGAGCTTGTCGTAACGCGTCCCAGGATCATCGTCCAGCGGTTTCAAGGCTCGGTTGCGAACCTCTGCGAGATACTCGATGCGCTTGATACGTTCCTGTCCGCCGGGGACTGTAACTCGGGGCAAGCTGCCCAGATTCAGATGCTCTTCGAAAATGATGGAGCTCTTGCATGGTACCCGCTCCTTGAAACCCTGCAATGCGCTTTTACCCTCTGGCCCGCTATCATTCTCGTATATACTTAAGAACACATTATCTCCTCCCAGCATGTCAATGAGCTGAAGAACTCGATTGCCCCATTCTCCGCCTGCTAATTCCCCGCCGCGGTCATACAGGCTCGCAGCCACGAAGACCTTCTCGTTGCGAATGTTGCCTCTGCCCGACCTAGTCGATTGCGAGACTGCATCCCGGAGAACTGAGTAATGCGACGGCGGACGAGTATAGGATGGACGAAAGATTGAAGTCAATACGACGAGGGCTAATATAATCCCTGTAACGACATGGATATAGAAGCAGGAGCGGCGTAGAAGGAGACGTCGATAACAACTCGGTCGCGATGAGGCGGATAGGATGCGTCGAGAAGATTTGAGGCGACGGTAGCCGGATGAAGTTGACGAGAAGAGCCGCGATAGGACGGAGAACCGGTTGAGAAGCCGTCTGGGTCTGGGGGGAGCCTGTGACTCGAAGTCGGCCTCGTCTAGGTTGAAAGTTCCCTGAGAGTCGACGGAAGATCGAGCGTCAAGCTCGTACTCATCCGGGTGCAGTAGACGGGCAGACATGACGAAGAATCGTCATCAGCTGCTGGAAGCAATTTGCCGACCCATTCCTCGAATGTTCTGTATCAGCTGCGCTAGCATCAATGGGACATGCGCAAGAATTAGATATCACTCTCCTCGTCGTCTCGGCTCAAGGCATGACTTTCTCCCAGTTGGTGTCTGATTATGTCAGCCACGAGCACCCTCCGCCAAGGCTGAGCCTGGAGATCGCTGAATGATCATCGCTTTGGCTTTTGCCGCGTCCAGTCGGCATCAACTGATATTGAGTGCCAACCTGTCAAGGCATGAGGCAAACCGAAAGACGAAATTTTCCGATGTCTTATCTCGTAAACATTGCCAGCTACCAAGGTTTGAGGATGGCAGTCCCAGATTTCTCCGCTCAATTCTCCGTGCCACCCCACCCGGAGTGAGCGTCATCGGTGGTCATACCGTCAGAGAGGCCATAGTCCGTATACTGAGTAGAAAACTGGAGTTTATCCGGCTTTAATACGGACAGTGGACCTTTGACCGTGCTGACTGTCCTTTCCCAGTCTCCGCTTCTTACCCTTTATATAGCTGTCAATTCCGGTTCCTGGACCAAGGTTCTTGAACCATTTCATCTCCATTTTCATCCTTCTTTCTTTGCAAACGGATTGCAGCGTTCACATTGTTCCGAAAGGCCTTTCCCAGGTTTATCCCAAGCTTCAAATACAATAATACAGCAACGGAGCAATATGTCTCAAGCTGGGTTTACATTTGCCAACTCCTCGGAAAAGGTTCCTGGTAATGACACGTTGCCTCCTGAGTTCACGATAAACGCGAGTCCTTCTACGGATATCTGGTCGAAACCGCCCTCAACGGAACGCTTCAATGCACCCATCCTCTATCGCAGTGTGCCGCTGAAGTCATTCAAGAGGGCCCGAGTCGCAGTCCATGCCAATTGGCTGCAGAAATACGACCAAGGCGGCCTCATCCTCGTGTCGACTGCCGCAAATGGAACCAGAAAATGGGTGAAAACAGGCATTGAGCTCACGCACGGCAAACCTCATCTGAGCACTGTCGCGAAAGACCGTTGGGCGGACTGGAGCTTGCTTGCCATCCCTTCTGGCGGAGCAGCAGCAACCATCGAAATCGTCAGGGAAGCAGACGAGAGCTTGTGGATTTACTTAGTCGAGGGTGTCCAGAAGTCTCCTCTCCGTGAGATTACATGGTTTTTTGAGGAGCAAGAAAACGTCGAATGCTGGGTTGGCGTTTATGCTGCGAGGCCGTCAGGTGAGGGAGGTGATTTAGTGGTCAACTTTGGACATCTGATTGTTGATCTGGCCGAGTAATACTCGGCATTTACATGTATGGAATGACACGTGTATGTGGTAGACGAGCAATGTCAGCGAACTCAAATCTTACAGGATCCCATCGGCAGTAAGAGGGCTCTTGAGGTTAGCACCTAGAATTCAAAATGACAGTGTCAAGAATCGTACTATTGAGTCCAAGTCTGGCTCGGTTACGCCCACACCTTGGACTCGTATATGTTTCTCTTTCTAAACAACGCTAACGGATGGGTTGGTCAAGCAGTTGCTGGTGCTTGGTACGCTCATGCAGGCATTTGTTGAGGGGTTTGTTATCGAGATACAGTACCTATACCTATTCGGGCCTAACTGAGCTTAAGAATGGACGTCAGAAGTTCCGTTTTACAAGTTGGCGCTCAGTACGCAGCCGGCCTCGAATACCAAAGTAAAAGTCAAGGCAACCAGAGCGCCTTACTCATATCTAAAGTCGAAGTTCTGAGAAGTCTCGTCGGAGAATATGACACTAGTGGAAGTGGTTGAGAATATTACCCGTTTGAGGCAGTAATCCAGGATTGCAGACACCACACAGACCGTAAGCTCGTTGACCCACTCATAGTTTCTCTACTAGTCACAAATTGTCACGGAAAACCTCAGGTATCAGAGTGATGCAGCACTCCTTCTCTGTTTTGTTGACAGTCCATGACTGTGCACAAATGATGATATGGTATGGCTTTTGTGCTTCTTCAGATTGTATCCCTAAAACAGCCCCCATAGATTGACTAAAAAAGAAATCTGATCTAAAGGCCTCTTGTTGACTCCATTAAGTACTCTCGGAGGGGCTCGTATTACTTTCATACCTTGTGCAGCTGTGCTGCCTGAGATAACCCGCACGTCCCCACTTGCATAGCTCATCTCTTCGCTCAGCTGGCGGTCAGCACTCAGAATCTCGATGACTTCAAAGTTACAAAACATTGTGATGACTTACTAATTACCTGAGCTTTATTATCTGCAAAGTGTTATACTGTAATTAGCCCAAGAGGAGGCCGAATAATATTACTCACTGTGCTCTGTAGGGTATTGTAGATTGATTGATAGAATGAGGGATATTCCGTCGGACCGCCTGCAGCGGGTGATCTTATGATCTTATCATATCTGATGGGATCCTTGATTGCCACCTGATTAGGAATGTGACTCGACTACTCTCCCGCATTCCCGCAAGTACCCAAGTCCAACCCGACTTTCACCCCCACTTGTTATCCTCACACCACGCTTGTCCGACTTGCAAGCCGATCTTCCTCTTGTTCAGTTCTTGCCGTGATTATCTGATGATTTCTACAGTCTACCACGATCCCCGATTTCGATGATTCCTCCCTTCTCCGATTGCCGCACAACCTGAACGCCGAGGGGCAAGCGCCTTGATCACTTATCGATAACCAAGCCTAAAGGGGACATGATAGACTTGACAGTTCATGAACCAAGAGCACATATTGTACAAAGCAGGGCAAGGCTCTCCAATATCTTGGTGCCTCGCGGGGCCATATTACCTATTGGAGCCTCGGGCGTCAAGCCCATAGGCTCTTGCGGATCTCATATTTGCTGCAACCCACGTCGACGTGCATAAGTGCGCCTCTAGATCGTGTTGCGCGGCTGGAATTAAATAATAATTCGAAAGGATTATCGGACTCCTGACTCGACCACTGGGTCTTCCTGTGCGGCTGGCTTACACCCATATCCGCTCTTGGTAGATCTGCTACTGATGAATTGGGTTCCCGACTCGGAGCATCGCGGACGTTTCTCATTGTTTTCTTCTTTCCCTTTCCTTTACTGGGATACCCCTGATTTTTCAACTATCTGCACTTTGCTTTTTCTACTCAGGTCATCGACCGGCTCGGACCACGAATACCCTCGAACTTCAGCTCACTCATACCTAGTGTGATCACTGCTTTCTCGGTGTCTTGCTTCGGTTACGACTTGTTGATTCTGTTACACATACACTCGCGCTCCTCTTCGAGACCACTTCTTGTCGGCATCTATAAATGGACGTCGCTTGTACAGAAACAATACATCTGAGTTTCTCTCTGACATCTCATTCCAAGCGAAATGCCCCTTCTCGATCACCGAACAGGACCCTCTTATGGCACAATCGACCAGATGGATCAACACAGCGATGATGAAGGAGAACGGTTTCTTCAGGAACAGTATGATACCGGCGGATTCAGTAGTGACATAACGTCAATTTCGGAAGATTCGGTGCAGGAAGGCGTCAGAAAAATCGAAGCGATCAATTTGACTTGGACTGCGCGGTCTCTAGTCATAGCATATGTCAGGTCAGTTCATATCGAACATGCACGGCGCACTTTGTCATACTGACATCTTCGAACAGCATCTTTCTCATGTCATTTTGCACGTCTCTAGAGGGCCAGACCGTCATGTCACTCGGAGCATATGCAACGAGTGCTTTTAGCAAGCACTCCTTGATATCCACTGTTTTGGTCGTCCAGAACGTGGTCAACGGTACGTACTATTACCTTGCCGGTCTATAATATTGCAGCGTAGGGTCAGCTGACATATCGCAGCTGTCATCAAACCTCCTATGGCGAAAGTCGCGGATGTCTTCGGTCGCTTCGAAGCATTCTGTGTTAGTATCCTCATATACGTGCTTGGATATATCCAGATGGCCGCCTCCACCAACGTGGAAACTTATGCGTCTGCTCAAATATTCTATTCCGCCGGTTCCACAGGTCTCCAAATACTTCAACAAATTTTCATTGCTGACAGCAGTAATTTGCTGAACCGTGCCTTTCTGGCGCTGCTACCTGAATTCCCTTTCCTTGTGACTGTCTGGATTGGGCCGACTATCGCGGATGCGGTGCTGAAGCACGCCTCGTGGCGCTGGGGCTACGGGATGTGGTCGATTATTCTGCCCGCCTCTTTTTTGCCCTTAGCACTTTCCTTGTTGCTGAATCAACGTAAGGCAAGGAGGCTGAACCTCATTAAGTCGAAGTCTCGGCACCGCGGCGGCTTCTTTGCAGTATTGCGCCGTACATGGTATGACTTGGACATGGGCGGCTTGATCCTATTATCCGCGGCGGTTACGTTGATCTTGGTGCCTCTTACTCTCGCTGCAAACTCAAAGAAGGGTTGGAAGTCCAACAGCATTGTTGCGATGATCGTGATCGGCTTAATCTGTTTGATCGCGCTGCCATTCTGGGAAAGCTCCAAAAGACTGGCTCCCAAGCCCCTTTTGTCCTTGCATCTTCTTAAACAGCGGACCGCTCTTGCTGGCTGCACCCTTGCATTTTGGTATTTCAGTGAGTGTTTACTGTTCTTTTCCGCGAGATGTCCCCGAACTTTTGCTGACGCACCTCAGTGGCGTTTTATTTCTCTGTTCAGCCTTACTTTTATTCGTATCTCCAGGTTGTTCAAGGTTACGACGTCGCTACCGCTGGCCGGGTTACTCAAACATTTGCCTTCACTTCGACAATTGCTGCCTTTGCGGTCTCTATATTGATCAAATACACCCGGCGCTATCGGATATTCGTCATTACTGGCTGCGTGGTCTATATCATCGGGATGGTGCTGATGATGGTAACCCGCCGTGAAGGAAGTACGCCAGCGCAAATCTTGGTGACTCAGGTCGTCGTCGGCATTGGTGGCGGGCTTCTCAATGTTCCAGTACAGTTGGGAGTCCAAGCATCTGCGAGTCACCAGGAAGTTGCCGCGGCCACGGCCATGTTTCTGACGTCCATGGAGATGGGCGGCGCGGTTGGCGCTGCACTATCGGGGGCTGTTTGGACCCATAATATCCCACGCAAGCTTCGACTTTACCTTCCCGAAGAGAACAAAGGAGATGCGGATGCAATTTTCGGCAAGATAACGAAGGCGCTCTCGTACCCTCTTGGGTCACCCGTCAGGGTCGCTATCAACCAAGCATATCAGGAGACGTTCAAAAAGCTGTTGATTCTGGCTCTCATTGCCGTAGTACCGTTGATACCCTTAAGCTTGGCGATGGAAGATTACAAACTTGATAAGGTTATTCATGATTTTATTCTCACCTTTGATCAAGGCTAACTGCTCGACTAGATGAGCGAAGAACCTCTGGTTGAACCAGTCCCCACTGAAGAGGAAGAAATCGAACCGAATAGACACGTCAAACGAACGTGAAAAAGCCTTTGATCCCTTGAAGACATCTACAGCTATGCTGCATCCAGCGGCAGTGCCATGAATTTTACGAGCTTATGCGACGCAAGAACTTCACCAGGTGAACGAAATCATTGCCTGGAATTAACCATTGAATGACACGAAGAAAACAATGCTCGCATCAGTCAGCAACCAACCATGCATTTCTATCGGCGCAAGGGAATATGGTGTACATATCACATTGCAGGACCCTTGATATGCTCTGGCTAGAGCAGATTCCGTCTCGGTTACAATTTCTCAAGAACGAGATTGTACAAGAAGGCGCAGGATTGTCATGATATCTATATAGACGCAGTTACGAACAGAATGATTAGACGACTATTATCTATCACTAGGCTTGTTTTGTTTTATCTATGCATTAACCGCTTTCGTATTCAGGTGTTATTCGCCTAAGTCGCTTGGCCGCCTGATCCAAGTCTCCTTCCTGAAAGCTGGCATTACCGCGTAGCTCATACCATCAACAAGTTTATGGATCAGCCCATGTAGCCTTATTGTATCCGATCAGGGTACTCCAATCGGCTAGTTCAACTGAACTGTCGTGGTTGCCTATCACATTAAGCGACTGAGAGAATGCCCATTCGATGAGTTCTGGGAGAGCCACAGAGTAGTTGCGCTTGTATTGCGTTCGGATTTTTCATCTGGATTCCTAGCCTTGTAAAGACAAAGAAGCACTGTCAACTAGCTCCTTCAGTTTCCTGGCCAGGGTGCTGAGCATTCTAAGCATGGTAACGCAAACAGGCAACATAGCGAAACTCCGTTTCGGAGTCCGAATAATTCGCTGGGACACCAGCGACTGCATTTCTAATCAACGTTAAAGAACGATTCTTATCCTGTGTTGGTCAGGATTGGCTTATGCAGGTCTGAAACGTGGCTGTATGCACGGTAAATGACACCTCACGGGGAAACTGGCCAACGCTAAGGTACTTCTCTCGACAGCTTAGCTGTAGATGAGAACTTGGCCTGGAATCACTGACGACGGTCACTTCTCGCAGTCAGCCTTTGCTCCGCGAGCGTCCTCCTATGGTTATCATCCACCGGACTTCCTATCAACTCGTATTTATCACAGTTCAAGCTCAGATCAATTGTGATGCTTTTGTATAAGCCCTTACCCTCTTTGACGGACGAATGACTCAGGGCCATCAGGCCGACAATCCACACAAAGCAGGATAGATCTTGTGAGAACATGAATCTCACTACGAGCTAGATGCGAATATCACAGATTCAGTCTGCATACTAGCTTGTTGGAAAGCCAATAAAAACCAGTCTTAGATGGTTAGTGTGTTTTGAAAGCCTTGTCAGGGCGCTCAACATGCTGGCGAGGGCAGTCGACTCGAAGCTCGAAATCTCCAGTCACATAGCTGGAGAGGACGAGTGAGCAGTTATAATAAGCTCCTACAGCGTGGAGCTCTGGTGAAGGTAGATAGCCAAATGGCCAATTCAGACTGGCTGCTGGCGAGTCCAGGCGCTAAATGGCAGAGTCGTGTAACAGCACAGTTGGATGCGGATGGACGATGACTTGTTAGTATTTTTGCGCACTCGCTCCCTCAGAAGCAGGCTTCCATGCGAATGGGCGCAGCAGAAAATATAAGTTAAAAGGATCAAGGTTGATTTTTTCCGAGGCGGTTACAGGAGTTGCAGTGTGAGTGTGACCATAGCATTGCTGCTTCCTATTTTCTTGCCTGTGGAGCTGCATTCATGTGGTTATTTGTTTTCCGACGATCACGTCTCAAGTTTGACCCGATCCATAGCCTAAAATTTTACTAAATAGTCGAACCGAAGGACCAGCAACGGTCCAGACAAATATGGAGGTGATTGCGAAATCTGACTGGCCGAGAGAGCGTAACTTGAATTCTGGCGTGTTATTGACACCTCTGGATCTGGTCCGAGTCATAATTTTGCTTGTACAAATCGGCGACCATCTTCACAGTCAGGACACGGAGACTCGCATTACAGGGGCACACTGTCTAGAGTCTCAAGCCATTGAATAGGGCCTAGCTATATAGCTGTTACTCGATGTTAAATCAACTGTTTTTCGGAAAAACCTCGCAAAAGCGTGAGCGTGGGGTCGACTCCGCGCGAATACTTCTCACCGTCCAAATCAACCGCGGCTGCTTCCCCTTCCCCTCGTTGGAGAGATGCAACGCTTAGTATGGGGCCACAATCGAATAGTGTTCTCTTCAAAAAGGGGGATAAGACTAGGCAATAGGAGCGCAAATTGTGTGCTTAGAGCTTCGGAATATCAGACCGATGACAGCTGTTGACGATGAAACTAATATGACGAGACTGAAATTTTGTTTGTCACGATCAGTCTTGCTTGATGGGTTCTGTATTATACGACAACATGCAACAGAGTTGCAAATGTAGACGATGGCAACTGGAGTAATGTTTATCATCAAAGCAGCCGAGAGACTTTGATGGTGTCAGAGAGAGTAGACAGGCATTGAGACACAGATACAGCTTCCACTTTTAAGGTACTCCGCAGACTACTGTATCTGAGTCCTTACCTAGGTAGCTCGAGGGTACTTAGGGACTCTTGCTGTTCCTGTTAGTTGCTCCGTACCTAGCTAAGAGTCCTCTCTCCCTTAAACTGTTAGAATGCTAGACTGAGCTCTGTCCCTCCTCCTCCTCCTCCTCCTCCTCCTCCACTTCTCCCGCCCGCCCACATTGGCTGGCTCGAACCATCACTCCTGTCCTCTTTCATTCACGGATACTCAGTGACTGAACTGCCTTACCTAGCCTTTCACCGCACACCACCATACCATACTCTTTCTCTCTCTCTCTCTCTCTCTCTCTCTCTATCTGCTGGCTGTCCTTCTTCCCATCACCTTTACTGTTCTCCATCTCCAAAATAATTATTTCCATCTCATTTTCTGTCTTGACAGTCCCCTCCACCTACTACCTCTTGTCCCCATTCACCACCATCCTTCATTATCTAGAACCTGCCATCTCCATTTTGTCTCCTTTTTGACGATCCTCCTCACCGCGATTTCCTCCCTTATCTATTATACTTTCACGCACCCTCGCTCCTCAGCGCCGTTCTTGAGCCTGAGGATCAACTGGAGCACTTTTTTAACGCTCTCTCTCTCAAGAGGACATTTCTATATCTACGGTTTGCAATATGGTGGTAGCTACAATCAAGTACGTTGAATAGTCCCCATTTCATCACTTCTGTCTTCGTTATCAACCTCCCCTTCCTTTTCCCTCCTTCTATTTCCCCCCCTTGGCCTTTCTGGGTAGTATCTCGAGTGGACAGTCAAATGCTAACGAGGTTCTTTTCACTATCTACAGGTGTGTCGTCGTTGGTGACGGTGCCGTGGGAAAGACATGTCTTCTTATCTCGTATACAACAAACAAGTTCCCCTCAGAATATGTCCCCACCGTCTTTGACAACTATGCGGTTACTGTCATGTAAGTGACATCTAACTCTCGATTTTGCGGTTGACAATGCACCCTTGCGATACAATCTCGTCCTTTCATTCTTCGCACACGGACCCCAGTAGTCGAGATTAGCACTCTGTGGGAAGCGACTTCGTCGATTTTCAGCGCCCGAAAAGAGCTATCATTAACTAACTCGGATTCGCGTGCTATAGGATCGGCGATGAGCCTTATACCTTGGGATTGTTCGATACCGCCGGTCAGGAGGATTATGACCGTCTCCGCCCCCTTTCCTACCCTCAGACAGATGTCTTCCTCGTCTGCTTCTCGGTGACATCTCCTGCCTCATTCGAAAACGTTCGCGAGAAGTGGTTTCCCGAGGTGCACCACCACTGCCCCGGTGTGCCCTGTTTGATCGTCGGTACTCAAACTGATCTTCGGGATGACCCTGCCGTTCGCGAGAAGCTCGCCCGTCAGAAGATGCAACCCATCCGCAAGGAAGATGGCGACCGTATGGCGAAGGAGCTGGGTGCTGTAAAATATGTCGAATGCTCCGCTTTGACACAGTACAAGCTCAAGGATGTCTTTGATGAGGTTCGTATCGGCCGCGATACGAATTGGATAAGTCATATCGGACGCTAACTCGGATCTCCAACCATAGGCAATTGTTGCGGCCCTGGAGCCCGCCCCGAAGAAGAAGTCCAGATGCGTCTTGCTGTAAAATCTTCCATCCAAAACTTCTGTACATCAGGCGATTCAGGTCGGTCCACTCTGGAAGAAGCCTCTTCTCATTGAGGGTATTGTCCCATTGACACCAGCCCCAACAGAGATATTACGCGATTCAGATTTTATCGAAGAGTGCCACAGTTTATGGAGTTTCGGAAGCCTGCTTTCCCAGCTACAGGGTCACTGCTTACTCGATTAACGTCTCACTGTAATCTCTCGAGCTCTTCTTTCCGCGGTACCGCTTTCGTCGAAACAATGATCCATTCCTATCCCCAGCTTGGCCATTCACACGATACTTTTGATCCTTGAATCTTCGCCTTGTGCCGATCATCAATACGCAACGTTATATCCTCTTGCGGCAAGCTAACACCTTTTATCTTCTCCTTGCTCACTCTGACGGGTTCATCTCTCTTTCCCTGCTCTATTTGTCCCCTACCTTTCTCAATCTCCGTGGTCTTTATCCTGCTTGATCAAACCACTCTTGATCCTCGATTTTCATTACCCCAGGTTCCGATCAAGCTCTCATCGTCTCTATCGGCGTTGGAAGTCAGGGCGTCGTTTTGGCTGGCTGATGATACTAGTCTGTTTTCAGAGTCTCTTTTTTTTTTTCTCCTCTTTTCCTGATTCTGATCTTGCTCCGTGATCTGTCGCTTCTTGTCACCAAATATTCCCTCCTACTTCGACTACATGCTTTGACCCTCTTCATGACGCTTTATTATGATTTTCGCAAGACACATGGAACTAGAGAAGTACAGACGACAGATACAATCAAGCAAATGACATGAGCTGGGTGAATTCCTTAACGCTGCGTTACTCTACTTAGCGTCCGCGTTTACGGATTGGCTTTGTCGACTTGTACGTGGGCATTGGTCTTTCCAATGCCTAAGTGGTGTGCCGTAGGTTTGGGAGCTGCTAGGAAGCGAAGAGCAAATGAAATAGGATCGTTAACTTCATTCAACTGTGTCATGTGATCAAGGCCGCTCTATGTACTTCCACTCTCGTGCAGGACTGCTGGACTGGCGACTTACCCTCAGCCACTGTCAGAGATTGCAATCCCTGATCGCTATAATTCGTCCTTCGTCTCTTCTTTGACAATCTCCTCCGCAGATACCTCACCCTCAGCCTTGCGTCCATACCAACCTCCGAGATCCTCGCCCGCGCCGGCCTTGACGATGCTAGTGATAATCTCAAAGGCGACCTGCGCCGCTGCCAGAGCGGTGGTCTCGCCCTTGTTGTCATAGCTGGGGGAGACCTCGACGATATCCGCGCCGACGATGTTCAACTTCTCAATGCCGCGCAGGATGCGGATGAACTCGCGGGTGGTCCAGCCGCCCGGCTCCGGGGTGCCTGTTCCCGGTGCGGTGGAGGGGTCCAGCACATCGATGTCGACGGACAAGTAAACGGGCTGTTCCGGATCGAGGCCAATGCGTTCGATGATCTTGTCCACGATGCCCATGGGGCCCAGCTCGTCAATGTCATCGGCGTGGATGCGCATGAACCCTTGCTCGGGCGTATTGGGGGCGGTGTAGTCGCTGTCGTCGACGCCCGTGAGCCGGGTGCGCAGCCCAGCGTGGGCGGAAGTCGAGTGGCAAATCAGGCCCTCGCGGCTCGCCTTGTGGAAAAAGCTGCCGTGGTTGAAGTGCGACTGTTCCGATGTCCAGTAGGCCGAGTACCGGATCGGATTCCAGGTGTCAAGGTGTGCGTCAAAGTGTAGCACCGTGATGGGCTTCTGGTAGATCTGGTACAGGGCGCGCAGGGCCGGCAGCGCAATGCTGTGGTCGCCACCCAGCGTCACAAGCTTCGCCTTGCCGGCGGAGATGCCCTTGGCGCCGTACTTGGAGTCCGCGGGCGTCACGGCCGGCCGAGACCCGAGTTCCAGGAAGGCTTCGTACATCTGGCGCTCGGCCAGGCCGTTGTCGAAGGGGGTGACGGGAATGTCGCCACAGTCCTTGACCGTCGCCCAGGAGCTGTACGGATTGATGCCTGCGCGTGTGTTATAGCTGGTGCCGGCCATCTGGCGGGCGCTGGCGGCGCGAATCGCGCGCGGACCGAAGCGGGCGCCTGCGATGATTTTATTAGGATGATCCCGCCGTTCGCATGTGAATGGCTATCAACATACCAGGTCTGTAGCTGACGGCTGTGTCGAAGGGCGCGCCGATCACAGCGATATCATAGCGCTCATCGGGCTCGACAAGGCACTTGACGGGTTTCAAGTGGGCGAAGCTGGCAATGCCGGAAAATGTAAACTAGATATAATGAGCATCGTATACGTATGTAGATAACTCTACCAAATCTGTCATACCTCCTGGTCCCATTTCTTCAGCAATTCTTCCCGCACACTATCCGGCACAACTTCAGCATCGTCGTGATGGGCATGTGCTAGGGCCGTTCCTGCCAAAGCCAGCAGGCTGACCAGAGTAGTCTTCATAATGGTATATTAGAGAAGCGCAGAAGACTGCTAGATGCAATGACAAGAGAAGAAGAGAGATGCGACAAGAGAAACTTGGCTCTTAATATGTTCTCCAATTCTGCAGCAAACCGGGGGCTCTCTCGGCGATTTCATCGAATCATGGAGAATCATAATGCTTCTGTCTTTCGAATAATATTATTCAACTGTCAAATATGATATATCGACCTGGCAACAAATCAGAATCAATCCTCTGGCTCTTTTTCCATCAATCGCAGCCCCGCTGTGCTGTTGTCGAGGACTGGAATCCATGCTCGTGGACCCCAGAGAAAAGTGGGCGGCATCCTCTGTGATGGATGTCGTGCAGACTTTCCCTTCTGGTCCGTCCCAGACTCCCAGTGACCACTACTTAGACGCTGGTCATTATTGGCTGGGTCGGAGATAGTTCCAATTTGAACTTCATAGAGGCAGTATCATAGGTTGATAGTTATCTACCTCTTGAACAAGGTCTACAGTCATTTGTTTGTCCCCTTCGGCCGTCAATCAGTATGCCATGCGTCGTGTTGTTGTAACGGGTTTAGGCGCAGTCACACCTCTGGGTGTAGGTGAGTCGATACCATCCACCCCTTTGATTCCTTTCCTTTTCCTATATGCCAGTACGTCTTTGCGCTTGCACTAGATTATTTGGACAATCCTGCTGGGGAGACTATTCCGTCGCGTTGTCTCTGATTCCTTCCTCTTCCTCGGCCTTCATCAACTGGGCCGGGTTTTCCTTCCCCACTCCTCCGATTGTCCAGAAGGGGAAGGTCTTTACATGCGACCAAAACAGGAACTTTGCGCCGGATGGCTTTGCTAATCATATCACTTTGTTTCTGTTTCAATGTATAGGGGTTCGTCGCACCTGGAAACGCCTGCTGGATGGTCATTGCGGTATTGTCAATGTGAAGCATCGTGATGTTCGGTTCGCGGACTTGCCTTGTCAGATTGCCGCTGTGGTACCTGCAGGTCCCCGGCAGGAGGGCGGTTGGACGGCTTCGGAATGGCTAAGCAGAGATGTATGTGATGATTGTTATTGTCTCTTCCTGCTTTGGGGTATTTGTGCTGAGGGTAATGGACTTGGTTTGGCAGGACGAGCGGAAGATGGCTCGGTTCGCTCAGTATGCCATGGCTGCCTCCGAGGAAGCGCTGGAAGATGCCGGTTGGAAGCCTACGTCGTTCGAGGAGAGGGAAGCTACGGTACGTGACGGTTGATGCGCTACTTACGCGAGCGCAGCGCCTGACCATGCGTCTAGGGTATTTGCCTGGGTTCCGGGATTGGGAACTTTGATGAGATTTATGACACGGTCGTGGCATACGACAAGGGGGTTGGTCTCTCCGCTCATGAGTTCGAAGCGTCCTCATTGTTGACAATGGCTTGTGCAGGGGTACAGAAAGGTATCTCCATTGTTTGTCCCAAAGCTCCTGATCAATCTGGGGGCGGGTCATCTCTCTATGCGGTATGGGTTCATGGTGAGTGACTGTCCCTGAATCAATCACTGGGCGAGATGCTTATTTGGGAAGGGCCCAAATCATGCGGTAACAACGGCCTGCACGACCGGAGCGCATTCGATTGGTGATGCAGCTCGTTTTATCACGTGTGGTGATGCGGACGTGATGCTCGCTGGCGGTGCGGAGTCATGCATTCATCCATTGGCCATTGGCGGCTTTGCTCGAGCAAGAAGTCTCGCCACCGACTTCAATGATGCTCCAGAAAAGGCATCGAGACCCTTTGATGCAGACCGGAAAGGATTCGTGGTCGGTGAAGGCGCGGCCATGCTAGTACTAGAGGTGGGTGGCCTCTTCGACGACATCAACTGGTGCTGACTAGAGCCTTATTTTCTGTCCATTAGGAACTTGAGCATGCCAAAGCCAGAGGTGCTCGCATTTACGCAGAGCTGAAAGGCTACGGCTGCTCCGGCGATGCCCACCATATGACAGCGCCCAAGGAGAATGGCGAGGGGGCATGGATGGCGATGAAGAAGGCTCTAAAAAATGCAAATGTCCCGCCGTCTGCTGTCGACTATGTCAATGCACATGCTACGTCAACTGTGGTTGGGGATGCCGCGGAAAATGCAGCAATAAAGTCTCTCCTTCTCGGCCCTGGAGGGAAGCAGAACGCGGCCGAGATCAATGTCAGCAGCACAAAGGGGGCCGTAGGTCATCTACTTGGTGGCGCGGGTGCTCTTGAGTCGTTATTCACAGTTCTTGCTATCAACGAGGTGTGTTCAGGAGCTTTAAGTTGAGATGAATGCGCTTTACTGATTGTTGATTGTTAGAACGTGATGCCACCGACCATCAACTTGGACCGTCTGGCGGAAGGCTTCGACTGCAACTACGCCCCAAACCAGGCACAAAAGCGTCAGATCACAGTAGCACTAACAAACAGCTTTGGATTTGGAGGGACGAATAGCAGTCTGTGTTTCTCGAAGCATGGATTATGAGGCACTTTCTGTCTGGAGATCGGAATGCCAGTTACAATGCTGGATACATTGAAGGCCTCTCACATTTCCATTTTGTATAGTAAAAGCTTATGTACAATATCAAACTACTTGAGAACAACGGTTCCAACTATTTGGCTTTAATAGTTATTAGCAACTATTCTGAAGAGATGAGATTTGTATTGTTCCCCCTCCGCTTATCATACACTGACATCCTCACGTGACCGTCCCATGCGGAGACCCCATTCGAAGTGAACTGATCAGTTCCGGAGCCAGACAGCGAAACCCGCCGCAGCACTTGAACTCATCAACACATTTATCGTCCACCATCTGCTCATCAGACGGTCGGAAATTTCATCACTGGCTTGATCGGGCTGTTCGTCGCACTCGAGTTACGGACCAACCTTTTGTACGCGCTCGATCATGGGTACTAACGGGGATTCTGGTCGAGGTACGTGGGCCCCATGTCACGAGATCCTGTCGTTTGGGTGATGCACGCTAATTGGTGGTATTCCTGTGTACAGCGTCGTCGGTCGCTTCGAACTCGGGCAGCTTGGTGGACGCATCGGGGTACAAGTATTCTGAGAAAGATGCGAAACCTACGAAGATCAAATTGAAGAAGGCGGCCAAGTCGGCCAAGGCGAAGAAGGCGGCTGCCGGTAGGTCTTTGCTGGATACGCCCGGATCGAAGTCATCGGGGCACACGGGATAAAAGGGGGCTAATGTCATTCCTGCGAATGTAGAAGTGCCTGAATCGCCCGGCTCGTCGCCCATACTTCCCGAGATCGATGAAAAGACTATGGCTGCCTTTCCCACCGGCAAGCCCCGTGAGGAAGATAATTTGGAGACGGTGATATGTAAGACGTGCAAAAGGCCGGTCCTCAAGCAGAATGCGGTAGAGCATATCCGTGGCTGTATCCGGGCGAAGCAGGAGAAGGCACGGCGGAAGAAAGAGGCGCGCGATGCGGCGAACCGGGCCAAAGAGAAGGATAAGGACGGGGACGATGATGCCGCGGGCGGCGACAAGGACGGGGATGATTCGATCAAGGCGCAGAAGGGCGCGAAGAAGAGCGCCGTCAAGGGAATGGCAGAGGACGGGACGAAGAAGGGCAAGAAGCGCAAGACCGAGGGCGAGGAGGATAAGGAGCCCAAGAAGAAAAAGAAGAAGGAGGAGCCTAAGCCGAAGGCGCCGAAGCCAAAGGGCCCCGTCGATGTTGAGAAGCAGTGTGGTGTCATTCTGCCGAATGGGGCTCAGTGTGCGCGTTCGTTGACGTGCAAGAGTCACTCGATGGGTGCGAAACGCGCGGTGCCCGGCCGTTCTTTGCCCTATGACATGCTCCTCCAGGCGTATCAGAAGAAGAACCAGGCCCGTCAGCAGAGTGAGTGTCTTCTTTTATTGTTGTTCTCCGCGTTTGCTGTGAGTACGGAGAGCTGACTGTTATGTCTTCTATCCTGCAGAGGCGGCTATCGATGCGAATGCTCCGCTTCAAGATGATCTTGAAAACCACGGACCCGTCGACTCTGACGAGGAGAAAGACGCCGTCATGGCGGCAATTCTTCGCTCGCGCCCACAACCCCTGGTCACTCATCCATTGATCTCGACTAAGAAGAAATACAAGTACGTGCGAATCAAGGAGATGCTTTCTCATGCCTTGGGCGGAGCTCGCGGCGGCGGACTCTTCTCGACCGGCGACGCCACTCCAACAAACGATGGGAATCCGTTCCAGCAGATGGACGATCTTCCCCTAGCATCCCCTGTCTCCGTGACGGGGTCGGATAACGCACCAGATACAGCGAAGAAGACCCCTGCGCCAGCTCCAAAGAAGCTACCCGTGGCGGCCTCTTCGTAATTTGTTTTCTGTGCTTCGTCCCAGCTGGTCTTGGGTGATGACCGTCTTCTTCTTGTTTCCTTTCCTAATATCCCTTTCTTGTCATGCGGTTGGCGAGTGTGATGGCGTTTAATGGAGGTTCATGGATGAGGTTATTCCGGTCTGGAGCTGTTCGGTTGTGATGAAATGATACCCCTAAGTCTATTGTACACGGCATATGGAATCTTCTTGTCTCAAGTTGAGTCGTAACGACATTCGATTCTGTTCTCTTCTTACCTTCATGGAAACATTCAAAGGACATATTACCTAGTTACACACGCAATGTTGAGAGCAAAATCAAAGTCTGCAGGTTATCTATTTGATGCTATACGAGATTATCTGATCCTAGACTATAAAAGGTGCTCTGTTGGGTAGAGACTATTCCTGCTCGTAAATCAACTTCTATAATCTGTATACTTCAGTTGAGTTCTGCCTCAGGCCGCCACTGGTACCTCCGCAAGGCCGCCGGGATCAAAGAATGAACTTCATTCTGCCATGGATGCGCCTCACTGTCAATCTGGATGAAATGACCGCAATCTGATTCAACTTTCCATACCCAACTGCAGCTCTACGGTTAAGGACTGCGCACACCTTTCACTTTATGCGCCTCCGGGCGAGAGCTCACCTGTCGCTCCAGCTACACTCCCGTTCAGCTCATCCCTCCCTCCACGCGCTGTCAAAGCCACCGTCACCCACCAGTCGAAAATGGGCAACCCATCCGTTCCCGATCTCGATGCTGTAGGCATCAAAGCCGAGCCCGAACTGGCGGATCAGTTCCGCCGCGAGGTCGCCGCCCTGCTGGGGCGCAATAACCTCAATTTCCCCGGCGCGCAGCCCGTCAGTTTTGCGAAACGGCATCTCCTCGAGCTCCAACGGGAAGACTACTACGTGTGCGAGAAAACGGACGGCATCCGATGTCTTATGTACTTTGCACGCGGTGAAGAGGACTCCCCAGTACCAGAAATCCACTACCTCATCGACCGCAAGAATGACTATCGCTACGTACCCGGCCTGCACTTCCCCCAGCCGGACGACGAGACGTTCCAGTCCTTCCACGTCGACACCCTAATCGACGGCGAGCTGGTCAACGACACGTACGAGGACGGCACGCAGCAGCTCAAGTTCCTCGTGTTCGACTGTTTAGTGTTGGACGGGCAGAAGCTCATGCACCGGACGCTGGACAAGCGGCTGGCGTATTTCAAGGAGAAGGTGCTCAAGCCGTACAACGCGCTCTACAAGAAATTCCCAGAAGAGAAAAAACACCGCGCGTTCGCGGTCGAGGACAAATCCACGCAGTTCAGCTACGGCATCGAGATGATGTTCCGCGAGATCATCCCCAAAGTCAAGAAAATCCACGGCAACGACGGCCTCATCTTCACCTGTCGCAGCACCCCCTACCGCATCGGCACGGACGAGCACATCCTCAAATGGAAGCCCCCCTCCGAGAACACCATCGACTTCCGCATGCGTCTCGAGTTTCCCCTCCTCGAACCGGACACGGACGACGAGGCCGACGGCATCACCGAACCCTACCCGGACTACGACGCCATGCCCATTTGCCATCTGTTTGTCATGCTCAACGCCAACGAATACCAGCCCTGGGGGGAGATGTACGTCACCGAGTCGGACTGGGAGGCCCTCAAGGCGCTGCAAGTCCCGCTGGACGACTCGATCGTGGAATGCTTCAAGGATGAGCAAGGGAGATGGCGGTTCCATCGGCTCCGCGACGACAAGGCCGACGCCAACCACATCTCGACTGTTGAGAAAGTGCTGGAAAGTATCGAGGACCGCGTCACGGAGGAGGATCTCATCCGTGTCGCGCCGGCTATCAAAGCCGCCTGGAAGAAACGGCAGGCCCAGGCCGCCTCCGAGGAAGAAGAACGCAGACGCCGTGCGAGACAGATGCCACCCAGCGCGAACGGAAACGGGGTCAAGAGGAAATTCGAGGAGTAGACTGACCCTCATCCAAGAAAAAGAAAAAAAATAGCTCAAGGCTGGCTGCTTTGTCTTCTGGCCTTTGTACTTATTTTTACGCACATCGATGTTGGTTTGCAAGGCGTCTCGGCGTTTAGTATCTGCGATACTGCAGAGCCTGGAAGATCAAGGAAGGAAGGGCAGTCGCTGTGGGTTTTGGGGCTCAGCATGTGTATCAACTTTCTCTTTAGAATTTGCAATGTCGAAAGGGTTTTGGTTCGGCCGTTTCGCAATTCCCTACGGATTCCAGTAATACATAGGGGCTGCTCTACTTGGCTCTACGTGTTGTTGGAACTCTTGTACATATCTCTGCGTTCTTTGATGTACGAGACAAGAAGAAAAGAAAATGCTCTCATAGTATGACAAGGGAAAAAAGGCATTCATCGCTTCTTGATGCTGACATCAAGATTTCCGATCAGCCACGCGGTAACGAAGACAGCGAACATTCCAGCAGTGATGGTGAAGGGCTTGCGCAAGCCGTCCCAGAATGTGTGATCGTAAGTAACCTGACGTCGTGTCAGCCTGCCAAATCATTCATAGAGACGAGTGCGGGCTAGACTTACCACTATCTGAGAATCGCGAGCCTCGTCCGAGAGGTTCTCGACCGTCAGGGTCAGCACTGTGCGGCCCAAAGTGTCCATGTAGGTCTTCTGCTTGGAAATGTGAGATTGGATCTGGCTCGAGCCAGGGAGGCCACTGCTGGAAGCTCCCTCCAGAACCTGATACCGGACGTTTCGCGCGCCCTCGGGGAGGATCACTCTGACAACGACCTTCTCGTACTGAGCTCCCTCAGGCACCTTGAATCCCTCGATGAAAGGGACCTTCAGCACATAGGAGTCGGCGCCGGTAGCTGCCTTACGCAGATAAGTGGAGAGCTCATCGTTCCAGCCAATGCGGAAGCTGTAATTCCAGCCACCGAAGATTGGAAAACGAGGACGAAGCTCCAGAGATCCTTCCCGTTTGGGGGGCTGTCCAGGCCGGTAGCGGCTCGTAGAAACATTGCCAATGTCATCGATGAAGTACGGATCGACCGAACCAGGCTTGAGAGGATACTTGAGTTCACGGACCGCCGAAGACGGCAATTGCTGGTAGCTGGTCAAAGTCCACTCCACGCGAGAGAATTGCTTCGAGAGCATGGAGGCATTGTTGCGGAGCCAGTACCGCTCTTCCGTCGCCAGGTTTCCACCCCAGTGGGAGACCTCCAGGTCCCGCTCCAACAAGGACGCGGTGATCACGGGTTTGGTGAATTCGTAGCGCACAGTGATAGGGTAAGTAGTTCCTGGAGCAACCTTGGCCGTATCGTAGGGACCGTAAGTGTAGGTGCTGCCCTGACGCTCGGGATCGGAACCGGACTTCAAGCCGGAAGTGGTTGTGTAGTCGGGCACGTTGTTACTGGGGAATTTAACCTTGGTCTTCTGAGTCACCGTTTGATATGCAGACGGAGTATAAGCGGAGAAAGAATAGGTGAGATATTGTTTGTCAGCTTGGCCGATGGCGGCGGGGCGTGGAGTGAGAGAGTTGAGGAGGAAGTATGAGATTCCCAATGTGATTTGAGAGGACGGCGCAAGTGGCTCGGGGAAGTGAACGACAAAGTACTGGTAGTCGCTGCGAGGACCAAAAGGTTAGCTTTCTGCAATATCCGAATAGCAGGTCTAGAAGCAGGGAATCTCCAACGAAGCAACCGTGGCATCGGCATAATCGCAATCAAACAGAGCCATTGGCAGCCAATTGCATACACACCTTGGTGGCTCGACTTCCAGAGCTTCAACTGTAAATCTGCCCTTCCCTGGTGCCTTCTTGTCCCTCACTTCTAATCCCCCAACCTTGCCAAAGACGTCCGATGGGAACGGTATGTAGTAGTCGCTCTGGGGTTGTTTATCGACATTCTCAACGACAACATTGACGGTTTCTCGAACATATCCCTTCTCCAAATTGGTATTCCGGACCAGATTCACATTTTTGAATACCTGCTGGGGCTTGAAGTCTGCGGGTAAGGCGACTCGCGAGCTGGTCGAGGAGTCGGCGCATACTAAGCTGCTTGAGAACAGCAGCCCGCAGAGCGCAGCGACTGCGGTAAATGGCCTCATTGCGACGATGGGCGGTCTTTTTGAGCAGACCGCACCGCTGTACACAATCTATCTCACCGGGAGATGTCGAGAGAAGCACAGAAAGATGGATTGGAAGAATTGGGGGTGGAATGGAAGGGAGTACAGAGAAAGGTCCCAAAACTGTCCAGATGCTGAGGTGTCCCCAAACGGTAGTCGGTTACGTACGTCTGTGTAAGGTACGGTACCTTAATTACGGCAGCCAAGGCGGCACAATCACAATCAGTTAGCTTATCGGCGATAGACCGATTGCTACATAGCTAACTACGGAGTACTCCGTAGTACTTCTTGCTACCTTACTCCACTTCTCTTCGTCCAGACATCGACAATTGTCATCATTCATCTGTCCCCTCGTGTAATGTGTTAATTGCACTATAAGAGTTCCGTATCATTTTGCACGACGCTGCCCTTGTCATGCTTTCACAAGCCGCTAGCCGTCTCTGCTGCAGAGCTCGGGGACCAGCAACAAGAGCTCCTCGGGCAATTCGAAGCTATCACGATGTGACACAAAGCAAATTCTTGAAAGTATCAGAGGAGATTCGTGATGCGGTGGCGACAGGAAAGCCGGTAGTGGCACTGGAGTCTACAATCTATACCCACGGTATGTCTGAGCCAACATAGCTTTGAGTAGCAAGCGAGGCTAATGCCACTGGTAGGCTTTCCATATCCCGAGAGTGTCGCTCTCGCCTCTTTGCTTGAATCTGTTGTTCGAGTCAATGGTGGAATTCCCGCCACGATTGGCATTCTCAGTGGGGTTGCTAGGGTTGGCCTTAGTGCCGAGGAGCTCATTGAGCTAGCATCGACGGCAGAGCAAAAGGATGCCTTGAAGGTTTCGCGTAGAGATCTCGGTTATATATGCGGTCTGGTACGATGACTTCGAATAAGGGAGTCTCAATCAGTTGACTGACATTTATCAGGGAATGGCTGGTAGACGACTCCATGGAGGAACAACCGTTTCCGGGACAATGGTGCTTGCTCACTTGGCTGGTATCAAGGTGTTCGGGACAGGTGGTCTCGGTAAGTATACCCTTTGCTATTATTTGCATAGACTGACTGATCTAGGTGGTGTTCACCGTGGCGGGGAGTCATCTATGGATATCTCTGGTACGTAGCCAATCTCACCTCCCGGTGTGATTTCTTGCTGACTTGAGCGCGATGCAGCCGACTTGACTGAGCTGGGACGGACGCCTGTTGCTGTTGTCAGTTCCGGATGCAAGAGCTTCCTGGATATTCCGCGGACACTTGAGTTTCTAGAAACCGAGGGAGTCTGTGTTGGGACATTTGCCGATGGCCGTGAAGGCACTGTGGACTTCCCTGCCTTTTTCTCACGCGACAGTGGGATCAAGAGTCCCAGAGTAATCCGGGATGAAGCGGAAGCGGCCGCGATCATATGTAGGCAGCCAGGACTCTGTTCATTCAATCGCGCTATTCGTACTGACACAAACAGACGCGCAATCGAAGCTCCCTGTAAACTCTGGTATCCATTTTGCCAATCCAGTGCCGGCGGAACAGTCGATTCCCAGAGGCGAAATGGACACGATAATAGAAGAGGCGATCCGCTTGGCCGAAGTCGAAGGCTACCGAGGGAGCGACAACACACCTTTTGTGCTTGCGAAAATCAAGGAGCTCAGTGGCGGGAAGAGTGTAATTGCCAACAGGGCGCTGGTCGAGGCCAACGTGAAGCGCGCAACCAAGGTGGCGGTTGAACTGTCCAAACTAGAACAGGCTGATAGAGGGACTGGAGGCCGGTGAGTTCGCCCATTTGATGGGTTATGTGATGATAGATTACCGCAAATCTTGGAATGTCCCTAATGTTGCAGACACATGCCAGTAATCTCCGAGAACGCAAGAGCTGACCAAGCAACTCCAGAGACCGGGGTGGACCATAAACCCCTAACTAAGAGTACAATTGAACAACTGGATAAGGCAGATGTCCTTGTTGCTGGCTCTCTTGCGATCGACCTGTCCTGCGATTATACCCCCTTTGCTAGCGAGAGCGACAAGATTACACCCGTTCCTCAAACATCAAATCCCGCTGTCATCGGGCAGAGCCTGGGCGGAGTAGGCCACAACGTTGCCATTGCGTCACGTTATCTTGGAAGCTCTGTCCTATTCTGCAGTGTAGTCGGGGAGGACCTGAGTGGCCGTGCTGCACTCTCGACGCTGAAGGAGGAGGGGCTTCCCACCGCCGGCGTACAAATCCTTCCTGCGTCGTCTGGAGCGCGCACGGCACAATATGTCGCGATCAACGACGCCAAGCGCGACCTCGTAGTGGCTATGGCTGACATGGGCATCATGGAGCTGCCGGAGCATGTGCTTGATTTTGACGAGTTCTGGGAGCCCCTGATCCGCCGCACCCAGCCCCAGTGGGTGGTCGTGGATGCGAACTGGAGTCCGGCGGTTCTAGCTAGATGGATTGCCGTTGCTAAGCAGCACGGTTCGCGGGTCGCCTTTGAGCCGGTCTCTACGGCGAAGTCTCGCCGTCTGTTCTCAAAGACTTCCGAGGCGGAGGCAGCAATTGGACCGGCCGGGGCAGTCCCGAACAACGCCATCAGTCTGGCCGCTCCTAATCAGTACGAGCTCTCTGCCATGTACATGGCAGCCCGCGAATCAGGGCTATTCGAGTCCGAAGGCTGGTGGCGCATCATTGACGCCATGGGAATGTCCGCGTCTGGCTCACGCGACCGCCTGGTTGCAATGACGACAGCCGAGCTGGTGGATCAGGGAATCCCACAGCAAAGCATCCAACTACTTCCCTTTATTCCGTGCATTATCACGAAATTGGGCGCTCAGGGGGTTCTGGTGACCCAACTGCTTCGTCCGGGAGATGCTCGTCTCACATCTCCTGATTCGGCACCGTATATCCTCTCTCGCGCCTCACCTACAGATGAGCTGATCGGGGGTGTGTATATGCGGCTTTTCCCGTCGGCTGGGGTCCTGGCGGATGGGGAGATTGTGAGTGTCAATGGTGCGGGGGACACGCTGCTTGGTGCGGTTGTTGCCGGGCTTGCAAAGGGATCAGGGACATCGGTTGAGGAAGTTATTCCTCTAGCACAAGAGGCTAGTCTGAGGACATTGAAAAGTCCGGGGGGTGTGAGCAGGGATCTGGTCTCTCTGCGATCATTGATGGATGCCTTATAACAGTCATGCACAAATACTCAATATAGATGATTCATACAATCAGTACTACAGCACTACTCTCTACCCATTCAGAACCCTCTCCACCCCTTCCGCCCCAACAACTGGCAATATTTCCACGTCCTGCCTACCCTCCCTCGTCTTGCCCGTCGGGCGGAAACTCCCCGGCACGAGCGCCGGATCCAACAACCCAATCTGCACCAGCACACTCGCCTGATCCCAGTAAATATTCTGCCGGGAGAGCTTGCCCGCGCGAAAACTGGCCGTCATCACAAGCACAATCTTCACGTCGCGGTCCGTGGGCGGGACCCGCGGGAGCAACCAAGGTATTTCCTCGGTATGCCGGAACGCCAGCAGGATCTCGTCGACGATGCGGTCCGGCCCGACGGTGCGCGAGAGCAAGCGAATCTGCTGTGATGGGGGCCCGGTAGGGAAGAACGCTTCCGCGTAGAAGGTCGAAATCGACTGCTCGTCGCGTCCTGTCGACAGTAAGCAAAAGGACACTGGACACCCCATATATCGGGTGAAATCAGAAGGCGTCATTACATACCCCCAACCATAGTCGGAACACAATTCACCAACGGCGTCTCATCAATCAGCCTGTCTAGATTGCGGGGATCCCCACTCCCGATCATCATCTTCATGACCTTGGCGGCGTGTCCCTCCCCGTCGGATTGACGGCTCGCATCGAAAAGCAGATTCCGCCAGTACTCCTCCCAGATCGTCTCGACGTCAGGCGTCTTCCAGCTCCCACCGGGCCAGCCGAACCCGCGCTTGAGACAATCCAGCGCGCGGCTCCAGGCGAGGCGCGAGCTGAGCCGGTCGTAGGTTGGGCTCGGGTGCTCTGCGAAGCCCGGCTCGGACTCGGGGTAGAAGAAGAGGTGGCATCTGTGGCGCTTTCTGCTGGGGTGGGCGCTGTAGTCGTCCCAGAAGGAGGGGTTTTGGTGGCCTGCTAGGTGAATCTGGATGGGGAGGAGGCTGAGGGATGCGTAGCAGGAGGAGGTGGAGGTTGAGGTGGTGGAGGGGGGAAGCAGACATGCCGGTGAAGTGCTTTCTTTGTTGCAGGTGCCGTCAAATGGTTCGCGCGGGTAGTAGGCGACTAGAGCGCACATTCTGGGGAGAGGATTGGTGGCTGTTGTGGACTGGTGGTGCGATGCGAGGAGTAGAAAGGCTGGCCGGTGATATGCTTTTCTCATTAGCATGGGCTCTAACCAGACAATACAGATTGGACATACCGACGACGGCATATCTCTCCCCAGGCTCGAGATCATCCTCCCTTTCGTGCAACAGGTTCACCAGATCCTTGCGATCTCTCTCGATATCTTCATTTCCGCCTGGGAATGGCAAATACTCCACCTCGAACCCTTCACCCTGGAAGCGCGCCATGATGCTTGGGTCGAAATCATGCGTGTCGGACGTTACATAGAGACGTCGCGGGGATACGTCCCGTTCATCCTGGCGCCTGTCGCTGCTGGGGAAATTGGGAGACTTGGGCGCCTGAAGAGGTGTCGCGCTAGAGCTGCTGCTGCGACGCCTTCGAGAGAGATGCTGGCGCAGTCTATCCATTGCAGCGTATTCCTTGCAGTACGAGTTACAGACTGGAGTTGCCTTTTTCCTTGGGAAATCTCAATGCTGGTAATTATAGTATTCGACCTTTGCAAATTAGCAGTGTACCAGAATGAACGTTCTCGACATACTCACTGGATCGCATATATGGTATATAAATCATGGTCTTACCATCTCTGGCTACATCAACGCATTTTGCAACCAATATAGGATATGTCGAATGACATAAGTTAAGACTCTTGGGGTGCAAGTATCACCATAACTGGTTTGTTTGCATTCCACCTGTCCTGCATACATAGGGTATATACATTCCTCGGCGCCAACACCGCTCTGACGTCGACGATTATTGGCACCGCAGAACGGTCCAGTCAATGTGTTTTAAACGGGCTGCAGACTCCATCGCATCGAGGCAATGGTGGATCCATTGAACCAGACATTTTAACAGGGGTCTCCGTCGCATCCGCTCATTGCTAGCGCTGGTGCTACTTGTAGGGCTGATACTGGTAGTGGAATGTCCACGTGAACATGAGTCTCGCCAGGCAACAGTTTATCTATGTACAATCGTCTAAAACACTACTACAAATCTATAATAAGATCAGAAGTTTACCAACCACCTCCGCTGCTCCCTCACCACATCCGAGCACTCTTTCTCATCCCCATCAATATAACACGCATAAGCCGGCCGCTGCAGACTCTTCCGCGCAACCTCGCAGTCCACCCGGATATCCTCGATCAACGCCTCCAGCGACACATAATCGTACTCCGGGCGAATATACCCCAGAATCAGCAGCTTCAGCTGCGTCCCGTAGAAGTCGGGCAATTTGTGGAATTTCACCTGGCCCGCTTCTCCCGCGCCTTCTGCCGTTGGCGATGGGGAGGAAAGCGGTGGCATGATGTGGATTTCCTGTAATCGCCTTAGCATACGGCCCTCGTTGTATTTGCGTCTCCTCGAAGATGCTTGCTCAATGGTAGGAGGGAAGACGTACGATAGACTTTGTCTTATTCTTGTAGAACGGGTTATACCCGATACTCAGCACAGCAGGCAGAATGGCCGCTCCTGCTGTCGACGAGGTCGAGCCCTCGCCCTGCCCCTCCTGATACTGGAACTTGGCTGGATCAAGCGCCACAACACCGTAGTACACCCCGACTTGGAGATCTGGGTACTCTGCAAGTCCCTCGGCGGGGATATTGGCCGTCGGGATGCCCAGCTATCACCGTTAGTACCATGTCACTTTGTATGCGGATGCAGATGCGGAAAGATGATAGCTACCTCTTTGCTTCCCCGTCCAAAACCCTTGATCACGGGTCCGGATAGACGCACTGGATATGGTTGTTCGGGACCGCTGTCTGGCCCCGCGACGGGATCCCGAGGTCCGTCCGGTCGCATGGCGAGGTTGGTCTGATGGTGTTGTTGTGGTTGTTCGCTTGGGTCGGTTTTGGTTTGGTTTCTTCTCTTGGGGGCTCTCTTGGGATTCTCTTGCTGGGAAGAGGAGTCACAAAGGGGTTAGACTATTTTGTATGACTGATGGAAACTGGTCGAAAACATGGCGGAAGATGCTCGTATTGCTGCAAGAGCCGGCGGACGACGCGGGGTAATATTGTGACGGTGGGAGTCAAATATTATTGGTTCCACTGGTATTTTACTGTTATATAATTACCTGCGGATGGGAGTCCAAGGTAGTCATCATATGGCAAGGAAACATTCAGATGCTGTAGAATTGCTCAAGATCTTCTTCTTTACAGATTTAAGATGACAGTGGAATTGAAGACCTCGAATAGCCTATTCACTAAAGTCATTGATTTGTTCACCCTCCCATATGCCAAGACAATCACTGTCCAGACACTACTCTCTAACTAGACAAACGGAGAAAAAGAGGATAAATATATACTTGAATGCCATGTTCAAGTCATCCACAGCATCCGGCAGGAGAGAAGTCTCCGGTTGCGGTGCCGGAGAGGCAGAGCAATTATGTTCAGACCGGCCCAGTAAGACATTAGAACCAGTAGAACCCTTATAAGACAATCCGACAAAAATCGACAATCGTACACCTCAAAGAAGAAAGTTATGTACCAATGCAAAAGCCCTATTCAAGGGTAGTACAGTGAACAACATAGACATAAACAGTCGGACATAAACAGTCGGCCGGGGGGGGAACTTTTGATCCATCCGAGGGTATGAAATAAACAAATGCACAAAATGATCAATAACACATTCAAAGCATTCAAAGGGCATCCGTGTACGAACCACCAACAAGGTGATCAATCATATGCACGGTAAGAACTGCAGTCGGAATCAGCATATGTCGACTCGTCAAAATCATTGGCAACTCACGTTCATCACAATAAGCATTGGAATGTCAAATACGTCTCTTTTCACTGTCCAGCAGTAGGCGCATTCGACCTTGCCATCCTTGAAACCTAACTGATTCATCCCCGCCTCGCCGGCAATCCCACCTTTGCGCAGGTGATTATTCCACCTCTGATTGTCATCAGACTGTGCAAGCTCCATATCCTCCTTGGTCTTGTACTTGAGCAACTTGCATGTAGTCATGACGCTGCCGCGGGAGTCGCCAAAGGCCAGTCGGGCAAAGTCTTCGTAGAATTCTACCACGCTGTCGTCATCTAACAATTCAGCAAGGAACACAGGCTGCGGGCGTCCAGGAGTGGCATTTTCCAGCGTAGAACTTCGAGGCGTAAAGCTGCCGCGGGATGTGGTGCCAGAACCGGGTACCGATGCGCCTCCGGTGTTGACATTGAGATTCGGCTCCTTGCCCAGTAACACATCCTTCTTCCAGCCGGTGAGGATGCTAAACTCCTTGCCGACCGCTGCAATCTCGCCGGTACGTCTGCAGACGATCGTTGGCGTCCCACACGCGTTGATAAAGTCCTCATACTCCCAGAGCGTCCGCTGGAAGCACTTCTCCATGAAGATCAAATCATCCCGGTTAAGCGTCTTGGTCGTGGCAATGAAGGACGGCCGGATCGACGCTAACGCTTTCGCAATCTGCAAGGTCTTTTGCGGGGTAAAACGCCGTTGGATGAAGGCAGTCAGATTGTGGAAGCGGTTCGTATAGGCGTACGGCTCTTTCACGCTCTCATACACAGTCGACGGGTTCCGCTGACGTCGTTTGACTCCAAACTGCAGGCTTTGGTGCTTCAGGCTTGGCGTCGTGATCGTCGGCCGTTGTCCGTTGGCAGTTAAGCCGTTTGACTTGTTCACGACCGTATTGCTCAGCGAACTGTCATCGTACCCGCTGTTGATATGAGGGCTGGTTGTCGCACTCGGGCTGGAGAAACTAGCCGGTCCGCTCTCGATGGCAAACGCATGTGGCGCATCAGACTTGGCCATGTGCATCATGCCGCCCTGGGGATAAACGCCGCTGACATTCAGATGCCCTTGATTTGGAGCCTGGCTATTTGGCCATTCGTTCAGGAGCGGATCGTTGCCAAAAATGAAAGGTTGCTGGTTACCAGGACTCTCCCCAAAGCCAGGGGCCCCAGTGATGGGTGTCGTAGAGTACTGCGTGGAGCCACTCCGGCCGATCGATCCTCGCTGCGTGGCGGAATCAGTGGGAGAGTCACCAGCACCGGTCGCCATATGGCCGAGCATCCCAAACTCCAACGCACCATAGCGATTCTCAAAGTTCATGCTAGAAAGGTCAAAGTTGAAGAGAGCAGGATCGCTTGGGTCAAAGAATGGTCCCGCGAAGGGATTCTGACTCTGGGTGGCGCCTGATACGGTTGTGTTGGGAGGCTGTTGGTTCACTGCGGACGACAAGCTGTTACTTCGAGCCGTCGGAGTGGTCTTCATGTTGAAGGTTGGGGAAACGGGGGATTGCGAAGTGAAAGAATTCTGTGTCAGAGGGGTATCTTGATAGACATTGTAAGAGTTCGATTGAGGCGTGGGATAGTAATTGGACCCCGAATTCTGCTGAGAGGATGTATTCACTGTATTGGCACCATTTCGAGACAAGGGCAAATTATTTCGCATCGCGTTGTTGTAGAAATTCCCCCCAACTCCAGGCATCAACGCTCCATCCGGCGCATCGTGCAGGTATTTAGCCTTCTTCCGCACCCCGTCATGGCACGCATCCTGAAGACCCCGTTTAATACAGCGCTGACACGGTCTCTCGTCACCTAAGAGGCAGTTTCTCGATCAGTTTGTTTGTTTCCATTGCATGAGGCAGGGTTGATGCGCGCGCGAATATTATTAAACTCAGAAAAGAAAAAGGTCACACAAGCGTACCGCAAGTCAAATGCGCCCGTTGACAAGCGAAGCAAGCCCTCCTTGCCTTCTTCCTTCGTGGTCTTGACGGATCCTTCGCATTGGCCGATTTTGGGGCATTCTCAGTAGCGCCGTTGGTCTTGTGCTTCGCTTGCTCCGTGCGATCGCCCGCGTCTGGGGTATCCTGATCGACTCCACCATGATCGCCAGCCAGAGCTGAGGCGCTCCCGTTATCCTCCGACTTCATGTCGACATTCGCGTGTCTAGGAGTTATTGGTAGGGGTTATTGTCGTGAGCGCGTCCACTGCGGCGAGCGAAGGACGTCACGTCAAAAGCCGTCGGCTATCGCTTGTCACCTCTGGATCTTCTTTCTCCGTCACCAGGCGAGCGTAATTCTTCGACGACAGGCGCGCTGCAAACGAAACACTCCTCAGGGTATCCAGATTGAAGGCTGAGACTTTTACGCTTAGCGTTTTACCCCGGATAAACGATGTACCACATGGAACCGCTGTCGTCTTGAAGTTGTAGGGATGTGGATGGGGCGAGCGGCAAACCGAGTACCGGAGCACAGGAAAGACCTTGGATACTTGCGAATTGTGGACCGAGGCGCAAACCAAGACACGAACCGCGGTCAAGACGGTCCAACAATGGGACCTGAGGGAAAATATAAACTCGATCACGCGGACGTGATAGAATGATGATAATAATAATATTGATGGCTGTGCGGCTGAAGTACGTAGAGAATGGGAACGGGTGGAGCGTTACAGTAAAGGCTTGCCGGGGCTGCGGGGAAAAGTTGACTTTGCACTTGGGCGGTTCGAGTTGAGTTCACTTTGAGACGCTGCGGGTAGAATCCATGGAGGAGATGTAAAATTGAGGCGAAAACAGCACTCGTGATAAAAGGACTCCAAGAATATAGAGGAGGAGTGGAGAGGAGAGTGATCAGATGCGAAACGAGAGAAAAGTAAAAATTGAGAACGCGGGGGGAAAAGAAGCACCAGAAAACGAACAGAGGAGAGAAATTAAGGAAAATAGAAACAACAGGGAAGAGTCAAATTTCGAGAAATAAGGTAATAATATGTAACTCGAATACCAATAGCGGTGATAGTAAGGTAATAGAAATAGAACCCCGGTGGCTTATGTGACAAGCAGGTAAAGTCAACCAACGCGAGTCGAGTTAAGGGAGTCGCGTGTCCAGACTCGCAGACAAGAAAGTATATCTGAGGGATTTTGATGAGTGTGACAGTGATGCGCCAGTAGTATCATAAGTATCATAAGCAGGTAAGAGATTCATGCAGATGGTTTCAAGTACCTTTACAGGTCGGCTCGAAGCTATTGTTAGGTATTTCCTGCTTGGGAAATGAGGATAACCTCAGGCAGAAGGTTTCAGCCTTACACATTAAGATCAATTGTGGTTTCAATTGACTGTCACATTCTTGCATCTACCAGTCTGTTGGTAATATTTCGAGCCCTGGAGATATCATCACATCATGCCATGAGGTCCAGAAAGCCAGACAGAGGCAATTGCCGCATATATGGTATCTGATATGACCTGGAATATTGCTCTCACATGCATCGCGTATATCAACGTCCAGATGAAGCTTGCTTGTGATAACCCATAGTATCAACCTGGTTCAAGCCTCAGGCACCTCCACCATATCTTATCCCACGTGCTGCTCATCTAAATTTCAAGATTCATACCCATGATAGACATGTTATCTAATCCTCTTTCACCCTTTCATAACAACAAGACAATTAATCCCGATTACATTGTACACAATCAGCGAACATCAACCTCAACGACCAAAACAACAAAACGAAACCCAACAACCCAATCCATTTGTATGAGTCATTTTACGTACAGCAAAACCCTCAAACTCTCCAAAATTACGCCAGGGTAATTCCGGAATGCCACCAAGTTCCCCGTGATCGCCCGACCCTCGACAGCCTGCCCAGTTTCGGGAAATGCCTCGGTAAAACGGACTTTCTGCATAGCCCTGTTGGATGGATTTCCTTTTTCCTGCATCATACGGGGGTCATTGCTCTGGAGGGGAATGGCTGAAATAGGGGCTATATTTCTGCAAAAGACTGTTGTTGCAGGAGATTGTGTAGACAGATACGCGGAGGTAAGGTAAAGAGCCAACGTCTTTAGGTTTGGTCTGGCTTGGCCTGGATTCAGTTGCTTGGTAATGAACAAGGGTTCGTCTGCCAGGTCCGTCAGGGATTAACCATGCGAATACAGCAGCTGGTCCTCGCTGTATATGGCCGATAACTTGTCATACTCGTTGTGTAGATAGCCGTGAACTTGTCTATGCATTCGTTTCAGAGAGCCATTCACCTCGTCCTGTTGGTTCTTATGCATTAGGTATATTCTAGTAAGTGTATATCTGCATGGATGCATGCGTCTATGTTTAGATGTACAACCCTTGCCGGGTAAAATTTTTAGCATGAAAACAGCAAGCAATAGCTCGGTCGCCGTATGTCAGGCACCATGACAATGCACGCTCGATATGCGGCGGCAACAAAGTTGGTCGTCTATCGTGTAGCGAATCGACTCTTCTTTCTGATACGGCTACCATATCGGAAAAATATGTACCTGTTTTGAGGACCGTAGTCAGCGAAAGATTCTATCCGTGAAGCCAGTAGCATCATCACAGCCTGGCAAAAGCAGCAGAAATACGGCAGTCCACGCAATTGCCGCTAACCACGGCTGACAGCTGCGAGCTGATGCAAGGAAGTTGGAGCATGGATCAAACAGTAGAAACCTCCAAAGTCTCTGGTCTCAAAGTACGGATGAAATAAAAGAATACTCACGGAAATGGTGACATGGCAAGTGTCAGAAAGGCCAGCAGCGATGTCGCCCAATGATAACCCAGATTATTGTACACTGCATTTCAATCATCAGTAGTGACCAGGGATATGATGAAGCACAGGCATTGCAGTTCGTAACAACAGGTCAGCTGAGTATGAGCCTACCACCGTTGACGGTAGACCATTCTCCTGAGCTGTTGCTTCGGCTCGACTTTTCGGACGACTGCAGATGCATAGACAGAAATTCGCACACAAAGCGAAGAAGAGAATGCTTACTTTGGTTACCGAACAATGGAAAGACACCACCAAATGTCGAGCGAGCAAAACTGTTCGCTGCCAGAGCGCTCGCGGCGTACGTTGGGTAGGCATCAACAAGAAAAGTGAATACACCCGAGTATACGAGGATGGTTCTGTTCGTGCAACAGATACAATTAGCGTCTATACTCAGCTTATTGGCGCCGCCGTGGTTGCAATCATGTCCAAGGGTCAGCCATATTGCAAACTTACCCGGCTCCGAAGAACGCACTGCCAATCAGTGGTACAATCCAGTGCACATGACGATAGATGGTCCAGGCAAATATGAAGAGACCTATGGTGACGAGCGGACCTCCAAGGATTGCTGCATAAGAAGAAGACAAATATTAGTAAGGTTTATTCTGGCTCAATATGCGGATAACCAAGTCGCCAGGAATATACACACCTGGAGGTAGCCGCCATTCGGGTTGGAAATCATCTGGTTTCCCAACAGCTTTTTCGTGCTCCTTTTCCAAACGAACGTAGACTCGACGCCAGAAAGGATCAGATAGGATGGCAAAGACCATGCCAACAAAGAGACCGAGGAACGACAGACCTCTTTGCCATAGCTCGAAGCCGTATACGTTGCCGAAGACGAGCTGGAAAGCACCAAAGAAAAGATAGAGGATACCCAGCAGGATGGCAGAGAATATACAGAGGTTCAAACACATTGGCTCCAGCGCCAATAGAAGCCACGGCCGGTAGGTAGATCGTAGGATAGTCCGTGCTACCGAGCGGTTCATTCGTTCGATTGGAGCCTTCCATCTGTCGTCTCCCGTTTCTTTGCGGAGCTTTTGCGCCTTGCGCCGGAGGAGTCTGGCCAAGTCGAGTCAGCTGAGCCAATGCCTTTAGATACGATACAGGGACCTGAAAGCACTCACACTGGGTGATAGGTCTCCGGAACAAACAGAATAATCGAGACCAGAAGGACACCGGACCAGATGAGAAGCACATAAAACGTCCAGCGCCTGAAGATATGATAGACTTGTTAAGGTATTGCTTGGCAACAAACTGACGGATGAGCTTACCATGTCGTGAACTGGTTAATGAACCCGCCAACCCTGGGTAACTTCCTGTTAGTCCCCGTTGCACAAGAGCGAGCTTCGACCCGGTCAACGTCCGAGCTGAGACAATTCGAGGAGAACATACAGCGGGCCCACTTCTGGACCGATGAAAGGAGAAGCTGTGTATAGCATCATAGGGGCACTGAGTTCGTGGCGGTCAAACAAATCGCCCACTGTACCTCCCGCAACGCTGAGAAAAGCACTGCCAGCAAGGCCGTTGAAAAAACGGCTTACGATCATAGTCTGGATGTTCTGCGCCACGGCACACGGGATCAACCATATCAAAAAGAAGGTAAACGAGACGATGTAAATCCACTTTCGGCCATAGAACTGTGGCATATCAGCAGTGGAACGCAGAGAGCCACGCAGAGTTGACAAACCTCCGATAATGGCGCCAGAAACAACGGTCCGATTCCTACAATCAGCCTCTGGTCAACTCCCGCAAACCACGCAGTGAGACCCTTAAGCAGACTTACCCAAGCCCCAAATGAAGAAGGAAAGGCCGAGAGTAGCCACAATTTGAGAACAATCAAGATCCTTCATCAGCTGCCCGTAGGTGGAGGTGTACATGGACGAGGTGCAAGTCCTCGAAGCCGTACTGTCAGTATTGTCTATGTGCTATGTCGTCGCAGACTCGAGACTCACACACAGAGTGAACCCGACGAGCAGATCACGACAATAAGCCATCGCCGGAACTTGTTCATATTGCGGGGGTTCATCGGGTCATTGTCGTCCCATCCGACAACAAACTCATCACCTTCGGCTGCTTCTCCCGGTTGGTTAGATTTATCTTCCGCTTCTTCGTCGACGGTATGACAGCTGTATCCATCATTCAGCGACCAGCTGCGCTCAATGGTCGAAGACGTAGTGCGCTGCAGCTTCTGCGATCGCTCGTTGTTTGATGCGGCGGACGCATTGATCGGTGCAAAAGTTCTACCCGATTCTTCACCCCGTTCTGTGTCTTGTTCTCGAGCTTCTTCCGTGCTTTTATCACTTGACGAATCACCATCAACAGGCGACTTAGGTTTCTCCGTTGTGGAAACAGAGTCGGTCTGCTGAATGGCCGACATCCTTATTCACTTAGGTTGAATCGAGAGATGGATGTCTCCATGCAGTGATGCCAGGTACGCTCTCAGTCCTCAACAACAGACAACTAAAGAAGGAACAGACCAAAGCAAGTACACAAAGAGTGAGCGTTTCGCTGAAAATTAAACACGAACGAGATATCGAGATAAGGCGTTCGGACGATCCGAGAACTGGCACAGTCTACAGATGAAAAAAACGTCACCAGGCGACCGGTTTCCCTGTCGAGGTGGACTCTACAGCTAGAGCAAACGTTGGGGAAAAAAAGATGAGTAGCTACAGATCAGCATATAAAGGTCACTGAGGTAAGCAATTCCTAGTATTTTAGTGCCCCTGTTGGCCTGGATTCAGTCTATCGGGCTTCTGTCCGGCACATCTAGTTATCTAGCGTCATTCGATCACGGTCCCTGCGGATGATTTCTCAGCATCATCGTCACTGGAACTCAGTCCCAAGGAACTGACTGTTCAAGGAAAGTGATCAACCAGTTTTCCATTGTAGTCAAATCCAACTAAGAGAATACTAATAGCTCTATCAATGCTTTGACTATGTTGATTTTATGATTATGACATGCTTATGCTCTGTGGCTCACTCCTGTTGCATACATAGTCTGCAGGTCATGTTATCTGCCTCGTGGGAAAAATCGCCGAGTCCCGCATTCTACACCCCTGTTGTTATACTTATCGCGTCCTCAACGCTTGTATTATTGGATCTTGAATCATGTTGTTCTGGAAGCCTCAAGCCACACAGCCAAGACGACCTAGTTGCTTAGCAAGCTTTATCAAAGGAATTCGGCAGGATTGGATCATCCATGTCTCATCCCATGATAAACATGACCAATATTAGTCTGAAATCCTTTTCTGTAGACTACCTGTGGAAGGTACCTTGTGCTTCATACACATTGTATTGGTGCAAATCACGACTGCGTGCATGGAATGGTGCCATTACAGACAATCTCTAAATCCTAAAGCTACCTACCCATAATCCCATACAAAAAAAAGCCCAAATAATCCCCAACAGAATAGCAATTGCAGCTCTGGATGAACCGCAAAAGAACCGATCAGTAGCCGCCTTTTCAGCTCCCAAAATCAAATCCCCGAAACACCATTAACTCACTTGGAGCAATACACAGAAGCAATCCTGCTGAAAAGGCAAACCAGCCTCAATTCGAACAGCCAGAAAGGAGAATGAAGAACAAACGAGTCAACTGTACATGAAACAATGGACATTGCAGAAAACGAAAAGGGCATGTAAGACGTGCTTAGGCCGCGACCTCAGTGGGCTGGCTAGCAGCCTCCCCGCTCGTGTTCTCTTCCGCCCACGAGCCCCAGAGCGCACGCTTCCCGCGGATCCTGATAGGACCGCCAACGGAGTCAGTACCCTGCTCAACTTTGACTGCGTCCTTGGTGGCCAGGACCAAAACTTCGAAGAACATCTTGGTGGCATCAGCCTTGCTCGTCCTCTTCTCGGGTAACAGATCCTGGAATCTGACGCTCTTCTTTTGGTCGGCAGCGGACTCGCCCAACGCGTCGCGGATGATGTGGACGGCGTGTTTAGTACCAACGGAGACCGGGCCGCTATCCACGGGGTGCACAGTCGTATCATCCATCTCTTCCATGGGGTGATGCATGCCCTCATCGTCGCTCATATGCAGTCCCTGTTCCTCTTCGTCTCCGGGAAACTCAATCTCCGACCGCTGGTGAAGGGTCGAGTCGAGACCAACTCCTTCGTCCACCGGCACGATGGCTTCCTCGTCGCCAAATTCCAGAGCAGGAGCAGTGGCAGCGGCTACATCCATATCGGCGATGCCGCTGTCGCGCTTTCTCTTCAATTCACCTGCCTTCTTGATGGCATCGAATGAAAGTAGATCACGAAGCTCGGGGGCCCAACCACGTCCGCGGCCCGCGCCAAGGACGTTTGACACAAAGTCGCCATTCTTCTGCATGTTCATCAAGGTAAGAAGAACAGGATCCCGAGGCAAGAACGCTGCCGGTTTCAAGATTCCAGATCGATCTGCCTGCTGTTCTTTAATATGACTGGGCTTAAAGTCGATGGCCTCATCCAGATCCATGACCGGCATCACCTTTCGTCGCTTGGCACGCTGTGCTTGTTGAACGGTAACGTCATCACCCTGTTCGCCATCTTCGTGTTCGCCATCGGCGTACTCCTCGTCTAGAATTCCTCGTCCTCCCTTCGACAGTTTTGATTCTTCCGCCTCGAGTCTGTTGAGTTCTTCCTCGGAAAGTTCCGTCATTGCGGATTCAGAGTCGCGTTGCTGTCGGCGTTCTTCGGCTTCACGCGTGAGCTCCTCGTCGCCACCGATATCTAAAGTCTCATCGAAATTGAAGTGGTCCTGGGGGCCATCTTCGCCAAGATCCATCTTATCCAGAGGAGCGTCATCCTCACCGAGGTCCAGCTGCAAGTCAACGTCGTTGAACTTGCCGGCGTCACTGAGGAGGTCATCTTCGAAGGGGCGGGGAGCGGGGGCATCTCGGCCAACTTCCATGCTGAAGTCACGGCCGATATGGGTATCATCATCATCGCCAAAGTTTAAATCAACCAATGTGTGGTCCTCCAAGCGTGGAGGTTCTTGAGAAACAGATCGTCGGAAGCTACTATCAGGTAGCAGTTGACTTCCAAAATCCATCGAGCGTCCCTGCCGTTTGCCTTCTGGCTCCAAATTAAGAGTCTGAGAAAGAAGCAAAGAGGAGTCCAAGTTCATAAACAAATCGGATTCGGTAAGCACATCAGGTAAAGTAATGCCGCCAGGAGCGACAACGGTAGACGTCAAATCATTGTTGTTGGTCAAACGGAACGCCTACAACCACACAAGTCAGTAAAACTTGACAAGCATTGAGTGCAAAGAGCAATCAAGCTTACCATCTTAATTTTCATCAAAGCCTCGTTGCAGTCGTCCAAAAGATACCGGGCCTTTCTGCTGTAGATCCGAACCACACCCAACAACAACTGACCGCTAAGTCGCAGAGCCATCGGAGCCTGCCCTTGATCAACAATGGCATTGACACTGCTCTCAATATCCGATTGCAAGATATGAGATTTCGAAAGCTTGCGCTCAAGGTTGGCCGACAACCAGACGCGGGCCAGCGGCCCGGTCTTGGACAGCAGAGTCTCGGAGTAGAACATTGTCGAACGAGGTATGGATCAAAGACCAAATGGGAAATTCAATCAAATATCCAAAAAGATGCCCGCCTAGTGCGGGGTGATTTGTTTGGGAGGTCCCTGGCAACGAGGTTGGTGACGCGCGGTATCCGAATAACACGGTCAACACCAAGGATCGGCGATTGATTTCCTGCCGCTAAGGCGTCCCAAGAGACAAGGAAAAGAGCTGAACACAGAACAGCAACAGATCCAGTCGATAGTAAATCAATAATGGCATGCACTGCGATACCAAATCAATCCCAACAAGGTGGGTACAGAAGAGGGAGGGGGAATACAACCAAAACGACGGAGGAAGGGTGGTTGGTGTGGTGCGATGGAAACAAGAGAGAAAGAGTTGCGAAAGGCGCGTCTGGCGGGCGGCGGGTGGAAGGCAGGTACCTTAATGGGGAGCCTGAGGTTTGCCCAGCCTCCTCCCTCCCACAAGTTCTCGTCCCAGCAACGGGAGCACGGGACTATGACAGCACAACGAAGAAAGCACAGACGTTGATTGGCTCAACGGGGCGAGAATCGAGTCACGTGTATATTATGCCTTACGTAATAGGATGAAGATCAATGTGCACAATTCTAAGCTATTCCGGATGCGGCTTATTCGGAATAATACCTGATCCGTCGTACCTAGAGAAAGATTGAATCTCGTCACGTGATTGTTGACATGACCCAGCAAGGACGCATAGGGTATGGGGAGGCATTCTACAAGACATAAGCAGTTCTGCATTAGTTACGCAATCAAGCATTCCTGAATAATCCGGGGCTATCAATCTGTTTCAGTTGTTTTCACCTTGATATACTTAATAATGTACGCCCATGATTAACTACGCCATGAGCTATCTAAATCCTCAGCTACGTACTAACCAATGACTCGGTGTCCAGACCTTCTGCACGGCCCGTCCTGTTTCAACTTAGTTTCCCTCCATCTTGATACCGCACTCCGCCGCGCGTCTGAGAACGTGGCTTTTTGCATACTCTCCAGCCCTATCAGAGCATCAGAAGAACTTTGACAAATTCCAGACTGCGCTTCTTCCTCCCAATTTTGTCTTTTGATAACGGGATGATAAGGATCGCGAACCCAGTTTGAATGTTGCCTCGTTCTGACAGAGCATGAGAAATGTCAAGGTCCGCAACGCCTGCGCTACCTTTGCATAATGCCCAGGCTTCGAGACCGTCATCGACAGCCCTTGTAACAGGCGTGCGGTCACCATCAGTAAGTGTCACTGCGTTTGAAAGGCTTCTGATAATCCATTCACAAATGAATTGGCTTCGTACAATGGATTGAATTCTGACTTGAGTTGTCCTTAAGACGTCCACATCAACGTACTCCTTATTAGGTCCTGAAGAAACCGCGGAGCGCCTACAGACGTCTCTCCTTCACGGACTTAAACCGGCAGAGGCAGAGATACGATTATTGCGAGATGGACCAAATGAACTGCCCCATGAAGAACCCGAGCCCTTGTGGCTACGGTTTCTCAAGCAGTTCAAGGAGACACTAATACTTCTCCTGTTGGCGTCCGCGGCCATTTCATTCTTCATGGGCAATTACGATGACGCCGTCAGCATTACCCTCGCTGTGGCTATTGTGGTGACCGTCGGATTCGTTCAAGAGTACAGGTCTGAAAAGTCCTTGGAGGCATTGAACCGTCTCGTGCCCCATCATGCACACCTCATCCGCGACGTCCCCCCGTCGAGCGCTCCTCTTATGAATAACTCTACGACGGCGACTTTAGGGCCGGATATCGAATTGGAGGACCTTGCGAGCAAAAGCCCCAGCTCGGCATCGGCGGCTATCAAAGCTTCGAGTACTGTTCTGGCCTCCGAACTTGTCGCCGGGGATTTGGTTCTATTTACCACGGGCGACCGCATTCCGGCGGACATACGGATTACTGCAGCTACTGACTTGACCATTGACGAGTCGAACTTGACTGGCGAGAACGAGCCTGTGGCCAAATACCCCGAGGCACTTCGCAGCACCAAGGCCGCAGTCTCCCGCTCTCCCAAAATCGTTAGCCCGCCTCGGTCACCGTTCTATGACGCTCCTGCCAGCGGCGCCGTTGGCGCGGATATACGGTTGAATGAACAACATAATATTGCATTCATGGGAACCCTCGTGCGGTCTGGGTACGGCCAGGGAATTGTCATTGGCACTGGTGCCAAGACAGAGTTTGGCAGCATTTCGGTGTCGCTCCAGGAGATCGAGAGCCCGCGCACGCCACTCCAGCTTTCAATGGATCGTCTGGGCCAGGAATTGAGCTATATCTCCTTCGGTGTGATTGCGTTGATTGTTGTAATCGGGTTAGTGCAGGGTCGAAAGCTCCTCGAGATGTTCACCATCGGTGTTTCTCTCGCGGTCGCTGCCATTCCGGAAGGACTTCCGATCATTGTGACCGTCACTCTGGCTCTGGGTGTGCTGCGGATGGCCAAGCGAGGGGCGATCATGCGAAGGCTACCGAGCGTCGAGACCCTGGGGTCAGTGAACGTGGTGTGCAGTGACAAAACAGGCACTCTTACGCTCAACCACATGGCGGTTACCAAGATGTGGCATTTCGACTGCCCGGAACCATTTGAGGTCCACAATGATATCTCCTCTTTGACTCCGGGCCCCGCGGCCCGAACCGTTCTCCGAATCGGTAATATTGCCAATAATGCCAGACTCTGGCGGGTCAGTGCAAATTCTCCGGCCAGCGCATCTTCGGCAGCAGTCCTCAGTTCTACCGTGGACCGCGCGTCTGGGGCTGTGAAGAGCCGATGGGTTGGTCAACCGACCGATGTCGCCATCTTGGACTTGCTAGACACTTTTGGTGAAGATGACCTTCGTGACCGCATCAGCAGGCGCGTTGCTGAAACACCTTTCAGTTCCGAGCGTAAATGGATGGGTGTCATCATTGGCAGTGGGCAGAACGACGCACCTTCCTTTGCCGGCGCCAATAACGTTGCCTATATCAAGGGTGCTCTGGAACAAGTCCTGACACGGTGTGATACTTACCTGACCAAGGATGGTCGCGAGGTCATCTTGGATGAGCCGCGACGCCATACCGTGAGGCAGGCAGCAGAACATATGGCATCTGAGGGGCTTAGAGTGCTGGCGTTCGCTAGCGGACCAGTCAGAGACACTCCCAGAGGAGGGAGGGTATTTGGTAGCAGATCTGGTACTCCCCTTTCGAGCACAAGTCAGGGTGATGAGGACGACCGATACACTGGACTGGTTTTTGCTGGGCTCGTTGGGATGAACGACCCTCCCCGGAAGGATGTCCACAAGTCCATCAGGCGTCTCATGGCGGGAGGTGTACGAGTTATCATGATCACCGGAGATGCAGAGACGACAGCGGTGGCGATTGCCAAGAAACTTGGAATGCCAGTAAGAGATTCTCCGGGGTCGAGGCCTGTTCTCAGCGGTCAAGACCTGGACCGTATGAGTGCTGCGGACCTTGCACAGGCTATCTCGACCACCTCAATTTTCGCCCGCACAAGCCCAGAACATAAAATGAAAATTGTGCGCGCTCTGCAGTCTCGGGGAGACGTCGTGGCCATGACTGGCGATGGGGTGAACGATGCGCCAGCTTTGAAGCAGGCAGATATCGGCATTGCGATGGGCAAGTTGGGTACCGACGTTGCCAAGGAGGCTGCGGATATGATCCTGACAGACGATGACTTCTCCACCATCTTGCGTGCGATCGAGCAAGGCAAGGGTATATTCTACAACATCCAGAATTTTATTACTTTCCAGCTCAGCACCAGTGTGGCTGCTCTCAGTCTTGTCTTGTTGAGTACTCTGTTAGGTTTCAAAAACCCGCTGAACGCCATGCAAATCCTGTGGATCAGTGAGTTTCCCATTCTTGTATAGGTTTGGATTGTGTTTTTTACTGACTTTGTTCTTAGATATCCTCATGGATGGCCCACCAGCACAGTCACTGGGTGTTGAGCCTGTCGACCCGTCCATCATGAATCGCCCACCGCGATCGAGGACGGCGCGGGTCCTGACGAGACCGCTGATTCAACGAGTACTTACGTCGGCCTTTATGATCATGCTTGGTACATTGGCGATCTATGTCTACGAGATGGGCGACGCCGATGATGTCTCCAACCCTGGGAAGCGCTCCCGCGTGGTGACTGCCCACGACACGACCATGACGTTCACCTGCTTTGTTCTTTTCGATATGTTCAACGCTTTGACTTGCCGCAGCGAGAGCAAATCCGTGCTTCGCGGCGAACTCTCACTCTTCGGGAACAAGATGTTCAACTATGCGGTTTTGGGCTCCTTGTTCGGACAGGCTTGCGTAATCTATGTTCCGTTCTTCCAGCGCATTTTTCAGACTGAACCCCTCAACGCCGCCCATCTGTTCAGGCTTCTATGCATTTCAAGCACTGTCTTCTGGGTGGACGAGGGTCGGAAATACCTAAACGCCGTCAAGCGGCGAAGAGCTGTCGGGGTGGGGTACAGCGTGAATGTTTGATGGGAATGACTGATGGACTGTGCATTCGATAGGAAGGAGGCTGCAGGGGCGGCGTTGTCTTGCCTTTTTTGCTGTGTAATGTGAAAAGAGGCACTTAGCCATTGGACATGCATAACTATACATAATCTGATACATTTATGATATCGCTCCTCTAACTGCGTAGAATGTAGGTGAGTCAATAAGTACATGGCCCTCTTTCTCTTTATCCGTCTAGAAAAGAAAAGCGGTTGGCGGAGATGCAAAAAAGTGACCTACGCAGGATTCGAACCTGCAATCTCTTGATCCGTAGTCAAGCGCCTTACCATTGGGCCAGCAGGCCAGGTTGTTGAAAATAACCGCCTTTCCTTGCTACATAACACAAAAGTCACCGTCTGTCATTATTGACTGCTGACGGCCTCCCTGCTCTGTTGAGCTGGGATTGTCTACCGGCCATCTCAAAGTCCATGCATTATCCACAAAAGCCATTTAACTCGGATTGAGCTATACCCAAATGGACTCCTTGTATGTGTAGTTGTAAGATTACTGAGTCTGATCGCATCAGACGACCGCATCTTGAAGGTTCATGTATATAAAATGTGCCGAGCTTCTGGCTATATATATTTGCCGATGCACCACGTGCCCACCCCCAGATATCCCCACGCGATCACAGGCGCCTCTAGATTCCTGAGTACCGAGTCAATCTGCTCGTTGATGTCAAAATGGACCTGGACACCTGTCAAATGCCAATAGAAGCATCGAATTTACCGGCAGAGGCTGGTGATTTCGTAACAGATACTGCGGGTTACTCAATCAGAGGCTATGCGACCAACGACCCAGGGCTAGCCTAGTACGGAGCACCGCATATAGTTGACTAACTACTCCGTAGCTAAGTGGCTAGTGACCCCACTGGATGTATGCAGAAATCTTTATTTCGAGGTCATAGATCATATTCATGATCGAATTGGATGAATCTACAGAGCTGGTTTCCATTGTTCCTGGGTGATGGTTACGGTCCGTACTCCAGGTACGAACCATCTGACGGCCGGCCCAATATCCTAGAGCGGACTACAGTATGAATGAACTGGAGTGATATAACCGGAGCTTCAGGCATCAATCCCGAAATGAGCAATTAGCAAATATATATCGGGCTCGTGTTCCTGACAAGCCATGTTTCAAGTTGGAAGCTATGGCGCAGAGAGCATCCAAGTCGCTGCCCAATTTAACCAGATTAGAAACCCAAGGCACGAGAGTCGAGCATTGACTGATGGCAAAAAGTGCTTCCGGCTGGTTAGGCTGACATATGAATGTGAGTGATGATCCCGAACCGAACGGCGCCCAGCCGGAGGAACTCCAGAAACTCCAGATAAGGGCATCCTGGGCACGAAGCTTGGGTTCCTGAAATGCCCGAGCGACCCTTCGGGAAAATGAGGGAAATCTAGCAGGAACTGGCCAGGGCTGGATTGGGCCGAGATGTTATTGGCCAAGCTTCTCGTTATCAGTGCTATGGGGCTCCTTCAGCTGCAGCCATACCACATCCGGAGCTAACGGGCCCCACACACTCGGCAGGTGGCGTTGAGGATCTTATCGGGGCCTCACAGCCAATCGATTTGCTTATCAGGGTGAGCGAAAGATGACTTGAGAGAAACAGCAATTGATAAGGAATCCGCATTCGCGTTCCGGATCAACTCGAGACTCAAGCTTGAAACTCTGTCGATAGTGGTATCTGTGCCGTGGGATCGAGCCAGTCTGGATGGAGATGTATGGGGGCTGTACCGCGGAGTTGACAGGGGTGGACGTAGCTCTTCATATCATCAACACTTGCTGGAGTACGACTATCACTGTACGGAGTATCTATCTATCTATCTATCGCGGCATGCATCGGCGGATATGTTATCATCTCAAGATAGCAGGCAGTACTCATTCTACCTGCCTGGAGAAGTATGTAGCGTTGATTAACCAAGAGCATAAATAAGCGTACGAACCCGGCAGTCAAAGTGCCTTGAGGTTGTACAACAACCTACCTGCACAGTCAGCCTGAATATGAGCCACAGACCGCATGTCAGTGCTCGGAGCCAAGAGAAATATTTAACCACCTGGCATGGAAAAAGCAACGAACCGATGTTTGGGGGTGGAAGTGTGCTTCCTATCTACCTCTCTATCATCCCTACCCACCAGGCCATGACGATGACTACTGTCCATGGAGTGCAATGATAATATGATTATGTATTCGCCACAGTCAGTCAGTATCCCACACCATCTTGACGGTGGTCTTGGCTGGCCGGGATAAGAGAGCGGATTAAAGTTGGGTCTTGGGTCCTGTCGGGTAAAACTATTAATGGATATGCACTACTCCATACTGAGGCGCATTCGCCACGAGGCACTTCGAGGATGCAAAGAAGCTATGATGCGAGCAACAACTGTCTCGAAGTTGTCTTATACCGTCATTGGAATGCGGATAGTAGGTAGGTCGAGTCTTCTTCAGTGTGTCCTAGATCATAATGTTGGTCGTCGAGCACTGGAGGATGAGGTCTATTTCATATGGGATCGCCATTGATTGGTGAGTTTCTTTTCGCCTGTGGCTTATTGGCTCAGAGCCGTTAGGCTCGAACACGTTATTGGCTGTTTTCTTATCTTACTTTATTGAATCGATTATTCCATTGGGCGTCTTGTACATGTTATCTCCAGGTACTTTTTTCATTTTTCTGGTTTTACCGCGTCTCCCTCCAAAGCTGCAAGGAGGTTTCTTTAGAGATCTTTTTCGTTGCTTTATTTTGTCTTATGCAGTTCCTTATTATTATTAATTTAATTTTATTCTTGCTTACAGGGAAATTGCATCTGACTGTCTCCGGCCCAGTATCTATCAATCAAGCTGGAAGACTAATACGAACACTAATATCATCCGATATCATCACCAAAGGGCTGATAAAAAAAGAGACCAAGAAAAGGGAAAAGCATTTTAATAATATCGATAATTACCGCCCCACAGCTCTCACTGTCTTGTCTGCCCATGGAAGTCTGTCGATCTATCGCTATCATCGCTTGACTCCTTCAGATTTGCAAACGCAAATTCGTGTCCCGTCCAATTCCAGGCCCACCGGGATGCCTTTCCAGAACGCTTGATTTGAATTCCTATGACCCTATCTATCTTTTCTCGCCATCTTCTTATATACTACGCCCTCCGCCCCCGTGGCAATTGTCCTTCTCCACAGAGCGGAGTCTAACACTTCTTCACTTGCTCACTCACTCACTCTCTCGCTCGATCGATCCTTCTTTTCAACTACAGTTCTCGTTCTTGAGTGAGCGAAGTAGGAGGTTAGATCTAGCCAACAATATACCCATTTCGAAACCATCTATACAATTCCTCTTCAACCGAAACTTCCCGCCCTCCGATCGTGTCACTGTCCTCGCTAGCCTTTTCCGCTCTCTGCCTCTTCCTCCGGCATCGGAAACCATAACTATATCCCTCTCTCCGCCCACCCTACAACGCAACGGTCACACATCCCGGGAGAGAGTGTCTGGTGGTTTTCGCATGCATTGAGATTCTCTGCATTCTTCATCAACTCAGCATACACGTAGAATCATAATTTCAGCATTTCACCATGTCGTCTCAACCAAGCGCCGCTCCATATATCCCGGACTATGCGTCATACAACTGGACTGGTGCTCCCGCAAACTATGCGCAGCTCGCCACAAATGATATTGGCGGTGATTCCAGTATGTTTTCTAGTTTCTGCTCGCTTTGTATGGGGCCATGATTCTAACGGCATCATTTTCAGGAACGGAGAATCTGAACAAATGGTTTCAATCGGGTGACCAGGCGTACATCATCGTGGCCTCCGCCATGGTCATGGTCATGATTCCTGGTCTTGGATTCCTGTACTCTGGTCTCGCTCGTCGTAAGTCGGCTCTGAGTATGATCTGGGCCTGTATGGCATCATTCTCGGTCGTCACATTCCAGTGGTACTTTTGGGGTTATTCCCTCGCCTTCTCTCCTACTGCCACCAATGGCTACATTGGCAACCTTCGCAACTTTGGTCTCATGAAAACTCTGGCCGACCCGAGTCCTGGATCACCTCTCATTCCTAATATCCTTTATGCTTTCTACCAGGTATGATACCACTCTTCACGATTTGCCAGGATTTAGCGGACATTGCAGGCTGACCAAGCCTATCTGGCATAGATGCAATTCTGTGGTGTCACTGCGGCTATTATTATGGGCGCTGTTGCAGAACGTGGACGTCTGCTTCCGGCCATGGTTTTCACCTTCATCTGGGCTACTATCGTCTATTGTCCTATGGCTTGCTGGGTATGGAATGTGAATGGTTGGGCATTCAAATACGGTGTTTTGGACTATGCCGGGGGTGGTCCTGTCGAAATCGGATCCGGTATGGCAGCTCTCGCCTATTCGATGGTCCTCGGTCGTCGTCAGGAACGCATGATGTTGAACTTCCGCCCTCACAACGTCTCGCTCATTCTCCTCGGAACCGTCTTTCTCTGGTTCGGTTGGCTTGGATTCAACGGGGGTTCTTCCTTCGGTGCCAACATTCGAGCCACCATGGCTTGCTGGAACACAAACCTGACTGCTGCCTTTGGAGCCATTACCTGGGTTCTTCTCGATTGGCGTCTGGCTAGAAAGTGGTCGATGGTCGGCTGGTGTTCCGGTACTATCTCCGGTCTGGTCGCTGCGACTCCCGCCTCTGGGTTTTTGACCCCCTGGGCCAGTGTTATTCTTGGTATTGTGACTGGTGTTGTTTGTAACTATGCCACCAAGGGTAAGTTTGACAAAATTATCATACCTAATTCGCTTTGCTAACCACTACTCTTGTATAGTTAAATACTGGATCCGTATCGATGACTCTATGGATGTGTTCGCCGAACACGGTGTCGCGGGAATTGTTGGCCTGATCTTCAACGCCCTTTTCGCAGATGATGCAATCGTCGGTCTGGACGGTGTGAACACTGGAACCGGAGTTGGTGGATGGGTCATCCACAACTACAAGCAGCTCTACATCCAAATTGCTTTCATCGTGGCTTCCTGCGCTTATTCCTTCGTCGTCTCCGCCATCATTGCCTACGCCATCAACGCTATTCCTGGCCTGAAACTGCGTGCCTCCGAAGAGGCCGAGTTGCTCGGTATGGACGACGACCAGCTAGGCGAGTTCGCATACGACTATGTCGAAGTTCGCCGTGATTACCTGGCTTGGACGCCGCAGAAGCACGACCAGCTCGAAGACGGCCATGAGATCCCCCATGCTGCCCGCTATGGCATCGGAGAGCACAGCGAGATGCTCGAAGGCCAGACACCCGTGGGAATCGACAGCCGAGGATGCAGTGAAGGCGACTCTGGCATTCAGGAGATTAAGATTGCACCGGCTTCACGGCAGGTCGCCGAGCACAATCCTCCTGCGCAAGCCCAAGAGACGCACGAAACACGTGCCGCTCCTCAAATCGACGAGAAGCAAGACGGCTCATCATAATAACCTCATCATCTCCTGCCTCATTGCCTCATTTTCTTCCGCCCTCAGTTAACCCCGTCCTTCAGCCCCGAACCCCTATTTGTTCATGTTTCTTTTTCAAGCGACTATTCGAGATATCCAGCATCGTTTCTTCCTGCTCCCGCATTTCAATGCTGCGTCGCCTGGGGCTACGCCATTGACTCCATGTGTATTGTTTTTTTTTTTTCTCCCCACGCTGTCTGTGACTCTTGGTTTAGCAACATCGGCGTTCATCTGGTCCTGATCTACGGCTGTTTTGTATATACTTTTCTTCGTGACCGGCGGGGATATCAGTCATTGGAGCTAGCAACGATACCACGTGTATAGACTTGAATAATTCAATAACGATCAGATAATATGTGCTTGTTTATTGTATTTGGTCGCACCATAAGTGATTCCTTCGCCTTCATGTAGGGCCGGTCCAGCGGGATGGTAGAGCGTCGCTCTAAGGTCCATGCCTGGCTACTTTAGAATCTCCACCTCGCTGTTCTGCATTGGCTATCTGGATTTTATGTTTCTGTAAGAGTGTAAGTTTTGACTCGTAGCTGGTTTTAGTCTTAGGCGCAAGCTAGGGGTGAGCTACATCTGTCTGATGTGCGTCGGCGATGATAGACATGGGTTGTTTCCGCGTTCAGCAGTGAATTCATCTATGGATCATGCTATTTACATTCGCGGCGAGTCTATGCAATATACACTATGTAAAATAGGAAAGGCGAGATCACCGCCGCACCATTGCACGGATTCGCGCGCGCTCCTCCCGATTGAGCTTATCGAGCACGTCTGCCGTCTCACCTCCGCGGGTGACGTCCTCCCATTCGTCGTCGTCCATCCCCATCACTAGCACCATCTGCAGGCAGCGGGCGAACGCCTCCCGGTGTCGGTATCGTCCTGAGGCGCCCTGGGCGCCGCCGACGTCCACTGCTGCGCTTATCACGCCGGAGACGTCGCGCTCGAGGCGGGTGGCGCCAAGTGCGTTGATCCGTCCGTGGTACGACCACAGTCGCTTCTCGAGCAGTCGGGCCAGATACGCCACTGTGACGTTCAGAAGGCGGTCAAAGGCTGAGGCTGTGAGGATGCGGGAGATGGGGAGGAGAAGCTCGGTCCAGCTGGCGGCGAAGCGGGGACGGACCAGCTCCGCTCGGCTGGCGCCGTCGTCTACGTCTTCGTCTCCATCGCCGTAGTCGTGGTAGACGGTGCTCGTTGGGTCGCTGTCGTCCCGTGGCTGGTATTCGATGTCTCGGAAAGCATCTGAAAGGATAGGTCGCAGGCGGTGCTTTACGACGTTGTTGAATACAACCTGGATACCGTCGGATAGGAGGTCATTCACTTTGGACTCGAAGGACGAGGCGAGGGTCTGCAGCGTTTGCGCCGCAAGTTGGGCTTCTGCAGGCACGGGGAACAGGGACCTCAGCTGGTCTGTTTCCTCGACCTGACCGTCCAGGCCAGTGATGGTCTTTTTCGTCTCGGTGTGGTTCTGCACAATGCGGCGTATGTAGTCGACAGCAACATCCAGATTGTTGATCAAGACGAGGAAGGAGATCACAATCTGTTCAGGCGGCTGAGCCCCTTGGACAGGCGCTTTGGGATAGCATTCATCACGCATCTTCCTTTGGGTCATTCCGATGAAGTCCGATCCAAGAACTCGTCCCAACGTGGGGACGACATTAGTCACCACCGAGATTTGTGACGTGGCCAGTGACTGTTGCAAGACCTTGTTGACGATATACATGATGTCGTCCACTGCAGATGTGATATGAGGAGGATCTGCCTTCAATGGCTTTTGCGGGTGCAGGGTCAGACCAGAAGGCTGCTCATCCAACTGAAACGCCTTTTCAACCGAGCGACGGAAGAAAAATGTCGTCATAGTATTGAATGGGTTGGTCAGGCGGTCATTGATTTTCTTGGAAAGACTCGCTTCCTGTAGAAACTTGGGTGGCGTAAATTTTTGAGTCTCGTCCTCGGTTGCCTTGCACAGAGTCAGCTTTCTGCACATATCCATCCAAAGGCGGTTGACACAGTCAGATAACTTACATTGCAAGTTTCAGCGATGAAGCGACAGTAGAGAGACCAGCGGCCCAGCATGACTGCCATTTCGTTTAGTAGCCCGTCGATCTCTTTCATGTCTACCCCCTCATCTTCAGCGGGGAGCCCATCGCGAGTCGCTGGGGAACTCGACCGAGGCGTTGCACTGCGCTGAGCAGGAAGGAAACTCTGCACCAAGAACGTAAAGGCATACGATTTGATGTCTGTAAGCTTGCGATCGACGTGCCGCTCGTCGCTCCAGGTGTCCAGAATAATCCCACCCTGGAGATCCGCCTCGAGCTGTAGACGTTCAATGACCCTGTTCATCTTCCGCGGGCCGTAATGGCGCTCCACAAGACCTCCATGTCCATCGATGAGTTGGGCAATATGCTCAAACAGTTTCGTCAGCGCATTTGCGTAGAAGAAGCCATCTTTGCTTTGAGCGCCTCCCGTGCCGGCATTGAGGTTCGCTCGCGCCCGCGATGCCACTCCTTGGCATACATAGCGCCCATACACATCCAGACCAACCTCGGAGCGACCAATAAGAGGAAACAGCTTGAAGAACCGTGTGATCTTAGCGCCATCGTTCTCTTTGACGGCCTTGTCGAACTCGCGCAGGAATAAGCCGCAAAGCGATTCAGCCGCATTATCCAGAGTGACGTTTGGCGGGTCAGGCACCTCAGCGGTCGGCACCATCTCGGCTGCAAAAGTACCATGAATCACCTCCGAAGGTATCTTAGACGCCCTGTTCAGATAACTGGCCGCCGTTTCCCAGTCCTGCGGAGCACCCATGGAGCCTGCAACCCCCAGAACGCAAGCCTTCAGCTCCGAAACCTGCTCTACCACCTCCAGCGTCGCTTTCACTCTTGACTGCTCCAGGTCGAGCCGACGGACGGCGCTCGAGATGCGATCTGCGGTAGCCGCAGCGTCGGACAACATGCCATGGCTGATTGCGTGGGTGGTGCTGGTCTGGGAACCCAAATGGGCGCGAAGAAGATCTAGCCGCCCTAGCTCCCGGGAGAAATCTTTCTGGGAAGCGACAAGGGCGTCCAGCCGAGCGGTGACGGCGACTTCTTGCTCATGGAGGTGTGACAGGGCGGCCTTGATCTCCGCGACGGAACTGGCGTTGAACACGTCAATTGGGAGGGGGTTGTTCGTGCGTTCTCCGTTTTGTTCTGCAGATGAGACCACATGCCCATTGGTGATGGAGCTTTCTGTCCTGGACATCGTGTCCAGACCCCTGCTCGACGGAGCGTCGGTGGAAGATGCAATGTGTCTTGTCTTGTTGACAGCGCGGAGATTCATCCAATCCAGATACGGAGTAGATAGAGCAACCAGTGGGCGGTGAGAAGCTTATAGTTTAGGCAGCTCCTGTTATCGCTTTAGGACATTCGCTCCTTTGAAAGAAGTGTAATGGACTTTATCTTGAAGAGCTGTATCTTGTAATAACAACAATTTGATCCAGGACGCATGAAAATATGATATCAAACCTCCTTCTTGGAGACAGATTGCTGTACAATTGCAAGCCTCAGGCAGCCAGGCCCACCGACTACCCAATCGGGGGATTTTCTCCCTCTGAGATATCAACTCGACGTCATTTGCTACTGCGTCGCTATCAACGGTGAATTTTTTTGCTACGTCTTTGTGCCTCTATTATCTGTTCATCATTTATATTCTCAAACAGTAATTATTAAGAAGTTGAGCTCCTTTACCAGCTGCATTGACCGCCGACGAAGTTCCAGAGACCAGCATAGCGGCCCAGTGTTGGATAATCCCGACGCAACATGGGCAGTGAAACGTCCACTGTGGTCGACGAGGGAACTTCCCCATCGGTACTGGAGGCGCGGAATATTGAAGCAGTAGCCAAATATATAAAAGAGAAAGATGTGCGACGCATTGTGGTCATGGTATGCCATATTCCGAGATCGCCCCTCCTTGCCCCGCATGTAGCAGCTAACGGTGGTGATGGCAGGTAGGGGCTGGAATCAGTACCTCGGCGGGCATTCCCGATTTTCGCTCCCCAGACACAGGCCTTTACTCCAATCTAGCCTTTCTAGATCTGCCAGAGCCGGAGGATGTGTTCGATATCAATTACTTTCGAGAGAACCCTCGACCGTTCTACGCCTTGGCGCGTGAGTTGGCGCCTGGCCGGTATCGACCAACTATTGTGCATTCATTTGTCAAGTTATTGCACGAAAAGGGACTGCTGTTGAAACACTTTACTCAGAACATTGATTGCTTGGAGCGCCTGGCAGGAGTCCCAGGCGAGAAAATTGTTGAGGCCCATGGTAGCTTCGCGTCGCAACACTGTATTGACTGCAAGGCGGCGTACCCGGAACCTCAAATGAAGGAGGCTATTGCCAAAGGGGAGGTGCCCCATTGTCCTCGTTGCAACGGCTTTGTCAAGCCGGACATTGTCTTCTTCGGAGAAGCCCTGCCCGAGGAATTCCACGCAAACCGAAGTCTCCCAGAACAAGCAGATTTATGTATTGTTATGGGGACGAGTCTCACTGTACACCCATTTGCTAGTTTACCGTCATTCTGTCGTGAGGGGGTTCCGCGAGTGCTGATTAACATGGAACGTGTGGGAGGTATGGGGTCTCGTCCCGACGATGTCCTTCTTTTGGGCGATTGTGATGCTGGTGTGCGAAAGTTCGCACGAGCGCTCGGTTGGGAACAGGAACTTGAGGAACTGTGGGAGAGGACGAATCCTGATAAAGAGGCACGAGATGCCGAGAACGCACCTTTATGGACGAGAGACGAGCGGCTACACGATGAGGTGGAGCGTCTGACAGAAGAAGTTGATCGAGCGCTGGGTTTTTCCGGGGCGTATCAAGAAAGAGTGCGACGGCAATTGGATCGTCATTCTCAAAAGGAAGCAGGCATCAGACAAGGGACGGCAGCAGCCCACCGTGCCCAGGCCTTGTCGAATAAACAGCCCCTGGGCCAGTCGTCCGGAATCCCCCGCGATGAGGAGATGGACGGAGGACTTGCCCAGGATACGCATGTCACAGGAGATGCGAAAGCAAGGGAGCTACAACCAACAGCTGTGCATGACAGCGAGGGGGGATTGGGACATGTATTCCCTCATTTGGCCAGTCAAAGGAAGAAGTCAAATGCCATGTGAGCCATGTGAGTCCGTTAGTGTGACCACTATTTAACGATGGCGCTGATGTGGCTTCCTTCTGGCGGATCACGGATGGTTGATTCTCTTGCATCCCAACCTTTCTCACATGAATGTGAATAATGAGAATCTGAACGAAATCGATCTATAGGTGAGACATAGATGAATCATGGTATGCAAAATAATGAATTAATGAAGATGGCCTTAGTCATGAAAAGACAACTAGTTAAGTTAACTATAGCAACCATAAAAAGCAATGTTCTAGAAGCGATCAGCTCTGCTTGCTGGATGAATTATTGACTTATTATCGAGGCGCCAACAGCGGAATTGACGCATCACAAAAGGATCTCCGAATCTCACCGGCTTTTGAGGATTCGATTCTCAATCATTTGCTACTATTTAGATAATCCTTTGGGAAGCATTAAGGTTGTCATCGGATCCTGCGAAAGGTGGGGAGGGACTCGGTATGAACCCCAACCCCTAGAGCAGAAACTCGGTATCTGGATAGACATGGATGGAGTATCAATAGAGTAATGCCAAAAAAAATCGATTCTCACTAGAATTCGACCCCAGCTGAAAGAGACCAACCGGTGAGGCAATCGGATGATCAACGGCCACTGCGATTTCATCGTTCTGTGCGGGGCCTTCTTCGGTGGCTCTGGCAGTGTCTGATTCTCTTGGACCTTCTCCGGTCGCTGCCCCACGGTGTCTCTAGATACCTCATAGTCCGTAGCTCTTCTTATCAATATCCTTCCCCCCTCCCCTCCCTCCCAATTCATCTGTCTTTCTAGCTCTTTTCTCTCTACTTACTTCGTTTCATATATCTCCCTCATTGCTCATATCTATCGTTCCTTTCTAATACACACTCTTATAACACAATGGTCGGAATTGGTCCCAAGCGCCCCCCATCCCGGAAGGGTAGGTCAAACTGGTCGAAGCTACAAAACATTTGGCAGAATGGCTCATTCGAAGTGCAATTGGAACAGGATCGATGGCCGATGTGCCTCAGAATCTTCTACAGCAGATTAAGGATTTCGAGGAGATGTTTACCGTGGACAGAGCCAAGCTCAAGCAGGTGGTTGACCACTTCGTCAAGGAGCTCGAGAAGGGTAAGCCCTTATCTTTAATCTATTTATTGATAGCTTCGGTAGCTATCAGGGAGATGTAATGAAGCTAACCTGCGGTTTCTGATTAGGTCTCAGCGTGGAGGGGGGTAACATCGTGAGCTTGACCGCATCCATCGGGAGAAGCTTGTACGCTGACCACTAGGACTACGCAACAGCCGATGAACGTTACCTGGGTTATGGACTTCCCCGATGGAGACGAGCAGGGAACCTTCCTTGCCTTGGATATGGGTGGTACCAACCTCCGCGTCTGTGAGATTACCTTGACGGAAGAGAAAGGAGGCTTCGATATCTGCCAGTCCAAGTACCGCATGCCGGAAGAACTGAAGACCGGAACCGCGGAGGAGCTGTGGGAATACATCGCCGACTGCATACAGCAATTCATTGAGTTCCACCACGGAGAGGAGGGATTGACATCGTTGCCCCTGGGTTTCACCTTCTCCTACCCGGCGACACAAGAGTACATTGATCATGGAGTTCTTCAGCGCTGGACTAAGGGCTTCGACATTGATGGTGTCGAGGGACAGGATGTCGTCCCTCCCCTGGAGGAAACACTGAAGAGAAAGGTATGCCCTCTCTTACTTGTTGTCGCGAATCTACGGGCATCTAACAATGTGCTTTTCAGGGACTTCCTATCAAGGTCGCTGCCTTGATCAACGATACCACTGGAACGCTCATCGCCTCCGCCTACACTGATCCCGAGATGAAGATTGGATGTATTTTTGGTACAGGTGTCAATGCGGCCTACATGGAGGATGTTGGCTCCATCCCTAAGCTGGCCCACATGAACCTGCCCCCAGACATGCCAGTGGCCATCAATTGCGAGTACGGTGCTTTCGACAACGAGCACGTTGTTCTACCCCTCACAAAGTACGATCACATCATTGACCGCGACTCTCCCCGCCCCGGTCAGCAGGCCTTCGAGAAGATGACAGCCGGTCTCTACCTGGGAGAGATATTCCGTCTGGCCTTGATTGACCTCCTGGACAGCAGACCAGGACTAATTTTCCAGAATCAGGACACCAGCAAGCTGCGGAAGCCGTACTTGCTGGACGCTTCCTTCCTGGCTGCCATCGAGGAGGATCCCTACGAGAACTTGCAGGAAACACAGGAGCTGTTCGAGCGCGAGTTGAACATCAAGCCCACTCTGGCCGAGCTCGAGATGATTCGTCGTCTGGCCGAGTTGATCGGTACGCGTGCAGCTCGTCTGTCGGCTTGCGGTGTGGCCGCTATCTGCAAAAAGAAGAACATCGAGAGCTGCCACGTTGGTGCGGACGGCTCCGTCTTCACCAAGTACCCTCACTTCAAGGCTCGTGGTGCCCAGGCTCTGCGCGAGATCCTGGACTGGGCCCCGAACGAGAAGGACAAGGTCACCATTATGGCGGCCGAGGATGGTTCCGGTGTCGGTGCCGCGCTGATCGCCGCCTTGACCCTCAAGCGTGTCAAGGCCGGCAACCTGGCTGGTATCCGGAACGCAGACGAAATGCAGAAACTGCTTTAAATGTCAATATCTGATATTTGGAAGGGACTTTTTTGGCTGTTGACGAGTTTTCTTTTGGATACGGTGTTTTGGTATGGCAAGTGTAAGCGGCCCTGGGTTTGAAAAATATCCATGAACGCTATCCAAGTGTACGAATCTGTCGGTGTCCTGGAGGATGCACATCGTCTTTCTTGACTACAGACCCCATAGAACGACCCGACTGGAATGCGAGTGTCTGTACATACAAACAACATACAGGCTCAATGAATGATATTACGCTACCAACAAGATCCATTCAAATGCGCTGGAAGACTAACATATTTACTTACATTGACAGCCAACTGACGGGGTTGAACTGCCAGGGAACGGCGCAGCGCTGGCTGTTTTGGCTCTTCTGAGTTACCAACATCATCTGCACATCAATCATTCTAGAATATCCGCCTCAGCGGACAAGTGACATGAAAGTTCTGAGCCCTCGGCAAGGGATCTAGATGCTCAATCAAAGACAAGTTGGATTCTTTGCTAGTTTTGGGTGCAGACATGTTCAGATTCGCCCAAGGAACCCAGCATTCCAAAGGCACGGCAGGAATGTTCGAATACCCCAAAACAGACTGGCCTCAATAACCGACGAATTGGACGACACTGCGACAAATTCTTCGTCAGCATCTACGATATTTGATTGACCGGAGCTCATATGAAATCGCAGTCTTGCCGTTTCTATAGCATATTCAAAGCCCAACCCGATACCCGGTTGACCTGACGAATGCGCCTCCGCAAGGAGCACGGTGTTCGGAATAATGACCCGTTATAGAATGCCAGGGTCTCATGGCATTAAGGCAGGCACGTTGCCCCGGCAGATGGTCTGGGTCTTATCGGTTGATCCACAGAACCGCATTGTTGTGCTGCCTCGAAGCTGGGGTTATCACATGTACCCAACAACAGGCCCATATATACACACAACAAGTGGAACTGAACTCTTTATTATTTCCAACTGACATTAAGCTTTGGAAGACAGTTGTTACCATCGTTTAACTTAGCCGTTTGACTCCTGTCGAACTACCAAGGTGGCCCTGCTCTCTTTTCCCTCAACTCCCCTATCATAGCTAACCACGCAAGCAATTACTCTCACAAATAACCAGCAGAAATGAAGGGCGTCATTACCATCCTCACCACGGCCATCGCCACGACAGCCCTGGCCTTTCCTCATCGATGGGTAAGAGACAACAACAGCACTAACACAGACACCATCCGCATGCCAGCTCCTATCCTCGTGCCAACAACCACCACCAAACTCCTCCCACCAGACACAACCCTCGTCCCGACTCTCAGCACTAAACTCTTTCTACCATCTGTGTCCGCCGCGACGGCCCAGATCGATTCCACGAACAAGATCCTCGTCACGCTCACGCAGGCCCCGAGCGCGAGCGCGAGCGCGAGCTCGGAGCCAAACTCGAACTCGAGCCCGAACCAGACTGCCGCGAGCAAGAGTGACCCGGAGAATAAAGATGGGAAGAAGGTAGGTTCAGCTTTCCTTGTTCTGTTTGGTCCGAAGTGTGCTAAACTGATGCGTGCAAAAGGTTCATATCGTTGGCTCGGTAAGTGAAACTTATATTTGAGGACTGGGTTCTGGTTCCTCTCTGCTGGCGTCCATGTTCGCTGACGATTGTGATTCACGGGTAGCTCTTGAACTCGGTGAGTTTATTCTATCCTGGATATTTCAGCTTGGTGTGAGCAGATGCTGATGATTTGTTTCGCTGTAAAGCTCGGCCTTGATGTAAGTTATTCGTTCGTCGAGGGGTGGTTTCTTACGGTGGGATGGGGTGCTGACTATTCGCAGGGGGTAATGAAATCGTTGAGTTCATTAATGTCTGCACAATGATGAGATTTCGGGTCTTTACGTTTTGTTTTTGCAGTGATTTTAAGGCGGGAATGGAGTACACGGTCTAAACGTTTGGCTTAAATTTTATGAGCCGGAAATCTACTGTTGGCCGATGGCCGTGTGATATGTGCAATGATCTTTATCGTTTGAATGTATGCTAGATCTATACGATGCGCAATGCCTAATTGTACAAGAACAACTTTTCCTCTATCTTCAAACAGCTCATGTCTGCAATCTACCAACTACCCGCGAATCTCCCAAAGTCGGATACGTCCCTGTTCGTTGGCGACTGCCAGCTGATCCGAGGCAGGGGAGACAGCTACTGACGAGATACGGCCAAGAGGCGTGTTGGATGTGGGCCAGTTGCGGTACACTGTACAAGAGGGAAGGTGAACTGTAGGGTATCAGTCAGTTAAACTCATCATGAGCAGTGACAGAGGTAGAGGCTTACCCAATCTCAATGCGTCCCGCTTCCACCGACTAGCCATGACAAGGAACTGCCCGTCTGGCGCAAAGACCAGATGGCTGATGGGCGTAGTGAGTTGATCCAGGGCACGTACAGGCTCTGGGTTACGGGGGATCGGCGACGTTTCCGAAGAGGCAGGCTGTGCAGCATACGCGGCCGCCCATTCGCGACGGTCGTAGACGTTGACTACACCGCTAGAACTTCCAATGGCAACCCAGCGGTCTCCGCCCAACTGTGTCCGTCCAGAGCGTCCACCAAGGCTGAGTGTCGTTGTGCCCACGGCACCGGCGTCCATCCAGCGAGCCACAACCCGGTTCAAGCGGCCGTCCCATTCAGACACCTCACCGTTCTTGCTCGCGACAGTCATACCTTCTCCGTCACTCCACCAGGCGAAATCGGCGACACCCCCACGGCCGTCCACGCGAACCTGGGCAATCCACTGCGCTGTCTCCGAGTGCAGAATGTTGACGATACCGCCTCCTTTGCGAGAGGAGCCGACCAGTCCGACATACCGCCCACAGGGCGAAAGCTTGAACCGCTCCATGGATTTCTGTTCCTCTTTACGATCTGCAGTGCCATTGACCTTCTCGACCTTGCCAGTATCGAGATCCCAAATATGGAAGTATCGTCGACGACCGGAGGCAAAGATCTTGTTACCGGTAGGAGGAGCAAAGGCGGAGGTGTGGATAGGTGTACGGCGGATATGAAGTGACGTGAGAAGGGGATTGGGAGCCTCTGCAGAGGGTGAGATGTGATGGATGAAAAGTGTTGCTGCAGGTCCGGACGACAGAAGCAATGGATAGTGAGGGTGGAACATGAGCGAGTCGATGGAAGACTGCAAGCAGAAGCATTAATACTAGAATCATTGAACGTTGCGCCTCACATAGAAAACTTACTGGCTGATCCTTGCCGACATCCTTGAGTCTGTGAATATCTATCACCTCCTGTCGCAATTTTCTCTTGCCTCCCGCGCCTGTGCTTTCACCAAGCGTGGTCAGATCAGTAGCACCTTGCAGCAGCTTGGCCAACGGTTGCGTGGATAGCCGGTCATTCTCATCGTCCGTATCCATATCGCTGTCACGATCAGAGTCTGAATCGGTCTGTTTCTTGTTCAATGCCGGGTTGGCCCAGTCTGGTACGGGGTGCAGCTGCTCGAACTGTCTGCGAAGTCGCTTGATATACTCCTTGCCGCTGATGACATCCTCCGCCTCGGTGACACGCAACTTCCTCAACCTCTGGTGACTAGCCAGCGAAATCGTGAGGCGCTCATCGTCGCTGTCGTGCCACACCGCGCGATGCGTCTCCTCCGCTTCTGTGTCTTCCTCGGACTCGGACCCCGCCGCCGAAGACTCTGCAAGCTCAGTACCAACTGGTGCAGTGCCAGAATCAAGGAAAAAGAGCTGTAGGAAATTCCATTAGCGCACGCACATACCCACGGGGGGTGAGGATGAACAAACATCTGCATCGGCAACATCTGACAAATCCCGATCGTCAAAATCATCACCCTCGTCCTCTTCACTGCCACTCTCCTCATCGCTTTTCGCCATCAACGCCATAAGATCGCGATCCTGGCTTTTCAATGCGCCGATGAAACCCTCGTCATCACCGAAGAGCATTCTCTCCAGCTTCTTCTCCGCCTCATCCTTCTCGCGCACTTTCTCGGTCTCAACGCCGTCGATCTCCATTTCCACGTCGGAAGCGTCGCTCTCGTCAACAGGCTTGGAAGAAGCTCCATTCTCAAATGGAGAGCGCGATTTTGCCGTTGTCTTTTGGCGGGTCTTTTCCTTGACCGTGACGGTGGTTTTGGGCATCTTGCCGTCGTGGGGATAAGAGAAATCTCAGACGATAGTGGAAAACCCGTTAATTCAATATAATTATAAATGTACCATATATAGATATCACAATGTGAGACTATTGTTCAGATCGAATGAAATATCGTCTGCGGGCCGTCAAAAGACCTGACAATAATTTTCTTTTCGCTTCAACGGCAGAATAAGGCGGTGACGGTGGCGGTGGGTGTTGATCCTATGGCATCTTCCGGTTCAAGCAGCTCAACACAGGTATATAGCTGACGGTCAACAGAGTTGAAACATTGAAAATGACTAATTTATTCCAATACGTCGTGGGATAATTATTCAATAATAGCCTTTGTCGTGGAAAGAGAAAGATACGCCAATTCTGCATGCTCTACCCTATGCCTAACATATTACCCATGGACTCGATTGCACGGTGAGTCGTGATATCTTATTGGAGTGTGACTAAAGCATATACATGTCATTTGGATCGCTATAAACAAATTTCTGGGAGTGTATGAGGCCGCGAACAAAAAAGGAGCAAAACCGGCCGCGACGTGGCACAAAAAGTATCCATATCAAGCACCCAACGCCGACGCATAAGCATAAACAAGGTCGTCATGATCTCTTGTTCTGAAGTGTAAGCTTTGTCGAAGATGACATTGCATCGTATTCTCCATGACTGCTGCTGGAGCTGGCAGACGCCGATGACGCCGGGGATAAATACTCCCCATCAACTGCCGGGTCGTACTCGGCATGACCAAATCCGTTCGGTCTTGCGGGCGGTTCCAGATTTTTGCCCAGATCCTTTCCTATGATACCTTCATCCGGCCCAAATGTATCAGCATCGTCAACGTTAGACAGCAGTGCATTGCGCGGTGTTCGACTGTCATCCAGCAAAGCATCTTCCACCTCATCTTCTTCCTGGAGCAGCTCGTGAGTTCGAGATAGCGGTTTCTTGATGAAAGTATCAATGATGTAGTACTGGATGGCGTTCATGATCACTGGGAAAAGCAGCATGACGAAGATGATCTGCAGAGCTGTGTTCCCTTCCGTCCAGCGCAGTGCCCAGTCACCTATCTTGACAATGAAGGGCAGTAGTTGAATGAGAAAAAAGACGCAAATTTTCATTCCCAATAGCCCAAAGAAGTATATCATAGCCTGCTTGAACCACCAGGCGGCCCGTGGCGGAGCGCCATAGTTTCCAGACTCGATCGATTCCGGGGGGTTCGCAAGGGGAGTATATGCCGCTAGGCGGTTTAGAATGTGGAGAATGAAGATGAGAATGGGGATTCCGAGCGTAGTCTGATCCGCAGGTCAATTGTCAGCTCCTACATCACAGCAAATTCCAAAATGTCCGGAAATGACTCACGTCAATCCCCAAATTCAATAGATAGAACGAGCACGGATTCGGTCTGTATTTGCTCGTGATTTCGAATTGGCCGGCAGAGAACATGGACATGAGTAGATTCGCAAGATGTAGCATCGCCGACCCAAAGACTTGTTTCGATACGTCAAATGCCCACACCTTCACAGGCCGCTGAGGTCTCTCCCTCCAGCGCTTGTACACCAAGGACAACAGCGCCAGTGATCCGAGTGCCGCTTGGACCAGAATCGAAAAGGGACCCAGCAGTCTGCATTCTCCATTGTCTTCTCCATCATGATCATGATGCGGACCAGCCATGGAAGAGGGTACAGGTATTGAAGGTGTGGGTGATGATGTTGGGGCGCCACTGCTCATTACGGCGATGGCTGTAGCCGCCGCGGCCAGTGAAGTCATAGACGGGAGAGACATCGCTGCTGTCCCCGCCTTCGACGTCCACAATCTTCAAAAAAGAAAATAAGGCACGTCGAGGCAATGAAACTGGGGCTCTTTCAAGAGCTCCCTACAGAACGAGGGCGGCTCGTATAGCAGGCATCAGTGATGATGACCGAAATAGAGTGTATTGCTGGACCCGCCACAATGCTTAAGACTCGAGCTTGGATAGATCAAAGTGGGCGGAAATACATGAAAGGTAAGAAAAGAGATTCTTAAATGGATGTCCTTTACCAGCAAGGAGTCGGAACCAGTCCAGGTGGGTTGTCTTGAAATGCCACAAGTCGTCAGTGCCAGAATGAGACATGCCTCCGCCAGGTGACAGTCTATGGTTCACTAGTTCGATTTAGTCACGCCGCTCATCCTGCAGCGCCAAGGCGCATAGATGATTCGTCAACACTTCTATCTAGTTCTTACTTTCGAAAATATATCTAATGATTATTTTTGTTTATACTTCCCTACGCTACATATTTCTCCAAAAGAGGGATGAGTGGTCAAACAACTCACTTCATTGGTGACACTCGTTGTGACGAGCGAGATATAGCAATTATCCAAAGACATGAGAAGTACAGGCAAAAATATTCAACCGTTTGCTACTTCCTGAATCATTTGTATCACGAGTTCAATTTGAAGATAGACTTGTCGTTTGACTCGATGATCCATGCACCCTTACAGTCTGGGCCATGTCGACCAGCTCGGACTGTAAGGGCCAAGCTCCGGAATTGCCTCACTCATCCACAGATCGAAACCATGTTTAGATCATCAGTCTCTCGACCTTGTCCTTGATGGTTCTGATCTGGCCCATCAGGTCACTGGCTTCGTTGGTGGTGATGCTGGCCGCAATCACGGGACGGGAGACACCAGTCGCACGGCCCAGAGCGAGCTTGCTAGGAACGTACACGTAAGGCACCTGATTGATAGTTAGTATTCGACCAGAGTATAAGTATATCAAAAGAAAATCATACGTTCTTATCTTCGCAAAGAAGAGGAATGTGAAGCAGGATAGCCAGAGGGGAGGTGTCGGCAGCGAGGATGACAATTTCGGCGGTACCACGATTGAGAGTCTTGGTAGCTGAAGCAGAATGTCAGTTAAGAACAAAGAGACAAAAGGATAACCAGATAGACATACCCTCGTTGGCACCCTTCTTCAGCTGACGGTAGTGAGAAGCCTGCTGCACCAAATCCAGGAGGTTCTGGGTGAGGGCCTCGTCGGCAATGGGCCAGGCTGCATATTCATTAGCAGATGGTCGCGAGACGAGCGGTAAAATTTCGCTTACCGGCAGAAGTTTCACCAGACATTGTTTGAAGTGAGTGTTGGCTTTTCAAAATAAGATGAAATGGCTCACTCAAAGGATCACTGCCGTATTGCAGGGTATCTAAAGAACAGGTGGAAAGAGATGCTTGAGAGTAGTCTTCATATAAGAGCCCTGCAAAGAAAATCTTGAAGAGAAAATGGTCGGTGGGGCCGCAGGTGTTCCCCGGCGCTAGTCCTTTTTTGGATGGCCTGCACCCGATGGTCAGAAATCGTTTCATACCTTAATTATAAGGCAGTAAGGCAATGACCTCATGCTAGTACACTACTCAAGTGTCAAGGTCCGTAGAAATCTCTTTCACTTTTGTTACAACACACATCGCTTCCGTATCGTTGTCCTTGAAGAGTATTGGACGGAACCAGCCTGAATTCGTCTTTCAATTACGTCGTCATCTCAGTGAAACCGAAAAGGAGTCTTACCCTGGTTATGCCAGCATGTAAAATCAGCCCTAAAGGGTGCAGGGGGCAGTACAGAGTAGACCTCTACCATATCCCCTCCGCTATGCTGTGGGCTTTCGAAGGCGATGTCTTGACCTTCAGCTCACGCACGACCACAACTGAGAGCCGTGGCAAACACCTTGGCCACGCTTTGCGGGGGCAGACTTTTTCTAAACTACTGTCTTCTTATCCGTATGCCCTAAGACGATGGAGATGAAATGTCCGCAAGCTGCCCATGCCGCAGCAACGGAAACGATAATAATATTGTTGATAGCAACTGGCCGGCACAACAAAACAGATCCCAGCCCAGACGAGACTAACTCTATCTCATTCCCTAGACGATGACCAGGGAGACTCATTATACCCGCCAGGAACCCTCATACCCGTAATTAAGAGCCACGAAAACCATACGAGTCAAACGCCGGAAACCCCACAACCAACCCATGTTAGACAAGATGCAGCTCGATGCCTGCAAAGGGTACTCAGAGAAATCGTCAAAAAGAAAAAAGGCGCCTCATTCTATCCCATGTTGCTGTTTGAGACGTTCCAAATTCTCTTGCCTTTCCGCCAGGTCCTCTTTCGACCTAAGCATTTTCTCCGGCTGGTGGTATAACACTAGAACCAGTAATCAGCAAAGACATTCTCCTTGCACCAAGCAACTGCCTCTCTTGTTGCCACCAGGTGACACGTACCAACGAGGTATCTGTTCTGGAAATTGAAGCCATTGAGCTTATCGCATGCCTGCTTGGCGTCGTGAACGTCTTCGTATACGACGAAAGCGGTACCCTTTGAGTTGTTCGCAATTCCTTGGCGAATTTGACTAAGATATTGTGAGCTTATATATTCTAAAACACAGAGCATGCATGTGTGTCTCAAGAGTATGGCTTACCGGATGGGTCCAAATTTGCCGAAGAGGTCAAATAGCTGCTCAGCAGTCACGTTGTAGCTGCACGAAATCATCTCATCAGTCCTTGGTTATCAAGCGGCACTATAGGTAATTCGCATATGGAGAAGACATCATAGTAGCCGGACTGTCGATTTTGCAGCAGGGCAGTGATGAACGAAACGTACTTGAGGTTCTTGACGAAGAGAATCCTGGAAAACCATCTGTTAGCGTATATGATCACTTATGGGGCAAGATGTCCGCGTGTAGTTGAGAAAAGCGACTATCGCGTGATGGCAGACCAAGAGCAGTAAGAGACTCTGGCGGAGGGGCAGATTCGCGCGAGGAGACTCACCGATTGGCTTCGGGGGCGAGCTTCCGGCTCATTCTTGGGGGGACAAGAAAAGTCCAGGAAAATCAATAGGCAAGTTATCTAAAAGCAAGAGAGACACCCAAAGAGGATGGTATCAATCAGAATAGCAGAAAGAGGAAGAGGAAGAAGGAGTAGAGGGAGACGATATCCGTATGGACGGAGGAGCGCAAGATGAAAGTGAGCACGAGGTTCGGAAGGGGGGATCGCTTTCCCGATCGGGCTTAGAGGCGCAGGCGACCTTCGCTGTGTTGGTTCCTCTTGTCGACCGATGCCGTTGGCGAATCCCCATTATGATTGTCATTATTCATTGGAGATCGCACTCAAGTCTAGAATCATATTGGACTTCGTCTATTAGAAGCTACAATGGTTCAAGATATACTACTTAGTCATATTCATGCAGGAGACAAACCGACGCTCCAAGTGCCGATCGCCAATGGCCATATCTCACCCCGGTATGCCTCGCCGCAAACGATAGAAGCCTCGATACTGATAGTAGGTCTGGAGCACATGAGAAGACTGAAATAGCAATAGTACTAGTACTTCGTTGGAGGTACCAATCCCCGAGATAACGACTGTACCCTTATGTAGATAACAATGTGCTGCTATGTAGAGTGTAAGACTACTGCTGGTGGGCTCTGGCCTGCCTTCGAAGTCGCCTCCCTCTCCCTCAAGTCACCTCAACTCCCAGCCAACACCGTCAATTGTCGTTTGAAGGGTAATTGACCGCGCTTCCTGCAATCATTTCAAGCGATAATCATCTTGCCATTCCTCCAAAATCTGTCACTGTCCCTGTGGTGACAAACCTCTCAATAAATTTGCCCGCCTGCCGCGGCGGTGCGTCTCACACTCGGTGTTGCAGTCCTCTCCCGCCCTCGAACTAGTAGTCGGCAGAGAGAGAGTCAACTTCCCTCCCCCTCAACTTCCCAGCGCTCCGGGCGTGCGACCTTGCTCCCTCAACGTCTCATCCATTCAGTACTCGATTTTCCATCCTAATCCGCACTTCTTTATCGTTTCCTGACTGTGCGCTTTCATCATCTGCCAGGAATGACTCTCTTCTTGCCTGCGGTGGCCTCTCTCTAGCCCGCGTGGTTTATTCACCCCCGCTTTGAACTCGCCTTCCGCAGGCACCTCATAATCTTCTCCGGCCCTTTTCTTTGCTTTTACCTTCTCTCTACTACTCCTGGACTTCATCATGATAGGTGCCACATCCTTCTTGAACCACTCCGGGCCTCGACCGCCGCGATACCGCACTCCGTCTCCTCCGCGACGCGCCGTGGAGCCTATCTCTCCTTTCACAACCACCGACTTTCGTGCCTCGTGGATTGACCGCGGAGACTCGCAAGCTGCGAGCTCTGATCGCGATCGGGTCACATTGAACAGTGACGTCTATTCGACCACAAATCGGGGATCTCATGGCCGAACCAGCCATGGTCGCTCCAGCTCCACGATTGACACTCTCGCGACAATCGCCTTAGCGACCAGTCCTACTTTTGCGCCTCTCTCCTACAGACCTCCTTCTCAAGATTCAACGCCTGCCATGTCACTCTTTCCTTCCCAGTCCATTGAAAGTACAGAACGGCCAGCCAAGCGACCGCGGTCGGAGAAAAGTCCATCTCCCTTACACCACCCGCAGTCCGCCGTCGCGCCGGATGCAAATCCTTCCTCCACCTTCGACAGCATGAAAACCGACGCCGAGCTTCTTCTAAATTTCGCGAGACCAAGCAACTTCCACCCTACGCCTTTCTACCCCTCGAAGCGGGTGAGCATTGATGAGTCTTACCATCCTCATTACGGCGAAGAACCGAAGAGCCACTTTCGGGCTGGTCTCGGAAGCACATATACTCTGCCAGACGACGAGAAATCCGCGTATCACGCTTCAGTAAATACTGCGTTTCCATCATCTCGAATGAGATCTCAGTCGGACGGTTCGGCCTTCATTTCTCGACCGCTCATTCAGGGAGTACGGCCCAACACAAGCTCTTCTACGCTTCCTCCAATTGTCTGGCAAGAGGAAGAAGGCAATGCCAGAATGGGCCCAGGACCTCCAGACACGAAATTGCCCGGGGCTGAGACACGATACGAGAGTTCAGTCTTCACAGGGGGAGATACCGGTGCTAATCGGGCATCAATGGATGTGCCTTCCCGGGGAGATGATGATACAGAATCTGACGAGAACAACCAGGCGAACTGCGCCGCCTGTAACCTGGTCCGAATACCGGTTGATTCAGAAGAACAAGGGGATGTCACATGGATCAGTTGTGACGGCTGCAAGCAATGGTTCCATATTGTTTGTGCCGGATTTAAGAATGATCGCGAGATACGGACAGTCGACAAGTTCATCTGTCGCCAGTGTCGGCCGATCCACGGACAGACAACGTTTGTTCGAAAGTCATCTCGAGCCCGCACTGCCATTGATTATGCCGGCCTCAACCAGGGTCTTGTCAAGGCCGCCAGCGATTCTTTGGAACATCATTATATTGAACCCATTCGGGAAGGCAAGATTCGCTTTCTACCGGAAAACTTCCCTCGGATGAGACCGGAGTTGGTCACTGCCGAATACTTCGAACGCGGTAGCGGCATGACAGAGCCTATCGTTATTCCAGCACATCTGAACACCCGTGATTCTATTCCAATTGTCGACCCTGAATTCGACGCCCTCGTCCAGGAGGCTACTAGCCAAGAGATGTTCGATGAATTGTTGGAGCACGTCCCAGAGGAGGGCAAGGACTTCGAGACCGTCATCGACTGCGGCCAAGACCAGTTGGACATGGTTGTTCCTCAGGGTCTCACTGTCCGAACGGTGGCGGAGCTTTACGGTCCTGAAGAGAGAGTCGAGGTCATTGACGTCAAATCCCAGCAGGGCGAAGACAAGAGGTGGAACATGCAGAAATGGGCTGACTATTATGAGAGTACCGGCTCCAAGGTCGTTCGCAATGTCATCAGTTTGGAGGTCTCACAAAGTAGATTGGGAAGACTGATACGCCGACCCAAAATTGTGCGTGATCTCGACTTGCAGGATGCGGTATGGCCTGAAGAGCTCAAGGCGATCGGCGATTATCCGAAAGTTCAATTCTACTGCCTGATGTCTGTCGCAGACTGCTATACCGATTTCCACATCGATTTCGGCGGTTCTTCGGTCTTCTATCACATTTTGAAAGGCAAAAAGACTTTCTTCTTCATTCCACCTAAGGACAAGCATCTGAAGAAATATGAAGACTGGTGCAACTCTCCCGCGCAAGACTCCACGTTCCTTGGCGACCAGACCAAGGAGTGTTACCGCGTCGATCTGTCCGAAGGCGATACCATGTTAATTCCATCTGGCTGGATCCACGCCGTCTGGACTCCCACGAATAGCCTGGTCATTGGCGGTAATTTCTTGACGCGACTCAACTATGGAATGCAGATCAAGGTTGCCAAGATCGAAAAAGATACCAAGGTTCCCAGGAAGTTTCGGTATCCGTTCTTCCAGAGGATCCAATGGTACACCGCGTTAAAATATCTGGAGGACGATCCTATCCCTCAAAGTGTGCTCGACGCTTTCGCTGAGGATGAAAACTACCGATTTCACAGAGCCTATCCTATCTACTACGAATTTGGGGAGCGGGAAAATAAGGCGCCTGCCGGGGATCCATATCACAATTCTCGATTCTACTCCCAGGCCGAACTTGAGGGGCTCCCAGATCTTGCTAAGTACCTGCTTCGGACAGCATTGATCGCCAGTGGCTACATGGTTGAGGGAGTGACGATGGACGCTAGGAACGCTGTCAAGCGATCCATACCGAAGGGCCAAGGAGACCCAGTTGACACAGTGAGAAAGTTTGGAATCTGGGTAGCGTGGAAGCGTGGAAATGAAAAGGCTCCGCAATGGACACGCCCTGGTGTGGTGGAAAGCAACGCTAAGCTCAGCCTCACGGAGAAGAAGCCAGCAGGTCGACCTAGCCGTCGATCAGAGCGAAATGCAGAGGGACAGCGCATGTATGCAGAACGGCAAGCTGTACAGCGGCCACTAGAGCAACCTCCAGATTTGACCAATGGCCTTTCCAGTGAAGAAAGCTCTTCTGCGCCTTCGACCGTTGAGATCCCTCAGCCTACCGTTGTTTCTACGCTGCCAAGCACCGAGACGAGGGAACTGAAGGAAGAAATGGTTCAGAAACATCGATCTATACATCGCAGCTCTGGATTGGGTCCTAAGCGTGTTGCCTGTGATGCGTGTCGTAAGCGAAGAATCCGATGCCGGCATAAGGATGAACACAACGACACAATATCGGCAAAGCAAACGACGTTTGGATCTTTCCCTGCAGGAGTCCAGTCGTCTTTAGCTCACGATGCAGCATCGGCATTGAATTCATTGGCGGCTATTGCGTCTGAAGCAGGCTTTCAGGACGCCGCGAATGGGTACGGTCTAGATCGACTTGAAGCGTCTGGGAATTACAGCACTGCCGTCTTGAGCACACCGAATGCAGCCACCGGCAAAGTCAATGATGGCAGTCCCGAGGGTCTCAGCACAGGGAAGAAAGGGCGCAGCAAGGCTTGTGATGATTGCCGAAAGAGCAAGGTTCGTTTTTATTGTTTCTCTCCCTGTGCAAGTGCATAGCTGACTATTTCTTTAGCGCCGGTGCATTCATGATGAATATGGCAGAATCGACCCTATCAAAGCCCAAGAACGATCGAAGCCCAGGGCGGCAGCCTCAGCCAAGAGGCCGCGTCCCCCGCAGGAGGAAGACGCGCCCTTTACTTTGAATAAGAGACCGAAGCAGGAAAGCACGTCTCCTGTGGCGAGGCCGGCCAGTCTCTTCAGAGCTGAAGGGGACATGTCTCATACGCAGAGGCCGGTTGATTTGGAAGCTTCATCATACTTTGGCACTTCGCACGACCACAATGGCATAGCTCAGACAAATCTGACGACTACCGAGAGAAAGCCTCACGTGGGGCAGACTTCGTACGCATCCCCGCCGGCATTTCAGTCAGACACGGTCGTTATGGAGGTCGATGGGGCAGCCGTATCGAAGCCAACCGCTTCACTTGTTTCGCCGCCAACTTCCCAGGCAGACGAGACGGATGTGCCTCCCGAGCAGGATGGGGAGAAAGACAACCATGTTGTATATTACACGCCTACTGCTAGTTCCCGGCATTCGTCCCGTCAACCACGTCACGTTGACAGGTATGTGCCCGAAAGCCAGCCAGCCAAAGCCGTGAAGACGACGACGCACACCCCGTCTGCAAGACGGGCATCCTTCAGTGGGCCACCCACCGCTCGTAGAGTTACACCTGGTGCGCAGGGAAGCTCGAAGAAATCTGCATCACGCCCTTCGTCGTCTCATGCGAAGAAAGGAGTCTCACCGGCGACAGAGAAGAAGTTTGACCGTATGACTACGACTTCAACGTCTCCAGGGCATAAGGGCGCGAAACGTGAACGCACGGCGATTGCTGACGATGAACCTGATGCGGAGAGTTTACGTTTAATTCGCGAATTGCAAGAGCAGGAGTTTGGCTTGCGCAAGCGAACTACGCGAGTGTGACCTGGTTTGGGCTCTTCAATCACACCCATACTGAAGCGGTTCTATCCATGACGGTTATGACTTCATTTTCCTTTGTCTTTCTGTCTTTCTTTTTATTCCTTTTCTCATAGGTATCCGGCCTGGAAATCGGCAAGGTTGAGAGTGAGAGCCGAGAAGGCGGGATTCACATTTGCGGTTTGGCATTTGGGGAACATCAGGCGGAGTTTCTAAGCGTCCGATTTCAAGGTCATCTTCTGCTCTTTCGGTTGTTTTACAGGATATCGCACACGGCGTTCCATTGCTGGCAAGGGTTCTCCTGGGGTAATCGTTGGTTTTGGGGGTTCCTTCATTGCATTCATCGTTTTACCACAGGGTATTGTTTTCTTACCTTGTTGACTGCTTCAACTACATTTCCTTGTTTCTTCATCGATTATTGATTCCTTACTCGGCGTTTATGTGCGCGTAATGGAACAAACCGGCTGATAACCCAGGTGTATTTCGGCTCAAGGACTTCTTTTCGTTCATTCGTCTTTCTCTGACCAGTTTTTCTTAAACCACGGTTTCAACTTTCATTTGCGTACGTACCCTGGGCTCTTCTCTGTGTTGGAGGGATTAATCGAAGGCCTGAGTCTGGGTCTACTTCTCTCTTCCCTCCTCACAACATGTCCAATACCTCTTTGCCCATTTTTGTGAGCTGAGTACACCGTTTCTCTTGTTGAAGTTGATGGCTCTACCCTGAGAAGCAAGCGCTTGATTGTTCCCCTTGTTCTTCTGTAGGGTTTCCTGATATTTGAGTGGAATGAGCAATTCATTTAAAGCCAGTGGTTCGGTTTTAATATCTCAGGAATATTTGAGTCAAGTCTAATATTTCGACTTAGTTCACATCACGTCTTACGAGTCTATCCCTATGAGGTAATAATCAAGATGCATAAGAACCGCAACACCTGGCCCAAAGTTTGAAAAAAAGATAAAAGCATAAGAATCCAAGTAACTCCACCTTCTGCTGCAGAAAACTCCGACATCGATATAAAAGGAAATCTTGGGTCTCATCATCCGTCATAAGCGTTGTCGTTTCACCGTCTAGCTCCAGCTCCGGGCCTTGACAAGCAAATAAGAAAAAGACTCGAGGGGTATATGCGATAAATGCAACAGATACAAACACTGAAGCAGGGATTCCCACGGGGATACGCTAGGTTGTTCACTTGGAACACATTTCAACCAAACATCGCTTCAGTGCCAACCAGGGCAGCGATGCTTCATTTGAGAAGTACCAGATCACACTTGTTTCTCGTGGGGCTGGGGATTCGACAGGCGCTTGAGCCGCATCTTTTCGCCCACCCAGTCTTTGATCACGCAAGGATCCTCGTCGGGCCCTTGGCACACCTTGCGGCGGTCCAGATGCTTGAACCGCGGGCCCAGGGGACCGTTAACGTAGTGATACTGGCCTGCGAAGCGATACTGTCGATGGTCTCCCAGAGGATAGAACTTATCTCCCCAGTGACCGTTGAAGTAGAACCACTCCGTAGGTGCCAACGGGCTGGCTGTGGAGGCGCGCAACACGTCATTCACATGATCATACGTATACATGTGCGAATTCAAGAGAGGATCCCAGAGAGGTCCTCGGTCCGTTTGGTCATGAAGAAGTCCCCAAGGTAGAACATACGAATGGACACCAGGAGTGGCATACATGGCATGCGTACCCACTGCGGAATAGATGACCGGCTACACATTGGAAACGATTGATTAGCCCCTAACCCAATCAAAATCACCAATGTGGGAGTCGCAACTTACCCGTTGTCCGATTTTCTCCACCGCTTCATAACTATACGCCTCGCCTGCGGAATGTGCACTAAAGAAGAGAGCTTTAGGCTTGCCGTTATAGAAACGGACGAGGCAATGCTCCCAGTCGCCGATGTGGTTGCCGAACCGCACGTTCAGAACCACATTTCCGAGATTGAAACTGTAAAAGAAGAACCAGAAGGCATCGACTATGCCATTGCCCTTGTCCACGACGAGCAGCACTGCAGGCGCCTCACTTCGGCCTCCGGTCTCTTGCATCTTTATCGGTTCGCCACCGTATCGTTTCCGCAGCTCGTCCCTGACCCTCTCGTCCTGCAAAAGATCCTCTGACTTGGAGTAACCGAGATCCTCCAATGGTAGACTGGCTGCTTCGTCTTCCGACATTGATTTGTGGTTCGTGTCATACCATTTTAAGCGGCCCTCGGGCGTATCTCCCGGAATGGCCCCATCCACTCGACCGTCCCAGTCAGACCATGATTCTTCAGAGTGCTCATCTGGCGAAACAGGGATATTCTTTTCTCCTTCCATCCACGGGGGCCGTTCCTCCACATCATCATCACTGGTCAAGAAGACGTAGCGACCATCCTCCCATTGGTTCAATTGGTCCAGATCCTCCAACGTTGGATGATTATGCTGTGACTGCACCGGCGTGTAGTTTAACATTGGCGTGGTGTGGAACAAATGCTCTGCGATATCACATGGCCAGAACTGTTCTTTGGAGAATAGATGCACGAGAGGAGCATATTCAAAAACATAGTCGGGTATCTCTCTGAGCGAACGTTCGGCATCATCCCACTGATTCGCCGGAGGACCCTGTTCTTGGACCCAGAAGGACCGCCACGGAGCGGCCTCGTCTTGCGCCCAGACAGAGGCATTGGACTCCGTGAGGACTTTCCGCTGGCCGAAGCGCGGACCAACCGTGTGGAAATGAGCGGTACCGCAAAGACTCAGCCAGCGACAGGCTTTACGGTCAAACCACGACCGGGAGGATGCGATCCAGCGCTGCTCATCCCTGTCCTCATCGTACCAGATGAATGCGTCCGGATTCAAGGCACGTACTAAGCTATTGATTGAAACATACGCGATCAGTGAAGACAAAATGATAATGGCGCCTTTCGCTTTGCCAATCATCTGCTCCACAGCCAGGGAGAGAGCCCCGACGTTGGATGTATTTGCTCTAGAAGAAGGATCAGGCACCGAGGGATCAGCCCGGTGATTTTGGGCAGTACTGGTCGACGTGGCCGCTATGGTAGTAGTAGTAATGGTAGTAAGGCTTAAAGATGTCCCGGCTGGGATTGCACGGCCAGGCGCAAGTGAGATCGGGATGGTCAAGGAAGACTCCTCAGAGGGAAATGAGGAAAGATGAGGGTCATGAGAGGTGACTACGGGGCAGAAGACGAGGAGCGTGTACAAAAAAGAGCAGAGAGTCAGGGCAACTAGGCCCGAAGATGGAGGGGACGACACTATAAGAAGGCATTGCCAGGTTAGCAGTGGTCGAGAACAGCTATGACCAGTACCACTACCGACTTGAGTGATGGATCCCGTGCGCAACGACCGAGTCAGGGTAAAAGAAAATAAATACAAAATAATAGAAATCCGAACTCATGGACAGAAAGGGAAAGACAAAAGCTACGGATCATCCAGTCAGAAGGAGGGACCGGGTATAACGGAAGGGGATTAGATAATTCTGAGGGTCATGGTTGTGAATATGACAGACATAGATGAAAAAAAAAAAAGAGCATTCTTCAAGGGAGAACGTGAGAGCAGCAAAAAGTGACGGATGCATGTAGAACAGTGGATAGCGAGCGTGCAAATCAGCTCCTTGCTTCCGCGCAGAGCCGGACTGACAAATGTGTGCCAATGATGATGCAGGCGGACAGGGGAGGACCAGAAGGGCAAATCGGATCGGCAAGCAGGCAAGTATGAACCGAACAGGGAACATGAACATGGAGATGATCGAATCAACAGAGGGATCTGGACGGAGGTGCATGGGGTTGTCTCTGAACGGAAGACGACGGATGTGGATAACACCATTGGTGATCATCCGTAGGGCAGAGCATTATTAATGCTTTGATTGCTTGGTTATTGCAGATGGATCTCGATGGAAACATGGAAGCAATTGATGACAACAATAGATGATGATGATGATGATGATAAATAACGAGCAGCTTACTTTTTGTGGATGGTTACCGTGTTTACTGTTGACTTTTTGGCTGATATGGAGGGGTAAGACGAGGGTAGGTAGAGAAGACGGGATGGGATGAAACCGGGGATTGGAATGATGGAGGATGATGGAAGAATAATGAATGCAGCCCGAAAGGATGAGATCACCAGGGACGATCCAGACTGAAGGAATTGAGTTAAGTTAATCTTTGCAGACTGACAAGCACAGGGAAGATCATCATGACGGTGTTCGTACAACACTCTATATCCAGACTACAGTAGTAGAGAATATAATAATGATAATGTTCTCTTTCCTATCAGGCAGATAATACTGCTACTGTATGTTGATATTCTCCAACCCAGACAGTACACCTAGGGTAACTCCGTACAGTAGTCTAGTATCTTATCATGGGTCAGCCCTGCGGAAATCCAACATCGTCATCGATAATCCCTGTCCCTCCATCCTCACCCTCGGCCCTTCATCAGCCATCTAGCACAAACAGGGCTAAGGTAGTCTAACACTGTCTAGTCTAGCAGAAGTTAGATAACAAGCCTGCGACCGCCTGATTCCCAGTCCCAGTCCCACAAGGTGTTATCCAGCGGATCCAGTGGAGTTTCTGCCCGCCGCCTTCTTTTCTGTTATCCCTTCGCCCAAGGGGGAAAAAAAAGGGTCTCGAGCGCTTAAGGTAGCTAGCTATCTATCAATCTATCTAGAGGGATACTGTGACTGTCAAATCTAATTTTTGATTTCAACAGGGTTGATCATTTGAACTTTGAACTGGCTAGTCGTTCTCGTCGTTCTTTCCAACTAGCTATTTATGCCCAATGATCCTGCCGGCCTAAATCATGCAGTCTCATTCCGAGCCGATATTGGTCTTGGACCCGGCCATGTTGACAGATGAGGATCATGACTCCGACTACGAATATGAATACCACGAGGTCGACACCGAGGTATGATTGATTGCTTGTTCCTTTCACTCTTTCTAGGCGTTCGCTTGAGCTTATTTTGTTTCCCGTACGGTCAGACCTTCTACCTCAATCTCGACCTTACCTCCCTTCACGGCCCCATCCGTCCTCCAAGACGCCGTGATCCCGCTCCGTCTACTGCTGCAGTTCCAACTACCCTGACGCCGACCGATGACCATGGACCAGCCATTGACAACACCGAGCCTGACAACGTTCCTTCAGAGCGCGTCCAAATCCTAGGCCTTCACACCTCCAACCCAATAGTCTCGTATCAAAACCAAATCTTCAGTTGCACATGGGCAGACCAGATTGGGACAGAGCTGCTCTTCACTCGTCCAGAGACGGGTCACGAACCCGATCTAGAGTCTGCATTGCCGCCGATCCCTTCGTTGAGGAGCAGTAAGGATTTTGACCTCATTGCCGCCAACAGCGTCAAAATTCTCGGTCGCAAAGCGAACCTGATCTCCAGTTCCGGCTCAGGGTCAGCTCAGGAGCCCTCTATACAAACAACCGAAACGGCGAACGTGCTTCGCAAGACGGGACCACAGTCGAATCAAGCTCGATTCCTGGAACGGCTGATGCACATCAAGAGGCAAAGAGGTGAGAGCGACACTGTGCGCACTGTCTTCAGTACGAAACGTACGCAGAATCTGGAGGATCGACTACGAGGCTGGGCTCGAACGGAGGAGGAACTTGCAGAGGTCCAGCGGCTTAGCGAAGCTGCGAGTCGAGGAGATGCCGCGGCATTGACCGCGTTGGAAGAGCTCTACACCGAAATTAACGGCCAGAAATTTGGGCCGGGGATGTCGGACGAACCGACCCAACCCAGTTGATGTGCCTACAAAGTTGGCCTTTGTTATTCACCAGTTAACCTGCGAGGCCTACTTGAATCGATTGCAGCGTGCCATTGAAGTTATATGGACGACTGTTTGGCCCAATACCGCGATGCAGCTCGCCAGCATCAAAATTGATCCGCCATGCGGTCACTCGAGGCAGTTCAAGTCTCGGTCGATGATGAGAAATCTGGTCGGTAACGCACTCGGTTGAATCACAGAGACCCTTTTCGACCTTGCTATGCAGGGCACAGTGGTTGAACGGTAACTACTGGGCCTTGGATACATAATACTCTTTGGTTGCTCTCGCCGCATTCTCGACTGAGCTGGCCAACTTGCCATATGTTTGTCCTGTCTATTGATCCTGGCAAGGATTGAACCGGAAGAACCCATGCATCATCGTGATATTGCTTACATCTGACGTCTCAACTCAATCCCCTCGTCTTGTGGGACTGTGCCTGCAAACAACCCATCCCATTGACTGATATATTAAGCGCAATCTAGTCCGTGGATGCATCCTATGAGACGGTGGGAATGAAGCAATGAGATGTGATTATGAAGGCTCGCTAGCTAGTCGATATTATATCAGACGGTAAACGACTCGTGGCGCCATGAAGATCCGAAACTAAATCAATCAATAAAAATTGGCAGTCAATACCCTGCTTTTCCAAACCGAACCATTCCTAATGTACTCTGACAGAACCACGGAGAAACAAATGAGGCACGCTGAAAAAGCACAGGAAAACAAAAACTGAAACAACCTAAAATCCGACTCCATAAAACAGCAGAAGAATCAAAGTCGCAATGCAAGATTTATGGTACTCCGTCGCAGCCAAGGCAGCAGCTGGTAGCGACGGTCAAGCTCGTTTCCCCTCTCTCCCCCAGAAACAATGTGTTGATCTTGACTCGACGGGCGACGGGGGAGGCGGAGGGGGATACTCCAATGCCCCGTGAGGATGCGAGTCGAGATGGATGGATTTGGGGCCGTCGGCGGACGCGAGGATCGCGCGGGAGATGTCCTGGGTGAAGGTCGTGGGTGTCACGAGGGTAGGACGGGAGGGAGGGTGTGAAGGGATGGGTGAGGCCATTGCGACTGATACGTGTGGTTGAATTGATGTTGAAAATGAGACGGTTACCGAGGTGAGCTGGAGAGTCCGATGGAAAGATACTGAGGTAGGAGTACAATTGGCAAAAATGGGCTGAGCTGGCTGGCCGAAGCTGTATAAATCTATATTAGATGGAATACCCTTGTTAGCTACCTTTATTCCGAGAGTGATACCTCCGAGAATCCCCGATGAAGGGAGTAGGGCCGAAACAGAGTGAGGAGAACAGCTCCATCGCCGAATGCCATGTGATGTAATCTTTGAGTCTTTGGAGAAGGCGAATCGCTCGTGAAGATCCTTCATCGGGGACAGGGAAGAGAAACGCAAACAGAGTGTACGTACGCTGGAGGATTATCCCGATGATGTAATGATATACAAGGTCCTCGGCGATCTCGAAAGGCTGCTGGGTTGTACAAGCAGCGTGGGATGGGCTAAGCGAAAGAATATGTAGTCTCAAGTCACAGCAGTAGATGGTATGTCAAGAGATCTTGATATTGTATGGAGAGACAGTACAGAGAGCTGAGGGTACTCAGGGCTCTGGATACAACACTATAGAGTGGTAACAAGTGGCTAGCTGTAAGCCGGTGAGCTGTCCACGGGGCGGGACAGAGCAGATAGAGAATGTGGTAATATGCTCTGGAAAAACTGAAGAGAAGCAGCAGAGATTGGAAAAGTTAAATGAATGATCAAGCATCTAAAGGACGTAGGGTGACATCCACCCGATATAAATGAGGATTGGATCGGGGGCCCCAGCCAGGAGCTAGTTAGTGTACATTGCTGAAGCATCCAGTCAAACATCCATAGATCATTTTAATCGTATCGGACAAATATTAGGTAGTATTATTTTTATAATTAATTTTTTTTTTTTTTTTTTTTTTTTTTTTTTTTTTTTTTTT
>NW_022983909.1:0-233147 GCF_010724455.1 Aspergillus lentulus | reverse complement strand
CACCCATGGTCATTACAGCAACTTTGGGGGATCTGCAACATTTGATGAAAGCATTTACGGCGTTTGACGGCACACATATTATGACGGTAACTAAAGATTTGGGTGGTTTTCCAAGGATTCCCAAAAATGGGTGGATCTTCGAAGAGTTTTGACCACAAGTTTAGGGTATGAGTTGAGATCATATCCAATGTATTGGCTGAGTGTCCTTTTTCATACCTTCGCTCGTGCCATGTCATCAATATCATTATAGCCGGGATTTCTTTCAAGAATTCATCTTCAAAAAGGACCAAGGGGGTGGGAAAAACAATAGCAAGAGGGATGTACTGCCGTCCAGACAATAAGGCAAGGTGATCTGGGTATAAAGCCACTGTAAACGGCAACCTCCTTCCCTACAGAACGCCAGGGCATGCTATAAAGTTCAGTGCAACTATCGCGACCCATGCGGGCAAAACAGAAAAGGAATTTGCGTCCCTCCGTCTCAGCGAGATCTGGTTCGCTCCTATCTTTCTTCTGTCCAACCAGTGCAAGTGTCGTTATCAGAGCAATCCCATGTCTCTGCCGCCACAATATCAGTCGATCGCGACTCCCGCGGCATGGGTCGTAAATGTGGCGGCACCGAAGTTGGGTTACCTCTGGTGTATATATTCCTTGTCCGTTTAGAAAGTCCCGAAAAGCCAACGATCAGGCTTTCTGACGGGCAGGAAACGGGGTAAGCCTTTGTTCCAGTATTTTCATGCGAGCTTTCAGAGGTTTCAGCGTGCGCATGAATCTGGTATTGAACAAGGAAGGATGGCCGGTCAAGGGAGTTGGCGACCGAGATTGAGGGTGTTTGTGGGTTTGTAGGGTGTTTGCCGCGTGGGTCGGACTGGTCTCTCAGATGTTCAGTACAGTTTTGTAACAAGAATAAAGTAAGATGGAGGAAGAAGATCGCTTGGATCGTGTTCAAAGCACGATTGGTGGTTCACTCTGAGGGTGGAGATCCGGATTCATGGCGCGCAGTTTAGTAACCACGATGTCACAGATTTAAAGGATGCAAGGTTGATCTCGGTCAATTGGCGAGGGGCTTTCGAGCCTGGTATATATGCAGTATGTTGTAAGTATGGATCTCTTTATTGAAAGCCTCCGACTTGACATCGGCTGCTATCTGCTTGATTCGTTCGATAGGCCAACCGAACACACGGCTGAAAGGGGCCAGACTCATTGTCTCAATACTCTCCGAGATGGCTAGGTTATACCAACGGGCCACTCTTCTCTCATGCTCGTCCTGATGCCAAGGGTTGAGAGGGAGTCCAACCATTTGATGGTCAATTTCAGTAAATCCGGCCTCCTGCAGGTTTCGAATCGTTTCACGTGAATTGTGAGCAACCGGCCGCATGGTTTCCTCTGTGGCTTGTTTCAATAACTGGTACCATTGTCGAATAGCCAAGCCTTCCAAAGAGCGATCATCGCAACGGGGTTCGAAATCGATTTCGACCTGCTCAAACCACGCACCAGGACGGAGATGGGAATAAATCCTCCGATAGAGGTTGGGCCAGCTTGCGACGCTGCCAGAGCCCATCTGCATGTGAATCAGGTCCCACGAATCCTCCCCAAGAGCCCAAAGGCTCTCAAAGTCGAATGGTGCATAAAAGTCGCAATTTCTCGGGTGATTTGGGGGCTGTATAGGGGCCAAATCTACCCCAACAACGAAGGCCTCTGGATACTTGTTGGCCACATCGATCGCCCAAATCCCTGTGCCACATCCCAAATCGAGAAACCGGCCGTTGGTGGGATGCGGAGCATAGATCAGTCCGTCCGAGACTCTCGCCACAGTGAAAAGCTTGTGGAAGATATCTAGACGATCCTGCTCTTGTTCGTCGCACGGCAACATGTAGATTCCTTTGCGGTATCCATGGTACGTTCGTCCGTTCTCCTGATAGCAAGGGTATCTGTCAGGATTCCTAAAGGGAGAAGAGAGGAAAAGAGTGGTTGTATATTAGTCACCCAATGGTAACAAAGTTGCAAATTTTAACAGCTCTGACGGCAGTTCAAAGGAGGGAGAGCAAGAATATGAAATGAGAAGGTAGAAGGGAAAGAGAGATATACTTGCTACTGGTAGAATTAATGCTTGGGGAACCATTGGCGTGCCAACGACCAGCGGCCGGGTCTCTCTCCGCAGCCGGACCCCTGTCTGTGATTGTATAGATGTCCATAGCATCGGAGTTGTTTCTTGAGCGGCCTAGGGCATTGAAATCTGACGAAATAGATCCGCGAACGTTAAGTGGCGGGGAGGCCACCGTCGGAGGTCGCTGTCCACCCTGCCCGTTGAGAAACATCAGGTCGAGGAGGTCCAATCGGGTAATGATGAGGAAGAAGAAGAAACAGAATAGTATGTTGACGAGGTTAAAGAAGGAAAACACAATGTTGACTGGTCAGGAATCAGTCGTGGAGAGGTGTACCGATAGAAGACAGGTATGGTGGCTATTATCACAGATCAAAGCAAACATATAGGAAGGAGGAAAAGGCTGAGCACAGCGGCTGCAGGAATACTGCATAGAAGTATGGACAAGGTGATCGAAGGGCGCGAGAGGTCTTTTTGGCGAGGAAGAAACACATAGAATCATTCACACACAACACACGCACACAGCAAGGATAGGTAAGATTCCGTAATACACGGCACTCTCAAACTCAGCTGAACTGCACACCCAACGACAGAATCAGAAGGTGGTCAGCTTAGCATTTGGGAGGCAAAAGGTAACAACAGACCTGAAGCGCCGCGGCTGCCTCCCCGCGGAAGACCCAAACCTCTGGAGGAACCACACAAGAGCAGTCACGACGCGACCATGCAGGATTCTGGCTCGATGGACTCTATCGTCTGGATGTAGACAGGCAAAGACAATGTATCTAATGGTTTAGTGAATCAAGATCAACCATGGATCGATGATGGACGATCAAGGAAGAACCTATTGAGATGGAGCGAGGGGCGGTTAATTAATGTAAGAAGAGTAAATGACGGAGAAAGAAAATAAAAATAAAAATAAATAAAAATGAACTATTATTTAGTACAGGGGAAAACAAAGAAATGCGCCATAATATGACAATTATAACGATAGAAAAAAGAAGAAAATAAATAAATCAAAAGGAAGGGAACAGTGCGAAGTTGATGAAGAGATGAAAGGAGTAAGGAGCAAAAGCAAAGCACAGCAACCAAGGCTTTAAGGTTGTGCAACCGCTGTCTCCCTACCCGTCAGGCCCACGGGCGCGATGGCGGGGCGGTTGGGAAGGGCCCAGCGTTGGACTGATCGGTCAGCCTGAGGCGCCAATTAGTCCAGCGAGGGTGGAAACAGAGACTGCGAAGAAGAGAGAGGGACTGCTGGGTATGGGTTGATGAGGTACTCTGTTTCAATATGAGTAAAAGATGTGGTCTCATATACACTCAAGTTGGTCTGATGGTTGGCTACAAAGCCTTCTTTAGTGCACGATTGATTAGATAGATACGTAGAGTATGAAAAGGGGCAAGTTGATGGCAATGTAGAGTCAGACAAAATGATCCAGAATATAATATTCATAATATGGCAGTTATGATGAGAGGCATTATTATCATGATGCCAAAGGAAGAGACTAGCTATGGAGCAAGGTACCAACCGACCTCTTGTAACTTTGTAAGTCTATCAACGATGTATCCAAGGCACTGCCAATGCAGAAGACGGAACCATTTCAGCGCAACTTAGAATTTTCATTTCTTGATTGAATTTTCAGGACACTCGGTTATGCTCCGTGATCTGACCACATTGGTCTTCTCTGGTGCTCGAGGACCAAAACATACTCGACTACTTGCAGGGATTAGACAGGGTCTCCGATAGCTGATTGTCTAACTCTAATCAAGCGAATAGCAACCAATATGAATGCCTCAAAGACAGTGTTACAATCGCTATTGATTAGTAGATACTTGGCCCTCAACAGTGCTCTATTTAGTCAGGGATTAGATGCAGTGTTCCACAGACTCTAGTGCATCAACAAGGGGCTGCTTCCTGGAAGACTTTTGATCCATGTATGTACCTCCCTTTTGCAGTATGAGATGGTACGCTCACCTCACGCCCCAACCTTGTAAGGTACAGTAAACATCCAGACGGTTCATGATCTGGTATGTATACTTTAAAAGCCTCATAAAACATACTTTTTTCACATCTTCTTACTTGAGACTAGGGCCCATCAGTACCCGGGTTTTCGGGCCCTCACGGAAAAAATCAAATTTGAAAGCAATCTTGAGCTTACGAGTGCCAACAAACTAGCAACGACCAACGGAGTAAAATGGCAGTATACCCACTTTAGCGGGTGTCAACCCTGGTACCTTAGGTTTGGGGAAATAACTTCCCAGACAATAAGGCTCTTTTATTCTCTGTTCTTTGAACAGTTGAGTGCGTAGAATTTTGTCATCATGACTTGTGCCTGTCAACTATTGAAGATGATCCCTACTAGTAAGTCGTACCACTTACGTTGTAGTCTGTATGTCCCCTCCCGGTTCAGGTACAGTGGGTAGTGACTACTCGACAATAGAAAACTGTGGGTTACCAACATCCTGGATATCGAAGGAAACTAAGGGCTATACTAATCCTCGGAGGAAAAGATAGCGTAACTGTTCCCGTCAATAGTACTAAGTTAGAAAGGAGGGGTTCGGATTTCATTTCATCTCTGATTGTTCTTGTTCGAAATGGGTATCTCCTGGTCCCACCAAAGTGTGCCAGAATTCCCGCTCAAAGTAAAAGGACAAAGAACCAAAAAGTGACTTTCGGGGCGGGACGCGGACCGTCGTCCACTTTTGGTCAAAGTCAAATTATCCAATTGCAGTGGATTATTTTTCCGCAGCTAGACCATTCGGTTTGGGCCTAGGCAACTCAGTAGTAAGATATTACCAACCATCCGGAGTTCCAGAGACAAAGCAAAGTACCTTCCTTGGTAGATATGCGAGCAGTAAGCAATAATGATGAGTACACTCTGGTATGGTCAGTCTGGTGACTGATGAGATTTATGTTCATATTTATTAGCTAAGCAAATGCGGATGGACCAGGGATGCCGTCTCTCAGACTTTGACTCTTGGTGTACCCCTTACCGTACCAATATGTCCTCGTGTCATGCCTCGTCAAGGCGTCGTCCTACTGCTAAACTTCTTTTAGTTTCTGCCGCTCAGTACTCAACTAATCAGCTTATCTGGCCGTGTTCCCAACACTCTGGTTGAAGGATCCGAAGCTTTTCGGATGTCATTCCTCTTCGAGCACTTCTGCTACGGTTTTACCTCTAGTACCCGTGTGAACCTCCGACGCTGAATCTCAATAATACTAGGTAATTCGTAGGCTTCATATCATCTTACTATTTTACCTAAGAATTATCTTTACTAATAAGTAGTAGGTACCTAAATGCCTATTTATTCTCTGGCTCATCCATGGTCCATCGACCTGTTGCTTGTGGCCCCTGGCATTGCATGCATCCGCTCCGAAGTGGACCACGGTTGCTGCATACTGTGGCCTGTATCCACGGAGTATCTGTCATTCTGTCAGTCTCGACTCTCGAATAGGTCCATGGAAAACGGTCCAAACCAAAATACCAACCACAATCATAGGTACCATGCCTTACCTTAGCGATGACCATGCCTTGAGCCTGGAAAGTACAACAACTCAACCACATAATCATGTGAGCCATTAACAATAAAGTTCAGGCAATTTGGTAATCAATGAGCACACTGCAGCAGCGGGTGCAGGTACAGGATTAGATGAATCACTCTCTGCTAAATAAGTGCTAATCTTGTTAGATAAATATCCGCAGTTTCCGTGCTCAAGGAAATTTTTTGATCTGCACTTCCAGGCGGAGCGCACTGTGCGCGTAGGACAATCTCCCTGATTGTTGTCATTGACTGACAGGATTTAGGCTTTTGACTTAATTGTATGGGAAACTGTCCGTAGGTACCAATTACCTAGTCCAGTAACAAGTACAACTACGTAGGCCCCTAGCAGCAAAATAAAGTTCGTGTACCTTTGATCCATGTGACGAGTGGCAACTTACATCTCTCACTAATGTCCGAGAATATTGAGGAAAATGAATGGATTTGCACACCGCTTCCCAGACTGCCGGGTCCCAAGGCTGTAGGCTGCAATGTATTCCGTCACTTTTCTCATAAGCGAGCTTCGGTAACTTGATACCTTACCTAGGTAGGTAAGGTACCTACCCTGATAGGGGTACATGGCTGCAGATCCTATCCATGAAGCTGCCCCAGTCTCTTATCGCTAATGCGTGCCTACCTCGGGTGCTTTGTGGACAGTCAAGTACAGTATCATTACCATGCCTTCAAACACGAGATCAGCACAGTTAAGTAGTCTGAGGTTCCTGCTACTGAGGAATTATCTCGGTAAGAGAAGGTACCCACAATACTACATAACAGCAAACCTCCCTACCCACACTTAGTTTAATCTGCCTGCTATCATTCATCAATCTCGACTGGATCACCACTGAACTTAGTTGATATTTAGTGTCCGTCACACTGGAGATCCCCATTCAGGACTAGGCGGATATATCTTCAGCATCTTTCTTCATTCGTCCCTTGTTGACTCGGCTCGCCAACCCACAACAACCTAACCCGGTCTCAACACCTTCAATCCATCTGTCTCATTTAGTCTGCTTACTATTTACGCGGTTCAAGTTTCAGACCGTACGGCGTTTACAGCGAGAAACATCATCCATTTTCTTTTGAGGTAGACAGGCATCAACAAAGATCGGTATCGCATCATCGATCGAGTATAAGCGCCTTTTCCCTCGAGCAATGAGCGGAGCCGAAGACGAGTCATGAAAGTCCTGAAGATCTTGCTGCAGTACAAGCGTTAATCAAAGCTGTTGTGGGGTCGTCCACTTGTATTTTCTCCCACGCTTGCATCCACATCTTCCAGTCTCAGGCCAGTCGCAGAATTAGATCACAGGACATATCCTCAGAAGCGCCACAGGGTGGCGGATATTGAGAACAATCAATTGTTTGAAAGTCTCGACCCCTTTTGCGAATCTGGATCCTCTATCAGCTAGTTAGATGGTACACAAGGCGTGTCGCCGTTCCATGTTTTCACTGTGGAATCACTGAAGGTGACCGCTACATTGAACGAGGTCCCAGTTGGTCCAAAGGAGAATTCAAAATTAGTGACAGTGATAAGATCGACAGTCAGCATGGAACGCATCCTTTCACAAAGTTTAAATTCTTCTGGCCAGCTACAAACAAGATAGCCATCTTCACCTCGCAGAAGGAGGATGCTTGCTCGAGCCACAAACGCCACGACCAATCATCTGGGTGCATCTCGAACTCGGCAACGGGTTGCCTTGCACCTGGGAGGTTACATGGAAGGATGTCACCGCTCCATTCAGGAACTAACTGTTCCTGGGCAAGTCCTCGACGGAAAAATCACAGATCAACGCGGCGGTGCTGACCGCCCCAGTCGTCTGTACGTACTGGGAAACTTGAAACGCTCCATTTGCGGCTGTGTATATGTAGCTAGATGCATTCGGCGATTGAACCTGGACAGACCAGGTGAAGGGCTGACTCGATTCGCCTGTGCCTCCCACTATGTCTCCACCCAGTATGACACTCCGATTAAGCTCTCTCAGCGATCGACCAATCCAAACGGCAAATCTCTCAGCACTCAGCAAGAGGACTTGCTAGGGCTTAACCAGCAGAGATCTTTGATGAAAATTGTGGATAGGAGGCAGCCATTGTGTAAGTTATGCGCGTCACTTGGAGCACGCGAATGGGACCGGGCCCAGCGTGTCACACAACCAGTCATCGAAGGCACAAAGGGACGGTGACGCAGAGTCGCACTCCTATTCCGTTGCCTGTGTCGATCTTTTCACAACTATCCTGGAAAGAATAGCCAATCAGTTAGTCTCCCTCTGATTTTCATTTTTTTCCTCCTCTGTGCGCTATGGCAACCGATAAGCCTTTCCCGGAGGTCACCTGAAGACCATATGGTAAACAACGAGGTCGATCTTATTTGCAGCACCAATGATGGCAACCCTGGCCGCAGGAGTGCTGGTTGGAAGAGACAACTACTCTGTACACATCGCCGAGGTCCAATGACTTCACGTTGCGCAAACGTCTAACGTCACTCGTGAATAAAAAAGAAAAGAAAAGGAGATGGAGCATGTCTCGTCGGTTCAACGGCTGGCACCGGTTCTTCAAGGAACTGGGGCCCGCTTGAAAAGTCAAAGATCCACGTCTGCAGGGCAGCGCCATGAGGTTTCCTAGACTGATATTCTTAGGGCTAACCATGCTAACATATACACTATATGAACAACTACGGCTATTATTACCATGCGACAAGAAATCTACTGCGCACCCAAGCTACATTGAGAGAACGCTGCAATGGTTTTGGGCCCAAAGTCGCGGCAAGGTAGGTGAAAGAGAGAAGTGAGTTACTCTCAACCTTCATGAGACTAGAGGCTGCCCTTCGTAAACTCCCAACGATTAACACCTTGACGATACTCCCGTTTATGGTTACATGAGAGCATTTTCAAGGTGGAAAACAACGTTCTAGCAATTCTTGGCTTCCCATCCTGGGATCCAGCCCAGTTAAGCGAGATCAAAAAACAAAGCTAGATTAGAGAGAAGAAAATAAATAGAATGACGAGATGCATTTTATTAAGCTTTATTATTCCATTTGCATTGTCGTTTGCTGAGAATTGAATGCGCTCAGCAAAAAGCGAAGATGTATGGAGTGGTAAAAATGCACGGGGAAAGTAAGAAAAAATCAGAACTATGGAGAAAATCAAATTTTCTACCCGCAGCATCACCACTAAGCTTGGTATACACAACTTCATCAGCCACCACCTGTCAACAGAATCAGCATAACAAACGGCGGGGTGATTCCCAGACAAAACCCTATACTGGCTTGTCTCACTACTTGAAATCAAACCATAGATACGAAGGGACCTGTCATCAAGGAGGTAGCCGATCGGCTGATTGATCTGGACCAGAGTCGAACACGGGAAGATCGGTTCTGGCGGTTGCTTGGAGCATCAGTATATCTGCACAGATCTAGTATTATCATTGTCGCCTTGTATAACCGCCGATAAGTAGAAAGCGGCCCAGTCTTTGTTGTACGGCGCCATGCACACCCTCAAGGCCACGGCATCATCCTCGCTCAATCTGGGGCCGGGGAATTACATCTACTCGATCATTCCTGCGTGGCCTGACTCGTTGGCGGCTATTTCATCGGATGACTCGTTGCGTGTTTTTGATGCCGCTAGTCTTGGCCGTGTAGCCGTGGTTGCGGCGAAAACGCACGGGAATGGGGGCGTGACGTCGCTGAGGAGGTATGGATCTGGGCAGGATCAGCAGCTGCTAGTCACCGGCGGTAGGGATGGGAAGGTGAAGCTGTGGGATTTGAGAGGGGGAAAGGGTTCGGCTGTTGTTGAAATGGAGACTGGTGAGTTGGTTCTCGCTGAGTGGTCTTGTCGCTCTGGGTGATCTGTCTGTGGCTAACTGTTTGCCGTACGTGGATAGCCAGGAATGCGTCTGTGCTGTCAACAGCTTGCTGTGCGGAGACAAATACTATCGTTGCTGGTACGGAGCTGGTCTCCTCGCAGGCTGTTGTTGCATTCTGGTCAGTCATGACTGAATTGATGACATCCGGCGACTACGCAAGCTGCTAACCGCCTTGTAGGGATATTAGATCGCCGGGGACAACTCGGCTCCAGTACGTCGAGAGCCACAACGACGACGTGACCGAGGTGCGTATGCGTCCTATCCTCATTTCGCTTTGCGCTCCGTACTGATAAGAACCAGCTTCAATACCACCCCGTCCGAAACAACATCTTACTGTCCGGAAGCACAGACGGACTGGTTAACATCTACGACACTACCATCACGGACGAGGACGACGCCCTGGTGCAGGTCATCAACCACGGCTCCGTCCATCACGCCGGGTTCCTGGGCGAGCGTACCATCTACGCCCTCAGCCATGACGAGGACTTCTCCGTCCACCCGGCCACAGATCCCGACGAGCAGGCCGAGGAACCCAAGCCCATCCAGTTTGGTGATCTAAGGCAGCCCCTCAACTGCGAGTATATCGCCCAGCTCTGCACCGGCAGCCAGTCGGCGTTCATCGCTGCCGGACATAAACTGTACGTCTACATTCCTTTGTTTATTCTCAATTTCGGTCATATCTGACAGCTTGTCCTACAGTGATAAACGACTAGACCTCGTCCCTCTCGTCCCCGATCCGTGGCGGTTCGACCAGGCCAACCTCTGGCGTCTTCCGGGCGCGCACGGCGAGGAGGTCGTTCGTTCAATCTACGTCGACGAGCAGGTATGTTTCTTCCACTCGTGTTTCTAAAGTACCCCAGATTCACCATCCTTGCAGAGTCATTCCGTATTCACCGGAGGAGAGGACGGGTTCGTTCGTGCCTGGAAGCCAATAGATGAGGATGAAACTCAGGCCGAATCTTCTCCAGCCAAGCCTTCACGACCGAAGGAGAAGAAACGCGAGAAGGAGCGGTTCAAGCCATATTGATTGTGGCTGTTGTACTATTGGATTGTAAATTATATTACATGAGTTCTTTAACTCATTGTATATATCGTAGGTACTGTTGTAGGTACTGTCGTAGGCTGCGAGACTTGTCTTCGTCGCCAAATCCATTCGGTTTTACTACCATCCAAAAGGCTACTCGCGAATATATATTTGAGTCGACTACCCCGACCAACGACTACATCACGCAACGCAACCATTTTTACTGTATCGTGACACGCTCGGCAAAAAAGCCCTGCCACAATAAATTCGTGGAAATATTTTAAGAAAAAAATCCAACCAGAAACAAGCATCAGAGACGAAAATGGAAAGTCTACTGGCGAAAAGCAAAAAGTAGTCGCGCCCGGGATCGAACCGGGAACCTTCTCGGAATCCTTGCGAAGCTCACATGACTGTGAACGAGAAATCATAACCATTAGACCACGCGACTGCTTGTTAGAATACTGAGCAAACCAATATTTTATGTACTAAAGCAGGTAAACCACTGCATAGGAAACTCCAGTCTTTGCCCCATCTCCGCCGCATCCAAACTTTTTTTTTCTCTACTGTGTGTGATCTCAGTCAGTCTCTGCGACGGGGTTAGTCGGTAGTCTGTCCGACCCTTTCATCGCCTAATTTATTACTGCCTTCTTCCTCACTCCTCATCTTCAGAGGCGGTTATACCCCTCCCCATCCGTCCTCCAGGTTATTCCTGCCAGGTTTCTCCTAAGCGCCGTTCCATCGAAGACAAACCTCGATGCCCGCCAGAGCCGTCATCTAAACTAACCGCCCTCCAACCGCCTCACCAACTCCATCACACCTTTCCTCCCGATCCATATTACCCAAAAAAGGGCCCAACGAAAATGGACGCCCAAGCCTACCTCATTCGTCACGGCTGGTCCGGACCAGGCAACCCACTAAATCCCGACCGCCCACAGGGCGGCGGTCTTGGTCTCACGAGACCCATTCTTATCGCGCGGCGCTCCGGCAACCAGGGCGTGGGCAAGAAGACGACCAAGGATCCCACGAATCAGTGGTGGCTGCGTGGGTTTGAGGATGCGCTGAAGGGCGTGGGGCAGGAGAGTGTCGGCGGTGCTGGGGCAGTACCGAAGCCGAATGCGTTGACCAGTGAACTGTACCGGTTTTTTGTGAGGGGGGAGGTTGTTCCTGGTACGATTGATGGGAAGAAGAAGGTGGTGGTTGTGGACGAAAGCGAGAAAAAGAGGAAAAGGAAGGAGGAGAGCGAGGGGGAGAATGCTGAAGAGGCAAAGGCGCGGCGGAAGGAGGAGAAGCGCAAGAAGCGGAAGATGAAGGAGGGTTCGTCCAGTGTGGATGAGACGACCCCTGAGGGTCGAGCCGAGAGCAAAGAGGAGCGCCGACGGAGAAAGGAGGAGAAGAAGAGGAGGAAACAAGAGAAGGAGCTGAGGAAGCAGGAGGAGAGCAGTGCCGGGGAGGATGAGAAGGCCGCTCGCAAGGAGAAGAAGAAAAAGGAAAACGAAAAGAAGAAGACGGAAAGACCGGAAGACGAATATCCTACTCCTCCGTCTACGGAACCAGAGCAGACGGAGTCCAGCAGTGGGCGGGACGAATCCTCAGACACAACGGCAAAGCCGAAGAAGAGAAAGGAGAAGGAGGACTCGAAACAGGACAAAAAGGCCCGGAAGAAAGGTGCCTCGTCCGTGGACAGCACGAAAAAGAAGTCAAAAAAGTCGACCAACGAGTGATATTGGCCCGTTCTTCATGTACAGATAAAGTTTTCGTTCATCAGATCAGATACCCATTTGGCACTGCTACGCCGGCTTGATAAAAGTTCATATACCATGTCATTTTCTTCACTTGTCGTCTTTACCTCGTAAAGTCATGCCTCTGGTAATTTGCCTGGCTTGCCTGAGAGAATCCAAGGCCTTCTCTCCCAGAACTCATCCTTGATAATGTCGACATGATCAACCACCACCTGTGCTTTCCGTCGCAACTTACGCAGTTTGTCTTGCTGCGACTTCGAAGTTTTGCTTTCGTCCACCGGCGCCTCATCATCATCCCCGTGCTTTGATTTGGACTCAAGCTTGGGATCTTCTAATTGATACTGCAAAAGTCCACGTTAGATGGCGATCATAAAAGGCATCCTTGCTCGCCTACCTGACGATAAACCACACTCCCTTTCTTAAAAATCTCATCCTCGTTGTTATAATTGATCCCAAACCTCTTGAAGAGGATCTCATTCTTGTCGGAAGAGACAGTTCCCTGCCACGACTCGTCAGCTCATGCAAAGTAAACCATAATTCAGAAGCGCACACACCTGTAACTCCCTCTCAGCATCCGTGTTACTCATCCCTCCCTGCTGAACCATCGTCCAAAACGTCGTATTGTAGAGATTATTAATGTGGCCTGATTCAATCAGTACATGACAACCGAGCACAGATCTACGAGATCATACGCACAATCAACCTGTCTCCAACTCATATAATCGCGCAAGATCCTAGTGGTCGGGTACAGGACCGCCCGGCCGTCGAACGAGGGTAGGTACGGAGGCTGCAGAGGCGTAGATGGGAAATACGTCCCCCATTGGTAGATATAATGTGCTGTAAACGTAGACACAATCGTCGTGACGAGCTTGCTAAACCCCGAGTTAGTGTCCTGCAGTCTCAGAACGTCAAGGCGAGGACAAAAATGCTCGCCCTGGCTGTGGCTGACTCACGCGCTGCGTCGCTCGAATAGCTGACAGCTGGGGTGAAAAACGAAGCTGCTCATGGTCAGAGTCACGAAGCATGTTGATCTGGCTGGTGAGGAGCAGACCTGTATTCATCGCTCACGCCGTAGGCGATGCATAGGTCCGGGAGTTCTTTCATGACCTCCACGGCGGCGGCGTTCATCAAGTCCAGCGCGCGGCGGTCGTTGGGTTTGATGAATCCATAGCGATCGGAAAGTCTATGTCATTTGTTATTCAGGCAAATTTGGCGAATAGAGTAGATTGGGAGGTAAATACTTGTGAAATCCTCTGCCGTCGATGCGAACCACGATCCAGGTATTCGGCAGCAAGACATCGGGCTGCTCAAATGACTTGACGTACTCGTATCTGATTACGCATATCAGCTATTGCTCATGTTCGATGAGAAACAAATATAAATACTTTGAGTTGGCCATTCCAGTAAAATGTCTTGCGTGTCCTTCGTTGCGAGGATACCTAGGTAGTCTTGTTCAGTTTCGCTGGCCGGTCAAATGAAATCTCTCTGTTGTGCGGGAATCCGTGCGGACTACGAGAGATGAGCCATAATTGCTGCCAGATCAATCTAAGGCATTCAAAAACCCATACTACAATTACTGAGAAACATTCTAAGCATTACTTTGACTACTTTGATCATTCTGAATGAGATATGCGGTGAGATGGTATGTTTCACCCACCAACTATACGATTCTCGTATATGAAAATGCTATATACCAATGAATGACTTTAGACATAATGAATAGTAAGAAAGTCTTAGAAAAAGGAGTAGACGGACTCGCGGGTCCTCGCCAAACACATGGAAAAGAGACAATCAAAGAATGCATAGGTGCAGTACCAGCATGCAGTTTGTGCAATCCGTCATCGAGAGGAGTGAAACATCAAAAACAGAGGATCACAAAAGGCTAAGCCCAGCTCAAGGTTCCTCTTCCTCGGCGATCTCATCATCGCCAGTCTCGCTGGCCAATTCGCTAGGCCTTTCACTTGTCTCACTGGCAGCTTTGTCCGATTTCTTGGACTTCCGGCTGAAAAAACCCAGACTGCTTCTAGTCGATCTGTCTGCAGACGGAGCGCTGGAGACAGTGCTGTCAATACTTTTGGCAAGTTGCGCGTCGTTGCTTGCATCCTCGTCGATGTCACCCTGGGACGAATCGCCCTTCTTCGAAAACAAGCCGGAGCGTTCCTTCCACGAACCGAATTTGCTCGAACTGCCCTTTCGAGTGATCTTTCGAATAAATGATTCCTTCGTGTTGCTGTTGTCCGCAGAAGTGGCCGATGGCATGCGCTCCAGCGATTCGTACGAATCACCCGTGAAGATGGACAAGGACCGGGAACGCGAATCCCTCGAGATGCGCGGCTCTGACGGAGAGCCCTCCTCCATGTGGAAATCAAAAGCCATATCGGATTCTCTCTCCTTTCCTTTCTCTTTATCCTTATCCTTGTCGGACTTTCTGCTGAAGATGGTCTTGAACGTGGGTGCTGCGGGATTCAATTTTGGAGTTACAGGGCGATGGGAGGACGAAGGCCGTGTACCAATCGGGGCTTGCAACGGCCGACCTTGGCGTTCAAAAGTCTCCTGAGGAAAATCAGGCTCACCAGTCAGCCCAAGGGGCAAGTGACCAGAGGACCCGTACGTAATAGACGGCCGACGGGATTGAGCCCTGGACCAGCTGGACGGGGAGGCCCAATCGAATCCAAGAAGACTGCGATGGTTAGGCTTTTCAGCAGACGGCCATCCGAAAGGACGATTATCCGTCGAGGGATGAGGAAGCTGATTATCGAAGGAAAAGGTCGACGAAGGTCTCGGCGACAGGGAACCTCGTCGGACAGTACCTAGAATCGATGCTGGATCGATTGGATCGTGACGAGGACTGAACTGATTATAACCAGTGCTGAGATCAGAGGGCTCGCTCGACTTCAGCAGACTGCTACTTCCACTGCCGAAACCGAATCGGCTGGGGGAGAAGATACTAGTGAATCCTGCTCGTCGCGACGGCAGGTGGTCAGAAGAGCTGTCTGCGGTGGCAGCGGCAGTATTACTCCTGGGAAGCAACGATATCGGGTTGGCCCAGTTGCCTGCATGACTCAACCTCCGACGCCTTGAACCGATGGGGTCCATTTCGTCCAGATTCCTAGGGAAAGATTGGCTCTGTCCGGGTTTCAGGGTACCCAGCAAAGGCGGCTCATCTGCCAGTGTTTTACCACGAGGACGATGGAAGCCAAATAATCCCGATAGCCTTCTCGTGGCGCTTTTAGGAGCATCACTAGATTCATCAACATGCGTAGACTGGGGCTCGGTCTCTTTGCGATCCTCATGGGGGCTGGCGAAAATGCTAGCTGGTTTGCTTCCCACTGCAGACTCAGGAGACGATGGGCCGCGCGAATAGCTTTCCCGCTGCGGTTCGGACAACTCCAAGTTTGAGAAACGAGGTCGAACTATTGGACGTGGGGGTTCTGGAGATTCTTCATCCCCTAAAAGATCAGATGGGAGCAGGGCATCGGCCCGTGGACTCATTTGAGGATTACCAAAGGAAAGATCGAGATCACCCCGCATCGGATCTTGCTGGTCCGAGAGACCCGGAAGGGTCATGCCATTGTTGATATTGAAGAAGGCAGGAGCGGGAGCAAATGTAGGCGAGTTGGTGGAAGGTGGATTGAAGTTGACACCGCCAGGGAAAGACGGTTCCAAGCCGGGAAAATTCATCGGGGAGGAGACGTTGCTGTTGAGAGAGCTGCGATGGCGGCGCGGACGGATAGTCGCAGTATTTGACATGTCCAGGTCGAGAGCTGGCAGAGTGAACGGTCCACTGCCGCCCGAACGCTGGGTAGTCAACCACTTGAGGCGCTCCTGGGCCTCTTGATACTGTTGCTGAGCCTTCTTCTAAGTTAGTAACCCTCAATCTCAAAAATCCAGTACGTTCTCTGGGGACCCACCTGTGCGTGAAGATTCACTAAAGCAGCATATCGCGCATTGAGATTGCTCAACTTGACCTCCCATTGCCTTGCTCGCTCGTTGTCGATGCGGTCCAACTCCTTCCCATCCTCGCTGTCTCCCCCCTGCTGACGCTTTCGCTCCTCCTCAAGCTTCTTGACACGCCCACCTTTGTCCTGAATCTCATCATCGAGAACTTTCATCTCTGCCTGCTCCTTGGCAATCTTCTCTCGAACCTCATCTGCACTCCTTTTTCCTTCCTCTTCCACGCGAGCCTTCTCCTCGTTGATCTGCGCAACCTCAGCAGTCATCCGCGCCATCTCCTCACGCCAACGAATAATGTCCTCCTTGCGCTTCTTTCGTTCGGTCTCTTTTTGCTGCAGAAGCCTCTCGCGCTTGGCCTTTTCATTTTGAACGGTTCGATTGACGCTCTCCAGCTTGTTAACGTGCTTCTTCAAATCGCCACTGGCCTCGTCCTTCTCCTTCACACGCTTTCTCAGCTGGTCACGTTGTCTCTCAAGCTCCTTCAAAAGCGCGATATGCTCCTCCTCTTCCTCCGCCGCCTGCTTCTCCACGTTTTCATTCTCATGCTGCAGAGATTTCAGCCTGTCGGCCAACCGTTCCAAGGTCTCACTGCTGTCACTATGCGCTGCGTGTTTCTGAGTCTCCTCTGGATGGCTATGCGGGAGGTCGACGCCGCTAGCCGCGGGAGATTGCTTCCGTCCAGCAGAGGAACGCTTCCCTTGCAGTTGTCCTCCACTAAGCTCGCGAGCCATCAAAGGGGCGGAAGGGGCGACCAACCCGGCAGTGGGTCGTGGGATTGAGGCCCGAATCGTCGGGCTACCAACCGGGGCATTTTGCTGAGATTGCGACAAAGGAAGAGGCTTGGTCCGAACATGAATAACTGCGCTGGGTGTCTGAAAATTTGCCGCACTGACGGAAAAGACGCAAATGTGATATATACTTCCTGGGACCAGGTTCGAGATTTCTACCGCAGTCTCCGCGCGTTTCGATTCACCAACTATTGGAATGGTTAGTGTTGATGTAACTTGAGAAAGTAATACGCAAAAATAAGCTACCTTTGGAGCCGTTGACTTGAATAATGTGCTTGTGAATAGAATTGTGAAAGTCAGGCAGTTTCCAGGCGATGCGAACTTCACGGGCGGTAATCTCCTCTAGAGTAACCTCTGGTGGCGGAGGGATGTCCAACCCGAGCTTTTCGACCAGTACTTCGTTCGGAGTCTGACAAACTTGCCATGCACGATATAGTAACCTTTCCATGAATATTAGATAGAAGATCACCAAGGGCGAAACAAATATTCGAACTCACCATATAAGCGCCCATAGAATCGCGACGGCTAGAAAGAGAGCCATAACGCCTCGTACCCTCACTGGGGGAACCACGCTGGGGTAGGCGTAAAAGGAAAGATATAACGGCTCATACATCACAGCATTGGGCACCCATGGAGACGGGCGTAACGGAAGGGAGAAAGAGGGATAAAGAAGAAATTGACAGGCGAGAAAATCCTCAGCCTATTCTGTCGCCCTCTTGCGAACCTGTCCAACTGTCCACCACTGTTGTTAAATGCGAGTCTTTCTCGGTAGATCAGTTGAGAGAAACATGGCACTAACAAGATAAGGGAGGTCATGTGAGGTCAGCTGACTGATCTTCAGCTTAGTCAACAGCGTTTTTTCGGTTTTGCGAATGAAAGTCTTGGCACGAAGATCTCTCCTGAAATAGTAACGCGCAGAATTGCATTCCAAGCAGGGTTCGTGCCCAGCCCGGTCCTGCTCCGGAAGACCTAAACCGAGGAAGTTTCCTTTCTGAGCGATCTGCTGCAGCCTTAGGAATCCATTTCCATTCGGCCCGTGACATGTGACTTGGCCCGGTCGTTGGGCGGTTGAGAGCGCCCGCAGTAATCATCATCGAAAGGTGCTCCCCAACAGCCAACAGTCTATCATCAGGATCCTCTATCTGGGTACTGCCAACATTTTGACATTATTCTGCTCTTTTCCTCTTTGTCTCTCTTGTCGCTTTGTTTAGAGGTCTATTTGTTGTCCAAATATAGGTCTCTTTGGTTCCTTGTATTTTAGCCCGGCTTTGTTTCAGACAGCATTACATTCGTTTTCCCCCAGCTGGGTATGTCGCAGCTGGAGCGCTCTCTCGGCGGGCATTGTCACATGGGTCATATGTAGGCGGCAATTCCTGCCAACTTCCCGACTGCTGACATAGTCTCAAACCTTTACTACACTTATCTCTCCTGCCTTACCTATCTCAATCGTCGGTCTTCACTATCTCTACTCGCTTCCCTGGTCCATCCGAATTAAATTGAAGGCGCATCCGACGTCGCCATCTCGGGATGCAGTACGTCCGAAGTATCAGCGGTTCGGTGTCGAAGACATGGAATTCCATCAATCCAGCCACCTTGAGCGGGGCCATTGATGTCATCGTCATCGAGCAGGAAGATGGTAGCTCCTCATACTCAGTGGTCTCTATGACCCTATGTTGCTAATGCTCGCGATAGGAACACTCGCCTGTTCACCGTTCCATGTTCGATTCGGCAAGTTCTCTTTGCTTCGTCCTTATGAGAAGAAGGTACGGCTATGCTGTCCCGGAGAAATTTTTTTTCGGACCTGACTGAGCTGGATTCTTTTTTCAGGTGGAATTTCAGGTCAATGGAGTCAAGCAGGACTATGCGATGAAGCTCGGGGAGGGCGGAGAGGCCTTTTTCGTCTTTGAAACATCAGACGAAATCCCCGCTTCACTGCAGACGTCACCGCTAGTATCGCCGGCGGCTAGTCCGAGAACGCGCAGTGAGGAAGATCTTCCATCTTCTCTTCAGGAACCGGAGTTTCTGGACCTCGAAAAGTCCTCTGCCACTACTCATTCGCAGGATGCGAAAGCAGGCTCGGACATACCTCTGCTTTCGAGAGGGGCGAGGGCATCTAGTGATCTGGGTACGGTGGCGCTTTCCTTGGTCATGATATGAGGCTTTTGCTTATATGCATATAGGTGCCATGACTCCTCTGTCGCAATCCCCGGAAGAGACCAGTGTTGGCCGACTCCGCCACGGCTCCTTGGGCAACGCACCTAGTTTTGACCGGGCATCCTCTGAGCCTGTACTAACTGCGAAGAAAAATACTGGCACTTCCAACGAGGGTGATTTTGCAGTTGGATCGCAGCCTCCCAGTCCCACAACCAGCGACGGTCACAATCACACCGATCGCCCTCGGAGTCCTCCTTTACTCACGCCGCAGGAAGCCGTTTCGCGCGCACTTTCTCTGTCAAAGAAACTTTCGTCATCCAACATTCCAACTCGCGTCAATGAGACGGGCGATCTCATGCTCGACATGACCGGTTACAAAAGCAACGAGGAGGACGCTCTGCGTGCCGAACTCGTTGCCCGTAAGATATTGGCGGAGGAACTGGAGGGAAGCTACGACATTGGAGGTCTTATCGGAGCGGACGAGCATGGAAACTTGTGGATCTACAGTAGTGAGGAGGCAAAGGAGGCTGCCAACCGCCGGGCGACTTTTAATTCGATGCGACCGCACTCGGCCATGAGTGAAAATGCCATTTCTGACCCTGGGTACCACAGCGACACTGATCATCCTGTGTCTGAGTCGCCGTATCCGACTCGGCATTACCGTGCTAAATCCGATGTGCAGCCAGGCCCCCCTACCCCACCGCAGTCACCTACCCAAGACTCGACTCCTGCAGAACAAACCCGGAATTATGCCAAGACTCTTCGCCTGACAAGTGACCAGCTCAAGGCTCTGAATCTGAAGCCTGGTGCCAATCCAATGTCGTTCAGTGTGAACAGAGCTACCTGTACTGCGACCATGTACCTCTGGAATAGCACCACGCCCATTGTCATCTCCGATATCGATGGGACGATCACCAAGTTAGTTTTCCTGTTTGTGTGTTATATGCCAAAGTACTAACGAAGTGCAGGTCCGATGCTTTGGGTCATGTGTTGAATATGATCGGTCGGGATTGGACTCATGCTGGTGTGGCGAAGCTCTACACCGACATAGTCAATAACGGCTACAATATCATGTATCTCACAAGTCGATCCGTAGGGCAGGCGGATACCACGCGTACGTACATTTACGGAGTCTGCCAAGATGGCTACAGGTTACCCAAGGGCCCTGTCATTATGAGCCCTGACCGGACGATTGCAGCTCTCAGGCGGGAAATCTACCTGAGGAAACCGGAGGTGTTCAAGATGGCTTGCTTGCGGGACATTTTGGGTCTTTTCAACGGAAAGGAGAATCCATTCTACGCTGGCTTCGGCAACCGTCTGACGGACGCGCTGAGTTACCGGTCGGTCAACATTCCGTCGACAAGGATCTTTACCATCAACTCGAACGCAGAGGTATCCTTGGATCTTCTCAGCCTGAATAAGTACAAGAGCAGTTACGTGACCATGCAGGAATTGCTGGATCATTTCTTCCCACCTGTCAGCCTGCTGGTCCAGCCTGGGGGTGAAAATTGTACCGATTTCACCTACTGGAGGGATGCTCCTCAGGAGGTTGAGATATTCTCAGATACGGATAGTGATGAAGATGACGAAGAGGACGAAGACGAGCTAGACGAGGAGATGGAAGATGAGGAAGAGGAGGAGTATGACGGCGAGTTGACCGAGGAAGAAGGCAGTGACATTGATGAGGAGGGTGACGAACTTGGGGAGAGTTACATTTCACAAGAGTCGATGGATGGACTTCGGTTGTCTGACTCCAACGCCTCTTTGGCCGCAGCCGGTTCAACCCAGGCCGAGGAAGATGAAGACGGAAATGCGGATGATATGGCCGCAGAGACCAAGCTGCTAAATTCAAGGCCTCTTGCAACGGCCGAACCCGCTCGGTCTGCTTGAGCAAACTGAGACAGCGTGAAAGTGTTAGATGGCGACGTCTTTTTCGGATATAACTGAAGCTATCTCGCATGGCTTTGCAACGCTCAATGATACCCAACCCTCGCATCAATTGCCGTGACAGCGTCGGCCCACATTATCAGAGCCTCTCTGACATCTTGATTCCTTTGCATAAGCGGCGTTGAATAATTGCATACTGATTGTTGCCTGTTCTTGTTTCTGTTGTGAGCATTGTTGGACGACCTGGCGCTATAGAGATTCTCAGCGAGTTGCATGGTTTGATTCAGAGTTGTGTCTTGAAGTGTTCGCACCTGGATAGAGTGTTAGAATACAAGTACATATTGTTATATAATCGAGGTGTTTCTGTCTTATCGAATGGATCGTCGCTGTTGCGCTGTTCTAAGCATCGAATAGAGCCCATCCGATGACTTCCGAATATGGCATAGCGCCGCATGGAGTCGAAGAAATCCAGCTCCTCGATCAACTCCGACAGACAGTAAAACGTCAGTTCAATAACACCACAACCACTCTCTGTCGTTAAGTCGCATTCTTTTATTTCTCAAGTCTATACTACGCCGCTGTTCTGTAGCTGTGGATGCTGCTCTGTGACGTGCCGCCGATAGCTGATTTCCCGACACTTTTTATCACACCTCTCTCCGACCGCACCTCACCTCACCTCACTTCACCATCCACCTATCCAACATCAAGGACATACAATGGCATCGCCAGCTCAAGCGCAGGCTCCGGCCACCACATCGAATCAACCTCTCACACCGCCAGCCGAACCCTCGTCAACAAATAACACAGCCAACACCACCACCTCCTCGCAACCACCTCACCCTACCGGAACCTCCACCACCACCGCACCCAACACAGCCATGCCCTCCGCAACTCCCCAGCCCACCCAGATCCCATCGACGTCACTCACAGACAGCGGCAAATCACGGCGCCCACGCGACGTCCGCCTAATCCACATGCTCCTCGCCTCGCTCGGCGTAACCGCATACCAGGAACGGGTCCCGCTGCAACTCCTCGATTTCGCGTACCGCTACACCTCAGGCGTTCTCCAAGACGCGGTCCACCTTGTGACGGAAGGCTACGCAGGCGCCACAGACGCAGGGCCCAGCAGCAGTCGCGGCCCGGTAGAAGTCAACAGCGTGACGCTCCCTGCGCTGCGGCTGAGCATCGCGTCGCGCCTCCATTACCAGTTCCAGACGGGCCTGCCGAAGGAGTTTCTGATGGATGTTGCGTCGGAGCGGAATCGCGTGGCGTTGCCGGGTGCGTCGAGGGGGTTTGACACTGCGGCCCAGGCAAAGAGTACGTCCGCGGCCAATCAGAGTGTTATCATGGGGGGGATGCGGTTGCCGCCAGAGCGGTTCTGTTTGACCGGCACGGGGTGGAATATGAAGGATGAGTGGGATAGTGAAGGGGAGGAGGAGGTCGAGGATGCGACGGCGCAGGCGGGCGTCGGTCAGGATCAGGAGAGGAACGCTGGTGGTGGGTTGGCGGGTGTCAAGGAGGAAGGGGATGAGGATATGGGTGAGGATGATGAGGATGGCAAGATGGAGGATATATTTGGGGAAGATACCGCCATGGGGGACGGTGAGGGAGATGAGGACAAGGCTATGACGGATGTTTAATTACCCTCAGACGGAGTTGGGCGCATGGGTTGAGTGTGGAGATTCCATGATCTTGCATTGGTCAAGGTTTGATGCCGGCGCTGGTCAAACAAGCAAAGCAAAGCGTATTGTACATGTACATAATGAAATGACTGTCTTCCCAATCAATCATGCAACGAGAATGATGTAAAGCAAGCAACGCCACCCTATGTACGCCAGACGACTGTCGAGAGTCGAGAGTCTCAAGATGATGATCTCTTCCTCCGCGCCTCATCCTCCCTCATCATCCGAATCACCTCCTCCCTCCTCTTCTCAACCCGAGCCAACTCCTCCTCCCTCGCCCGCCGTCTCTCCTCATGCGTCGCGAACCACTCCTCCCGCGCCCGGTCCTCCTCTTCCGGCTTCGCATGCGCAACCATACACGAGTTCATGGCCAGCCGCTGAGCCCGACATACCCAGGTGGCCGTTACCGTTCGATTAACGGCACATTCCGCGAATGCTGTAGTCGTTAGCACCTTCTTCTCTCCTCTTTCTCGACCATCTGAATGGGCGAGACACACCTTTGATCTCCGGGGCGCAATGCGCTCGGACGCGTTTGTAGTAGAGCTGCTTGACTTCGGCTTCCTGGGCGGCGGATAGAGGGAGGGGATTGTGGAGATTGTATTTTCGGGTGCTTTGGGGTTGTGGTGTAGGTGTTGATGGCGATGAGCTTGGTGCTGTTGTGGATGCGGCTGCTGATGTTGAGGCCATGATGTTCTGATGCTGATGCTGGCTGATGCCGATGCCTCGGAGGCCAGGCTAACACTTAGTTTTAGGCCGGATAGTGTCAATGATTGCGTTTAAGAAATTTCCGACAGTGTAGAACAAGATCAATTGAGCAGAGCTGGTGTGAATTGATGAGTGTAATGCACGTGCCGAGTTGTAGTGTAGTCGTGGTCGAGTCGTAGTCTGCACAAGACGTTGTCCGATATGAGGTTTCCGGGTTACCGCCAAGCCGAATTTTTTCAAACTCCGCCGTTCATCTCCAGACACCAACACTTCTTCCAACTTCACCATTTCAACACCCTTCAATCTCATTATTATAATATAACGAGAAAAAGACACATCTTACAAAATGTCCTCCATGCGCAACGCCGTCCAAAGACGGCAACACCGCGAACGAGGCCAACTCGAAGGCCGCGAAAAATGGGGTATCCTCGAGAAGCACAAAGTACACTCACCTTCTTCCCCACCCCTTCGCCCTCAAATATCCTACTCTGAAAGAAACAGAGGTACTAACAATAGATGACAGGATTACTCCCTCCGCGCCAAAGACTACAATGCCAAAAAAGCCAAACTCAAGCGCCTCGAGGAACTCGCCGCCAACCGCAACCCAGATGAATTCGCCTTCGGCATGATGTCTGCGCACTCGCAGAAAAAAGGCAAGCACGGTGCCGCAGCGCGCGACTCGGCCGCGAAGCGGGGGCTGAGCCATGAGGCGCTCAAGTTGCTCAAGACGCAGGATGCGGCGTACCTGCGGACGACGGGGGAGCGGCTACGGCGGGAGATCGAGAAGGTGGAGCAGGAGATGAGGTTACAGGAGGGGATTCAGGAGGCTCTTGGGGACAAGAAGGATGAGAGCGAGGAGGACACAGAAGAAGACGATGACGACTTTGATTTTGATCTCGGGCCGAAGGAGAAGCGCGGGCAGAAGAAGGCGAGGAAGTTGGTTTTTGCGGATGATCGGCGGGAGCAGCGGGCGTTGAAGAAACGGAAACTTCAAGAAGATCAAGAAGAAGAAGATGATGAGGATGAAGAACAGTCGTTTGGTGAATTGCAGAAGAAGCAGCAGAAAAAGACGCAGAAACAGCTCGAGGCGGAGAGGCAGGCTCTCGTTGAGGCTCGCCGAGTCCGCAAGATGAAGAAGAGGGCTGCCGAGTCTCGGGAGAACAAGCTCAAGGCGCTTCGCAAGCAGTATGCCGATATCACTGCCGCCGAGCGCGAGCTGGACTGGCAGCGAGGGCGGATGGATAACTCGGTTGGGGGGACGAACAAGGATGGCATCAAGTGGAAGATCCGCGAGCGCAAGAAGTGATCTTGGATTGGTCTTTCTTATTGCAGCTCATGTCGATGATACCTTTCTCCATTTTTTCTTGCATTGGGCCGGAGGTCAAGCAAAAGTTTTTCCATCTGGTTTATAATAGAGGCTTATGGCGTTCAGGCGCATATACTGTGAATACCATTTCATCTTATGCCTTGAGGCTTGTTAATGAAGAAAACTAAAATTTTATTCCGTCAAGCTCATGTCTAATGAATACAATAACTGCATCTCGTCGTAAAGTCCGAAAAACTAAGTCATCACGCCTGGTTCTTCTTCATCGCCGCGACTCTGATGCTCACGGCCCGCTTGTGCGCGTCCAATCCCTCAACTGCAGCCAACTGCTCCACCGTGCGAGACAATCCAAGCAATCCCTCTGCCGTCAAGTTCGAGCTGGTGATGTGCTTGAGGAACGAGCCCAGGTTGACTCCAGAGTACTGCTTGGCGTAGCCGTAGGTTGCTTGTGATGTTAGCTTGATTCCTGCACGGGAAGTGACGGAAACTTACGCAAAGAGTGGTTGACACCCGCAGAGTAATCACCAACACTTTCAGGTGTCCACTGTCCGATGAAAACACTGCCGGCGTTGACGACCTTCTCCACCACCGACTCCGCGTTCTGGACCTGCAGAATCAGATGCTCCGGCGCGTATTCGTTGCTGAGCGCCATCGCCTCATCAATGTCACGCACCACGAAGGTCACCGAGTGGGCCAGAGATCCTCGCACAATGTCCATCCGGGGCAGGGCCCGGGCTTGAGCATCGACCTCGTCCTCGATGGCCTGGAGTTGGCTCTCGTTCAAGTCGACGGCGATCAGAATCACCTGCGAATCAACGCCGTGCTCAGCCTGGCTCAGCAGATCTGAAGCGACAAAGGCCGGGTTGGCGTCCTTGTCTGCGATGACCAACACCTCGCTAGGTCCGGCGGGCATATCGATGCTGACACCGGCCGAGGTGTCGTTGGAAACTAGCATCTTGGCTGCCGTCACGAATTGGTTACCGGGACCCAAGATCTTGTCCACCTTGCTGATACTCTCCGTTCCGTAAGCCATGGCGGCCACGGCCTGCGCACCACCGGCGAGGACAATGCTCTCGGCTCCCACCTTGTGGGCAACGTAGACAATCTCGGGTGAGATGCTGCCGTCGGCCCGAGGAGGAGAAGCCAAGACAATCTTCTGGCAGCCGGCAACCATGGCGGGGACACCGAGCATCATGGCGGTGGACGGCAGCACTGCAGTTCCACCGGGGACGTACAGACCAACACGCTCGATGGGGCGAGAAAAGCGGGAGCAAACGACACCGGGCATCGTCTCCACCTGGAGGACGTCATTGGTATCCTTCTGGGCGGAGTGGAATTTCTTGATATTGGCGATGCTGACATCGATGGCTTCCTGGGTCTCAGGCGACAGCTTCATCAGCTCCGGGGGGAAAGGGGCGCGGATTACGGGAGACGTTAGGGAAGTCGCCTTTTCAAACTTGTGGGTATACTTGAGCACAGCTGCATCGCCGCCCTCCCGCACATCCTGGATGATGGGGCGAACGAGACCCACGATGGCCTCGTTGGACTTTTGAGAAGGACGCTTGAGGTACTCCTTGACCTTGTCCACCGGCGTGGAAGCGGTGACCACGCGCGTCATCTCCATGCGCGAGTCATCCTTCTTGGCTTCTTCCTTAGCTGGCGCTGCTGGAGCGGCGGGCTTCGTTTCGGCTGCGGCAGGAGTCAGACCAGCCTTCTCCGCCCACGGACCCTTGGCATCGCCCTTTCTTCTCTTGACCTTGAGACTCTTCAGATCCAGGTTACGTTCGATATCTTCCAAGCTGACACCCGCAGCCACGCAGCGAGTCAGGGCAAAGTAGAGGAGATCGGCAGCCTCAAAAGCGATCTCTTCCTTGGTGGTGGCGCGGCACAGCTCGTCAGCCTCCTCCATGATCTTTGCCTGAGTCAGCTTGGGCTCATTGAACAGTCTGGCGGTGTAGGAACCGGCCGGCGCATCGGCTTTGCGGGCTTGAAGGGTCTTTTGCAGACGCGCAAGGCCATTGTAAGGCCCGAAGCAGCTGGCGGTACCCAGGTGACAGAAGCCGCGGCCAATCTGCTTGACAACAAAGACCAGGCAGTCGCTGTCGCAGTCAAAGCCCAGGCGGATCAGCTCCTGCACGTCACCGCTGGACTGACCCTTGTACCACAGACCCCGTTTCCGGCTCTGGTAGACGCCGGTGCCAGTGCGGAGAGCCTCGGCGATACTTTCATCACTGCTCCAGACAAGGCCCAGACATACTCCCCGCTCATCAGTCACCGAAGTCGCGTACAGACCGTTGCTCTGGTCAGCAACAGCACGAGCGGCAACCAGAGCGCCGGCGGCGATCTTGCCGTTGGGATTCTTGTGATCGAGGGTGAGGGCGTCGGCAGAGACAATGCTGACGGCACCCTGCTTCAATGTTTCCTTCACGGCGTCCTCGGTGACTGTGCTGGCGGTGTAGGTGCGGTAGAGGTTCTGAGCCTCAAGATTCAAGCCCAATTTGTCGGCCAGAGTCTTGACGTCGGCAGACTCGGTGCAGATTCCGGCTTCCTTTCTTTCAGCATCCTCAGCAACCCACGACTGAAAGGCATCCACCTGATTGTCGGAGGAGGTATAAACGACGAGTCGCGACGAAGGAACGGATTGCTCTTGGGACAGCGAGGTCAATTGATCGAGGGAAATGACTACTTTGGCGGCACCAGCATTCAGGATATCGACAATGTCACCGGAGGAGGCGATGTCGGTAGCATCGACGTAGACATCGAGGAGACGGAAATTCTGACGCAGGAAGTCCTCAGCTTGAGCCAGAGAGGAGACCTTAATGAGGACGCGGCCGAAGTAGGCGATCTGGGAGAGGGAGAGACCGGAGGAGGACGAGGTGGGGTTGTAGGAGATGAGGATTGGGGTAGCCATTATGACTGTGGAACAAATGATGAGCAATTAAAAGATGAAAGATCAATCAGATCTGATGAAAAAGATGATGAAAGCGATCAAACCCCTAGTCCCTAGCCTGGGGGAAGAGAAGGTGTAAGGGAGGGGAGAATGACGAGGGGAGAATGAATCATCGCGAGAATTTCTTTTTTGGACGGGCAGAGAGAATTTTGGCCCCGCATCGGAGTCAGCGAGTGAGAAGAGGAGTGCAAGTTACACAGACAAGGGTAGACACTGTGAACCTCGAGATTGACATCAAATTAACCGTCTACTGAAGATGGGATCGACTGAATATATTACAACAGGTCTTTGAGTGTTAGTTGTTGTGGTCTCTATGGACTGGTCTGACATGGCGCCGATGAGCGGAGTCTACATACAACCATCTAAGGTATTTCCAGATGTTCTTGTCCTGGACTGTCTCACATTAGTTCTAGCATCATTGGCATCGTACGATATTCGGAAGAGGGGAAGAATCAAGGTTAATATCAAGGTTATAAGAAGGATTCCTCTCTCCGTAGTCGGCCCGTTTCCCATGGCCTTCTTCACATGTGTTCCTGGTGGCTGCCCAGGGTCATCTGCTTCCATGAGGGCCATGAGGACGAGAAGTCAGCTGTGATTGACTTGACTCTGACCTTGGCAGCTGATCACTCAGGAAAAGAAGAATTGATATTAGGTAGCATTGCTATGGACCAAATGTTACATTCTGTTCAAGCTAGAGAACTATTATCACCAGGGTATTGCCAATATACAGAGGGGACTGGCCCAAGTTTGGTTGGTTGATAATGCAGAGAATAGCTGACTCATACTCCGTAGTCACATTCCTATTCGGGTGATGCATAATGACAGAACTGTATTGACTTGTACAGCCCATAGGTATCGGTACCAATAATACCGTGGATTTACCCCTGCATAATCCACGTTCATCACATCCCAAAAAGGAAAGCATAACAAATAAACAACATCCTCAGGCATCTTATACCGGAATATATCTGTTATGCCATCATAAAAGGGCGTAGATTCAGAAATAGTCTGATACAACTGACAGAATCACTGCAAGCAAGTCAGAAACTAACTAAGGGTACAGAATTATCCTCCGGAGTTCAAATGATCCCTGTAACTAACTAGTTTAGCGTTGTCGAGTCCAAGCTCAAGTGACGGGGGATCGGGGTTGGATACCTAGTTCAGGCACTCTCTTGGCCCTATCTAGACTCCAGGAGACACTAGACTAATGTATCTTTCCAATAGTCCATCTGATCTAGTCCATGATCCCTCATAAATGGAGATGATGATCGTCGCATCGGCCAGTGATGGCTGTAATGCAGGTTCAACTTGCAGAATGCCATCCATTCATGCGACGATCCCTCATCCTGTCCGTCATTCCGGCTCAACACGCGACTCCTCTCTTCACGTCGCCTCTTCTTCCTGGCCCCCCTTCTCCCCTCTTTTCATTCTTCGATCTGGATGACTCCAAATCAAGTCTTTCGTCCGCTGCTCTTAGTCTTAGACTAAACTGTCATATAACTATCCGCCTGTTCCCTCAGGCTGTCACTCGTTTGCTGTTGAATGTCTTAGGAGGACCACTACTTCTCCGTGCCAATCTTTCTCTCGTCTCGGGATTCTGTATTTTTCGTGGGTTGGTATCATGCATTTGCCCTCTCTGTCCGTGGCTCTGGCCCTGGTGAGCTCGTCTCTGGCGTTGCCTCAGACGATTCTGCCCGAGGACAATGTCTCATCACGCGCGGCGGCCGTCAAAGAGGCCTTTTCCCATGCCTGGGATGGGTATATGAAATACGCTTTTCCTCATGATGAGCTGCTCCCTATTTCCAATAGCTATGGCGATTCAAGGTAGGCAATCAGCAAACTTTCCTCACTCCAAGGTGCATCCTGACCTGGTGATCTATGTAGAAATGGTTGGGGCGCATCTGCGGTCGATGCTCTGTCCACCGCAATTGTGATGCGCAACGCGACGATCGTCAATCAGATTCTGGATCATATTGCCAAAATCGACTACTCCAAGACTTCCGACACGGTCAGCCTGTTTGAGACCACCATTCGGTACCTGGGCGGCATGCTGTCTGGATACGACCTGCTCAAAGGGCCCGCCGCCGACCTCGTCAATGACAGCACCAAGGTGGACATGCTCCTTCAGCAATCCAAAAACCTTGGAGACGTGCTCAAGTTCGCCTTTGACACGCCGTCGGGTGTTCCGTATAATAATATCAACATCACTTCGCATGGCAATGACGGCGCCACGACCAACGGGCTGGCGGTTACGGGGACATTGGTCCTGGAATGGACTCGTCTGTCCGATCTGACGGGAGACCAGGAGTATGCGAAACTCAGCCAAAGGGCCGAGTCCTATCTACTCGCGCCCCAGCCTAGCTCCGGCGAGCCGTTCCCTGGCCTCGTCGGCAGCGATATCAGCATCCAAACAGGTCAGTTCACCAACGGCTTCGTTAGCTGGAACGGCGGTTCCGATTCCTTCTACGAGTATCTCATGAAGATGTACGTGTATGATCCCAAGCGGTTTGCAACGTACAAGGACCGCTGGGTGGCCGCCGCGGAGTCGAGCATCGACCATTTGGCGTCCAATCCCGCATCCCGGCCGGATCTCACGTTCCTGGCCACGTACAACAAAGGCTCGCTCGGCCTGAGCTCGCAGCACCTGGCCTGCTTTGATGGAGGAAGCTACCTGCTTGGCGGCACCGTGCTGGACCGGACCGACTTGATCGATTTCGGACTGAAGCTGGTCGACGGATGCGCCGACACGTACCAGCAGACGCTGACGGGGATCGGACCGGAGAGTTTCGGTTGGGATGAGAAGTCGGTGCCTGCCGACCAGAAGGAGTTCTACGAGCGCGCCGGCTTTTACGTCCAAAGTGGCGCATATATTCTGCGACCCGAAGTGATTGAGAGCTTTTACTATGCGTACCGCGTCACCGGCAAGAAGCAGGTATGTTCTGACTTTGTAGGAGGGTTTGTGACTGTGACTGACGTGGTTAGTACCGTGACTGGGTGTGGAATGCCTTTGAAAATATCAACAAGTACTGCCGCACGGAGTCTGGGTTCGCTGGGTTGACCGACGTCAACGCTGTAAATGGCGGAAATCGATATGACAACCAGGAGAGTTTCCTGTTTGCCGAGGTGATGAAGTACGCGTACTTGACGCATGCACCAGGTATGAGTCCGATATCGATTGTTGATGAAGATGAAGCTAACGAGAGCAGAGGATGAATGGCAGGTTCAACGGGGGAGTGGCAACAAGTTTGTGTTCAACACTGAGGCTCACCCGGTCCGAGTCCATCATACGTGATGTACATATCCTAGCTGGTATAATTAGTACTTTATATATATGGGGGAATCATCCTTATAATATGCAGACTTTATTCATTGATCACTAGCATGGGTAACTCCGGCTGCGGAGTTGAAGTAGACGACAAGTAGGTACCTTGGGGTTATCGACTGTAAGTACTCATGCATATGACAATAATCTATAAAGCTAGTAGCTAGTCTAGTACTATATTATCTCACCAAGGACTAATAATTAGACGAAACTGGTGAAACTGAAAAATCCGGAGTAGTAATAAGACTACATTCTCCCGACCCACATGTGAGCGGATTTGAGCACCCTTGGGGTCCATCCCGGGCAGATATTCCCTCAATCCTGCTCACTCGCATACCTTGGTGGAAGCTATAAATACAGCACAACAGGTAGACAATGTAGACATGTAGCACTCTCTGTTCCCTCATTCATCTATATACATACATATACTTCTGTACAAATAGCAAACCAAAAATGTGCGGAGGAAACACCCCCCGTCCCACTTCCAACGGCCGCATCGCAGTCATGTTCCCCTCCGCGTCCACCAAGAGCATGACCACGTACTCGCTTTTCTTTCATGAGGGGCTGACAGCGTCTCGCACGCGAGCGGTATTCCGGCTTGAAGATCCCAGCACGAGAGATGCATTCGGGAAGTGCGAGAGTATTGATTTGAGGATTGAGTATGCCCCCGTCCTTCCCGGTTTTCAGACATATCTAGGTGGTTAGTGGTTAGGTGGTATACAATGCTAACAGGGCTTGCAGACGGTATGGAGATTTGACCTCTGCGTTGACTGCGCCGCCGCTGCATCGGTTCCGGCTACGGCCTAACCCTAAATCAGGGCAAAAAGGGATTGAGATGGAGTTTGAGTTACCTGAACGGCTAGATCTCGGGGTTTCGGAGAGGGGGATTGTAGGGAGGCAGGTTACTGTTGTTGCCGAAGGGGGAAGAAGCGAGGTGTTGGGGATGGGGATGGGGATTGTTGGGTATGATTGATTGCAGGTATTGCATCCATTGTATTTGATATTAGCATGGAGTTATGGATTGGATTAGGATCGGCATTAGATTCATTTGGTCTGGTCTTGTGGTGTCTTGCATCGATGGAGATTACAGTTTACAGAGCTATAGCTTCAAGAATGGGTGTCCACCCTTGTCACCCGCTATGTACCGATCCTCCGCTTCAGCCCAGTTGATCACGTTCCAGATGCCCCTGGCATACGAGGCTTTGTCGTTCAAGTACTATTGGTTCATTAGCATCGAAGATGGAAGATGGAAGATGGACGAGGAGGAGAAATACCTGGAGGTAGTAAGCATGCTCCCACATATCCACCCCAAAGACGGGCGCCGCCCCCGTCACCGGATCCTGGTCGTGGGTCGTGGTAATGTCCAGCTTTCCCTTGGGTCCGTCGGTCACCAACCAACCCCATCCGCTGCCCTGAATGCCCAGCAGGGTCGTGTTGAACGCATCCTTAAACTTATCGAAGGATCCCCAGCGCTGCTCGATGGCCGCCTTGAGGGCCGGTGCCTGATCGATCTTGCCCCCCCCGGATTGCTCCGGGGCCAGATTCTTCCAGAAGAGGGAGTGGTTGATGTGGCCACCGCCGTTGAATTTGATCGCCTGCTGCACGGAGACGAGCTTGGGAACGTCGTTGGCCTCCGCGGCTCTCTTCTGCGCATCGAGCGCGGCGTTCAGGCCATTGACGTAGGTTTGATGGTGCTTTTTGTGGTGCAGCTCCATGATCTGTTGGGAGATGTAGGGTTCAAGGGCCTGGCATTGTTAGTCTGTTGTCACTTTTTTTGGAGGCATAGAGACTTACATTGTAGGGGTAGGGGAGGGGTGGGAGCGTGTATTGGTGTGCCATGGTGTTGGTGATGTGAGTCTGAATCTGGATCTGGATCTGGAGTTGGTGAATCTGTGAGTGCTGTGAGTTCTGAGCGCAGAGAGGTGGGAGGAGAGAGCACAAGGAGGATGGAAGGTAAAGTACTCAAGCATCAAGGTCCTCACTGTCCTGAAGAAAGCTGCCAGGGGACCTTGGGATCTAGAGCACAAATGAGCACATTACGAGCACATTATGAGCAATGCAGCTCTGTGATTGGGTTTTGCACTCTGCTCCCATCATCATCAATCCATCATCTTTTGCAGGAGCAATGAACTGGCAAATATTAATCAGGCATTGTTACATATCCCCAGAGGTAGAGTAGTAGACTGATTGTCTATGAATCAATCTATGATGCTCCGGTTGGTGGTGATGATATCATCACAGGGTTGATGGTTGATGCCTGAGGATGGTCTTGCTGCCTCAATCCAGGCAGTCTGTCTGTAATCTGCATCTCTGAGAATCTCCATCAACAGCTTCAATTCATTCAATTCATCCAATTCATCCAATTCATCTTGTTTACTCTTGGAGTTTACTTTACACATTCTCACCAATCATGGCTCCCCCTGATCAATAATCCTCCATCTGCCGAACGGTCCGAACCTCGGCCAGTCGGTCCAAAGACTCCAAACGTGGGGAAGTTGGGGTCACTGCTATAAACATGGAGAGCTCTCGGCTCAATACATTCACTACTGATCCAAGCATCACTATCTATCTATCTAGTCATCTAAATCAGAATGTCCGCTGAAGAACAAGTCCGTCTCGATAACTTTGACTCCATCTTCTCCCTCGATGGCAAAGTCGCCGTCGTCACCGGCGGTTCAAGAGGCCTCGGTCTCCATGCTGCCAGCGGGTACGTCTGACTCCGTTTCTCCAAATCATTGAGATGCATCTGACAGCGTCAAGCCTCCTCCAAGCGGGCTGCTCAAAGGTCTATATTACCTCCCGCAAAGCCAAAGCCTGCGACGAGGCCGTTGCCGCCCTGAATGCCCTCCCCAATAAACGTCCTGGCGCGGTAGCCATTGCTGTTCCCGCCGACAACGCGCGCATGGACGACCTGGACCGACTTGTCGCCGAGGTCAAGAAGACAACGGATCACGTTGATATTCTCTTTGCAAATGCGGGTGCTACCTGGGGCGAGCGCTTCGAAAAGTATCCCGAGCCTGCTTTTTCCAAGGTGATGGATCTGAACGTGAAGAGTGTGTTTTATTTGGTGCAGAAGTAGGTCTTCTTTTTTTACGGTGTATATGAACTTAAACTGAGCTATGGATAGGTTTGCCCCCCTACTCACGGTCAAAGCGACCCGCGACTCGCCCTCGCGCGTCATCGTCACCGGCTCCGTGGCCGGCATCGGGGTCGGTTCCCTCGGCGAGAATGCCACCTTTGCCTACTCTGCGTCTAAAGCGGCCGTGATTCACCTGGCCAAGAACCTGGCGGTGGAGCTGGGGCCGCGCGGCATCCTGTGCAATGCGATTGCCCCGGGCTTCTACCCGTCCAAGATGGCCAATGGGTTGATCGAGATGCAGGGAGGCATCAAGCAGATGGAGGAGCACTCGCCCAACCGGCGCCTGGGGAGGCCGGAGGATATTGCTGGGTTGGTGGTATTCTTGTCTAGCCGTGCAGCCAGTCATTTGAATGGGGCTGTGATTGTGACTGATGGAGGGGCCGTACTGAAGGGAAGACTATAGATCGTCATGTAGATAATGATTATATACAACTACATCACTATAGCTTGGCCACTGTCTTGTGCTCTTCTGCCCGCACTGCTCGGTCAATAAGCTCCATGGCTCGGTAGAGCTCGTAGTCGTGCTGCTTGGGCGTTACGACCTGAATGCTCAAGGGAGAGTCGAGGTATACACGCCGATCCACCGTTTTCTCGTTCCCTAGGTACAAGATCAGTGAAATTCCTGGGCAAGAAGAATGTGACTTACACAACAGCCGATTCGCCTTGTCCCAGCTCCCCAGCACCGGCGCCGTCATCTCCTTGCCCAGCTCCAGATCCGTCTCGCGGAACTTCCGCACAGGGATGACACCCGCCGGGTAATCCAGCAGCACAAATGACGACGAATATCCCACGGCATTATACCGATCGATCTCCGGCACCGGATGCGGCGCAACAGGGAGGATGATGGCGTCAACCTGCCGGCCCGCCAGCCTGTCGCCGTCACCATTGCCATCGCGCATCCACATCGCCAATAGCTCCCTCTCAACCGCAGACCGCTGCGCCTGCAGCTGCGCCAGCTGCACCACGCTGAGCGCCTTGCCGCGCTTCACCCGGCCCTGCAGCCACGGAATCAACGGCTCCCCCGTCGCATCCAGCAAATCCAGCATGGTCGACCCATCATCCACGCCCATCAGCCGGCCCGCAAGACCCTGGCACTTCGACAGCGCCGGCAGGACGGGGATCTCGACCACCTCGACGCCCTGCGTCCGGCGCAGCATGTGCGCCACCTCATCCAGCACCCTCGCCACAGGCGGCAGCGGCTGCACGACCCCATCAGACCTCAGCACCCCAATCGTCACCTTCCTCCTCAGCCCAGAACGGGGGAACTCCCCACTCCACAAACCCGGAATACAATCCTCCCCAAACATCTCCGCCCGCGGCACAATCTCCGCCATCACAGCCCCCAAATCCTCCACCGAGCGCGCAATCGGGCCCGCAACAGCCTGTAGCGCAATCCGCCCCTTGCCGGGGACCTGCCCGCCCTCCTGCCCGCCAAAGGGCACCCGCCCCACACTCGGCTTGAAGCCATACACACCCATACACATCGCCGGCACACGGATACTCCCGCCGATATCCGTCCCGAAACCAACCATGCACCCGCGCATCGCGACCAGCACGCCCTCGCCGCCGGAGGAGCCGCCAGCCGTAAGCGCGCGGTTGAGCGGGTTCAGCGTGCGCCCGAAGACGAAGTTGGCGCTGTCGAGGGCGCCCATTGTTTGCGGGACGTTGGTTTTGGTCAGGACGATGGCGCCGAGGGCGGTGAGGAGCTGGATGAGGGGTGCGTCTTCCGTGGCCGGGCGGGAGACGAGCGCGGCGATGCCGATGCTGGTGTCGATGCCTTTTACGTTAAAACAGTCCTTGACGGAGACGGGGAGGCCGTGTAAGGGCCCGATGGGGCGGCCGGTGCGGTGGAGGTGAGCGTCGAGCTCGCGCGCGCGCTGGATGGCGCGGTCGAAGAGCGGTTCGGTGAGGCAGCGGGTGAGTTGGTGTGCAATGGCTGCTCTCTAGACTATGTTTAGTCTCGGGTGTCAAGAAGGAGGGGAGGCGAGGGCAGCGTACCTTGCAGAAAGCGGTGGTGACCTCCTCGGCTGTGAGGCGTTTGTCGGTCATGGCGCGTAACAATCCGCGGACGTCATACTGTTCTGTGATTTCGAGCTCGCGGGCAGAGAGTAGTCCGCAGGTTCGAGGGATGTCCATCACGTTGACTCGGCCGTACTGCTTGACGTTGGTGATGGATTCGGCGGGCGAGAGCATCCCGGGGGGGATCTGAGACTCGGACAGTCTCCATTCAGAGGGGATTTTGGCATCTGTTTCGGCCAGTTTACGCTGGGAGATGGCTGCGTAGGCCATTTTGGTCATACAATTTATATAGTTGGTGTAGCTGTCAAGTCATCAAGTGTTTGAAGCTGTGGATCTTTCTTTTGTATTAGTTAGTGGTTTAGTGTGTGCGGAGAATGCGGGGAGAGATTTGCCTCGGCTGGACGGTTAAGTCCTGATAGAGGGAGAGAGCTAGCGATAAAGGGAGTATGACAAGTTTAAGGAGACTGCCTCTAGGGCTAATCAATATCTAGATACATCCCGTCCAAACAAATTGTTCAATAACCACCGAAACGCCACCCGCAGCCGATTCCGCCAGCTGATACTCATCGTCAGATACGCCGAGTTCCACACCAGCCACGCCATGCGCCCCGTCAGTCCATGAGGGAGATACTTGTATCGCTGGCCGTCCTCGTGCGGCAGCTGCATCAACGCCCTCGCATCGCCAATATACGCCAGCGTGCCCATGTTCCGGAACGAGAACGGCGGCGCCTGCTCGATATCGTCTGCGTTCAACCGCGCCGCCAGCCACTTGGCTTCCTGGAAGGTCGCCTGCGCCGTCGCCGGGGGCGCCCCCGTCTCAGGCATGGCGTTGTCGCCGAGTGCAAAGACGTCGCGGAGGATGGCTGTTTGTCCGTTGTCGCTTGCCAGCTGTACGCGTAGCCGGCCGTCGACGAGCAGGGCGCCGTTTGGGCCTTTTTTGACCTTCCAGGAGGAATTCCCTTCCCGGATCTTCTCGTCCTTGGCCACCGCCGAAGCAGAAGGAAAGACATCCACCTCCTCCAACGAGTTTCGAATAAACTCGTTCATCTTATTCCCCGTCGCCCACACGCACATGCCGACGCCTACTTCCCCCTCCTCCTTGGAAGTCAGCGTCAGACACCGCTTCGGATCCATCTCGTACGGCGGCTTTGCACCGGGCTCCCCCCACCGCAATCCCGCCACATGATGCGACGTCTTGATCGTGATCCCCTCCTTCTTCATCGTCTCCATCGCATACGCCGCCAGCCGCTCATCAAACATCGACAGCACCGTCGGCGCAACATCGTACAGCGTGATGCGCGGGATCCCCTCCAGGCTGGGATACAGCCGCATGAGATCGCGGTAGATGAAATCGCGCAGCGACGCGGCCAGCTCCGTCCCCGTCGGCCCGGCCCCCACTATCGCAAAATGCAGCAGCCATTTCCTCATCTCCGGCGCCATCGTCGGCAGCACCGCCAGCTCAAAGCACTCGCGCACCCGCCGCCTTACCCGCCGGGCGTCCCCAATATCCTTGAAGAAGAGCGCGTTCTCTCGCACCCCGGGGGTATTAAACGTCTTGGTGACCGTCCCCACCGCGATGACAAGCTTGTCGTAGGGGACCGTAAACGTCTCCCCCGCCTCCCACCGTCGCTTGGCCATCGTGCTAATCACGCCCCCTGCCTCGTCTGTCCGCGGCGACTCCGTCACCCCGCTCTTGACGACCGTCGCCTCGCAGAGGATTGTCTTCCGGTCGAAGTCGACCGCGCGCGCCGCCGCCTGGATGAAGTCCACCTGCGCCCTGCGATCCCGGACCGGCTCGACGATATTCGAGAAATCGAGCGAGCCCCCGGCTGCATCGGTGAGCAGTGGCGTGAAGACGAAGTACGACCGCGGGGAGATGATCAGCGGCGCGAATTTACTCGACGAGAGCCGCCGCGAGAGACTGTAGCCTCCCCAGCCGGAGCCCAGGATGACGACCCGCTCTTTGCCTTGGTGTCTTTGTTTGTCGTCAGGGAAGGCCGTCGAGTGTTCGACTTGTGTTGCTAGGGACCGCCGGATGGTTCCTATTGATTTCCGCTGTAGTACTAGCATCCATGATGTGTGTCGTCTGCTCCCATGCAGAACTGAAGATGGCGCGGGCTTCATACTGCCGGACAAGACAATTGCAATGCTACCGACATTGTTATAATCTAAAGGTAGTCCTTTTATCTATGAAAATAGCTTTGACTTTAAAGTGACGGTGAAATCCGGGTCTGAACACATGATGACCTCACTTGCCCACGCCAGATTCATGGAACGTGGAAGAACGCGGATCTGACTCAAGCCAAACTCTAGTATATCCCTCGTGAAAATCCAGAGACAAAGACCTCTTTTCTCTCACCGAGAAACACAGTATAGATGTGCTGCAGCGGAGAGTCACAGTCCACAGTCGGCGCTCCACAGAGCGGCAGTAGATGCCGCTTCCACCCGTGCCGACAGTGCGGATCGGAGGATCCAGGATAGTATTTCTGGTGAGGATCACAAGGACGATATTTCATCTATTAATATATCGGATGAAAAGAATCCGCTTTGAGATTCAGGAGGAAATAGATGAGGTATTCGTCTGTGGATAGTCCGAGGTGCTGCGGAAGAGGACGGGAGATCCGATTCTCTTCAGACGGCGTAAGCACATGGAATCGTCGGACTCAGATTCATCTCTGCAATGTCAAGATGCGTTAGACCCGTAAATTAATCAGGACGAATAGAAGAAAAGATTCTCATGTGAATTCGTCGCAAGTATTCTCTAGCGGCATATCCCAACGTGGTCCTAGCGAAATGCAGTAATTTATTAATCTAACAGATAGATAGTAAGTATAGTCATATCTCATAATCATTAGTCGTGCCAATAACGGGAAGTCAAGCAGGACGACTCTCCCGAGTCGAAACAGGCAAAAGACTCCCTGCATAGCGCGTGTCCATGCTCCGGCGCGACTTGCTCATGCTGATAATCTTCTCCATCTCGATGGTGGCCTCGTCCAGCTGATCGTCTCGGCTCTGTCGATGGGACATCCACCGTCGCATGTGTCGCATCGCTTCCTGGCAGACATCGCCGATATCGTCGACAGACAGCGCCAGCAGAATCAACGGGATGGAGATAGCAAAGCCGATGCCAAAGGTATACTTGGCCACATACGACAGATGCAGCTCCTCGGCGCCGCCTGGGCCCTTGGGGAACTCCTTGATGTTGATTGTGAAAATGGATGTGATGAACGACAGCGGCAGGAAGATGATGGTGACAATCGTAAACACCATGATCGTCTTCCCCTGGCGGGTGGTGCCCGCCGCCTGGTCGCGCGCGAACCGGGCCTCAAACGCGTTGGCGTGTTTCTGCTTCAGATCGAGCAGGTCCGTAATGGACGAGTAGATGCGCTCGGCCTGCTTGTCCATCCGCTCAATGTCCTTGAGGTGCATGTCGATCGTGCGCTGCTGCTCCTTGAACCGCTTCTTGACCTCGTACTGCGACCGGTGCTGGCCGTGGTAGATCTCGCAGATCACCTCCTGGAAGTCGTCCAGAATGTGCTGCTGGTGCTGCAGTACGGTGCGGATCATATTGAGCTCGTCACGGATGTCCTTGGCTTCCGCCAGCAGGTCCGTCTCCTGCCCGATATCGAGAAGGTTGTCCACGAACAGCGGCTGCTCGTCTTCCTCGGCGAACTGTTTCCCTTTTGCATTGTCTGCGTTGCGCGCAAACCGGCTCAGCTTGCGGTGGTTCTTGAGCCAGTCCGATGCTTGCGCGGAGGCGCTGTTGAACATGTTGAACAGCAGCGTCTCACGGTCCGTGGCGACACCGATCGACGCCTCGAACATGTCCAGGAACTGGTATTCCTCGTCTCCCATGCGGTGCCGGTCGAATACCCCCGAGCAGCGGTTGGTGATGATGATCGCCAGGTCGTAGACGGACCGCACCGGTTCCCGCGTCTTGGAGTTAATATCCTCAATAATGCCATCCAAGACGTTGAGCGGGTCGTTCTTCGGCTGCTCCCACCGCTGCGCAAAGCTCGTGACAATGAGGTTCGTCCCCAAAATCCACATCCACAGCTGATCCACCATGAAGATTTTGGGATCCGACCGGAACCGATCGCGGCCCTGCCCTTTGGTCTGGTAGCGGTAGATCACCTGGTCCTGATCGCGACTCTGCGTATCGATGTTCGGATAGAAGAACTGGTCCAGAGTTCGTCGCACGTGGAGCGACGTCGTCGACGAGGCCAGATGCGCACTGATGAGCATCTCGTCCCTTGTAGACGATCGCGAGATCCCCGGGCTTTGGAAGCTGAGTGTTTCGGCTCGCTGGATAGCCTCTTGCATCTTCTGCCTGCGCTCTGCCGTCTCAAAATGCAAATAAGGCATGAACACGCACACGTTGCAGGCCGGAGTAAGTGAGTGGTCTTTGCAGAGTGACAGGGGCGCTCGACGCTTTTCATCTTGGGCCGATGAATGCTTACTACCCTTTGTGTCGCTCCTAGGCGAGGACCCAGACTTGCCCCGTTTAGGCGTCCCTTTGCTCTTTTTGCCCTGCGAGCTGCTCAACCCGTCATCAAGCGAATCCGTCCGCTCAAGCTTCATCCCCTGGACTTTTGATTTTTTGGCCTTGGAATGGTCGTCGTTCCCGTTGACAACGATTGTAGGCAGCTCCGTGTCGACATTCTCCTTGGGCCGCTCATACTCGCGGAAAGGGCGTGCTCGGGGGCTGCTCTGACACAGCGGCCGCATGAAATGGGAGTGCGTCCGTTGGCCTCGGTGCTGGTAATTGAAGGACCTCTCCAACCCCTTGAAGCTCTCCACGTCGTGAGCCCCTTCTTCGATAAACGACTTGGTGAGCAACGCCTCCACCCAGGCCATGTTGTTCGCGGGCAGATGGATCCACCGAAAATCTGTCGCTTTGCTGTCCGCTGGGATGGTGCGGAACGCCTGCTTGCGTGGATTTTCCGCGTCGCGCCCATACAACAGGTTAAACACGGACGTCTTCTGGACCCTATTCTCGTTGTGAAAGTTGCCAAAGTCAACCACCGTTGCGTCAAAGGCTTCGCAAGCGCCCCGCGCATCCGCCGACAGCGCATCGATATTATTGAACGGCGCCAGGAGCAGCACGATGTCCTTCCGCTTGAACTGCGCCGCTCGGAGGAACGGGGTGCTCCCGAAGTTGTCCCGAACACGGCGTTTCAGGTCCGGCCGCTCGAGCAGGCACTCGACGACCTCGCGGTGACCGGCCTGCGCAGCCAGATGCAGCGGCGTGACCCCGTTCAACAACTGAGCGTTGATCTTGGCCCCAGCCTGCAGCAGCAACCGCACGATCACTACCGAGCCCTTGTCACAGGCATTGTGCAGCGGCGTCCAGCCACCATCGCTCCGCGCCTCAATGTCCGCCCCGTGCTTGAGCAGCAGCTGCACGATATCCTCCCTGTCATGCGCCGCCGCGATATGCAGCGACGTCTTGTTCCTCGACTCGACGGCATTCACATCCGCGACCGGGCCCCGCCGTCGTGTGAGCAGCAGCTCCGCGACGCGCAGCTTCCCCGTCGCACAAGCCCAGTGCAGCGGCGTCCGGCCCAGCTCATCCCGCCCATCCGTCCCGTCAAGCGCACACCCCGTCCCCAGCAGAAGCTCAATCACATCCTCGCCCCAATCACACTGCTTATCCGCCGCCAGGTTATGCAAGACATTCCTCTTCCGCAGATCCCTCGCATTGACGTCCGCCCCGCGCGATATCAACACCTGCAAGACGTGCCAGTGATTCCTCCACGCAGCCGTCATCAGCGCCGTCCGCCCTTTCTTATCCGCCGTCTCCGTCGATGCCCCGTAATCCAGTAACAGCTGCACGATCCGGACATGGTTGTGCTCGACGGCGCGCAGCAGCGGCGCGACACGGTTGCTGGGGACCTCGGTCTTCGCGCCGAGACTGAGCAGGTACTGCGTCGCGGCGATGGATCCGCGCTCGCAGCTGCGCATGAGTCCCACGCGCAGGAAATTGTCGCTGAACTGCCCATTTTCGCGGGCCAGGTACACAATCTGCCGCAGCCTTTCTAGGTCGTCGTTCTCAACGGCGCGGAGCAGGCGGGGTTCGAGCCGGTCGTGGCTGTCGCTAGCGATGCTGGAACGCGACCGTGACATGGTGCTGTTTCAATTCCTTTCTTAGGCCATCATAAATCGATCAATCTGCGTATCATAACCAGCCACTTAATGCCAATTTTTATATGGAGTATTCAGTAGCTGTACGGGTAATCCAACCCGGTCGGATGGAACAGAAAAATCTGGGGAGGAAACCGGTGAAAATTCTGGATCAGAGCGCATCAGGGGCTGAAACGAAATTAAAAACCGAAATCAGCCCCAAGTCCGCGCGGTACGAGGTCGATAAATTAAAGAATCGCCGGACACATTTTAGCTGCAGCTGGTCGGGTCATGATCAGCCGCGGGCTGCGACCAGTGCAGCCACACGGGTCTGGACTCTTGATACCTGTGATCGTGATTACCTGATCGACAAGAGCAGATCAGTAGATTAGAGAGATGCAAGATAAACCAGATCGTTGCAGAAGAAGTAGGAGAACGTAAGGACGATAGGATGAAATGGGATGGCTTGTCGGTGATTTCGATCGACTGCTGATCTGAGTTACTGATCATTTGTGCTCGGAGCATATCTCGGGGTTCAAGTTGTGATTCAGTAATTGTACGATGGAGAAGAGATCTGAACACCGGTATTTAGACCTGATTAAAGAAAGCGTGCAAGTTCCGATGGTTGATGGTCTGGTCTGTAATATAGGAGATGTCTCGGGCAACGATAGCAGGTAGATCAAGTCTCCGCACACGACCAAAGGTCCCTCAATTACATTATTGCCCATCAGGGCATATTATCTCTATCCGTCTCTTCTTAAATAACATCAAACCAGGTGGTCGGCCCCGGTCGGTCTAGAAAGCGATTTCCATAAGATGACAGGTCGGAAAAGAAAAATAGGGGACCCGAAAGATGACGCAAAAACCGAGGACCAGTATAGGACCAGTGTAGGAGACCAGGGCCAAACCTATCAACCCGTTCAATTGTTTATAGTATTAGGCATTCTTTCTCTGGAGCGAAGTTCGCGTCGAAATTTAGGTTGAATTCCCCGTCTTATATTGCGCCGGCCCATCCCTTTGGTCCTTGTAAAATGTGTGCACTCCATGAATGATTAATGAACAATAGTAAAGAGACAAACAGAAATGGAATATAGCAGTGAATGAAGGGGGAATGCGGACTGAACAAGGTGATATGGGAATCGGACAAGTAGTAATGCAGATCAGATGAAATGAATTCAATGCTCCCAGAAACAGAAACAATGGCATAGGATGCGTTCTCTTTCGGATTCTGTACACCGGATTGTGTTAGGGTTCTCATTTCTTCGCTCTTTGATTGGGAACTTGCTTCAGAATATCATCGAAGCTCATGTTGGGGTTGAACCGGCTGATGGGCCTCGCTGGTGGATCAACGGGCGCAACTCCAGCGGGCAATGGGAGGGCCTCGAGACCTGGATAAATGGAATGGCGATGCTCGGCTCGAGCTCGCGCAGCGGGTGAGCTGGTGCGAGGAATCACCGGAGGCGGCGGTGGAGTGAGACCGTTGGGAGTCAGGAGTTGTGCTGATTGCTGGGGTTGCTCAGCGGACGAACCGCCTGACGATGGCTGTCCCGGGTAGGGCGAAGATAGCGAGGATTCGTTGTCATAGGGGTCGTCGATGGTCGGAGGTCCCAGAATGGCGTCCTTTTCTGCCCATTGCTCCGCCACCTGCCAGCAATGACTGCGGCGGTAGATACCCTCGACGCCGTTGACCACGACGTCCGACGGCAGGCTGACCACCCCGGCTCCGCCGGCGACACCAAACCAGCTACGTGCTGTCTTGCCATCGTTGTGGATCCAGGGTGCACCACCGCGGGGTGCGATGCACAGAAGATACTCGACGCCTTCGGTGTACTTGACATCCTGTACATCCACGACGAGCAACGGTAGAGCTTGGATCACACAGTAGAGGAAGATCCACTGACCGCAGCGGAGATCGATGAGATCTTCAACATTCTTGCCGTGCGCACAGCGCCGTTCGAATTGCATAAACGCTTCGATGAACGGGGTTGGCCGCATACTCTCCCGCGTGTAAGAGCCCATGAGCACGGCATTGATGTCCGAGTCTTTCAATTTCTTGGCCCTCCGCTTGGCCTCCTTCTTGGGGTCCACAGCCTTCAGCTGCAGCGAGTCCAATGACGGGAACTGGGGAACGTCGAACGGGATGGGTGGCTGAACCGGCGGCGTGGCCCGGTCGTACTCACTCAACACCTGGCGGAGGGCACGGATCATGACTTCCTGCGTGTCTTCGGACCCGACCGTCTCAAGGGTCGCCATATCCACGGTTCGGGTGGTCAGGGCGGTCCGATCGACCAACATGTCGTACAGATTGGCAAAGTCGTCGTACAGGTCCTTCAAGACCTGGCGGTTGAGGCCGCTCTCTTCGAATTGATTCTTCTTCGACCGGGCCTTTGGTGGCCATGAGCCGTACTTTTGTCGGTAGTAGTGCACGGTAAACCGTCTGAACTCCATAAATGCAGCCTTCCATAGCTTGAATCGAACGACCTTGCTTTCCGCGGACGTGGTCGAGTTGGCCACTCCGGAGAACACCGAAGGGAAATCAAACTCGTTCAATTTGCTATGCAAGACCCGAAGGCGCGTATCCAGGTCGATAAAGCCACGTTCCATCCGTTTTTGTGTGACGGGGCTGATGAGACTGAACTTGGGACTCCGCAGCTGCTTCAGCTCGTCCAGCTTACCGACACCGTGGACGAAACCCTCGAGATACAGTGGAAAGAAGCGCAGACGTTCTCCCAGCACGATGGCCTCAATGGTCTTTTCTCGGCTTTTCCGGACATCGTCAAGTTGCAGTTCGTCGCAGTAGTTGCTGAAGCTGCTGGTGGCTGTTTCGCCGAAATTCGTTCCGTCAAAGTTGCTGAACTCGAAGCGAGACAGTAGACTGGCCACATCCATGAAGATCGAGAAGAGCGTGGGTGACCGGGGAGTAGCAATCAGGGATTGGCCAAGGAGGAAGGCGAAGAGATTGCGGAATAAAATAAGCGTCTCGGTGTCCTCTGGCGAGATTCGACTGTCGGAGCTGGACACATCGCTGTTCAGCGGTATTGGAAGGTATAGATGAAGCTCTTGGAACTCGTCCAATCCCTCATCATCCACAAAGGCCATCCGCCTACTGCTGGTACTGTCGTTATCATTGTCCGCGTATCCGTCCTGAGGAGTCAGGGGAGGTGAGGCGGGACTGGTCGTAGGACTACTCAATGACAAGGAGCGCGCTTGTTGCTCCACGGCGTTAACTCTGTTCGGGTCTGTGCCCCGGGCAAGGAATGTGAGGGACGGTGATTCAGCGAAAATGGTTGAATGGACTTTGAACGAGGGTGACCGTCCAGTGTTTTGAGGGAACAGGTAGACATAAGTGTCACCACTTTCATTCCACAATTCCGGAACCTATGGTAGCACGTAGAAATTAGTGGACTTGAGTCCAAACCTCGTGGACGAAGAGTAGGAACAGACAAGCGGCATACCTGTTCGCCCCGGATCAAAGGGCCCACATCATACAGGATCTTCTGATCCAAGCCGGCGATCCAAGCACTCGGCATCTGAGTATTTGTATTCTGGGGTCTCGCATCTACAGAGCTCGCTCGCGCTCGTCCCGGGATCCAGCTCCGTCGTTTTGAAGGGGTCCCCGGGCGCGAATCTGGTCCAGTTCCGGGAACGAATAATCCCCCAGCGCTGGAGGGTCTGCCTCTGCTCTGCGGTCTGCCATCGGGGGAATTGTTGGCACTATTGGCAAGATCCTGGTTCACGGCCAGGAGTGATGGAGGCGGAGGCAGAGGCTCATCCAAGTCGAATTGATCGATGGGACCTGTCGTTCTGATGCTCCGGGTATCTGAATAGTCGGACTGAGGATTGGATACTAATCGCGCGGGGCGGGAGCTGCTCCGCGGGCGTTGCTGTACATCCTGCGGGTATTGGTCGGGAGAGTGCTTCGGGAAGCTCGGAGAGTTTGGTGATGAGGAGAGAGAACCATCTTTGTTTGACCCCAATGAAAAGAGCGACGATATGCGCTTGGCCGATCTTACAGGAGCTGACAACATCTTAGAGGTCCGCTGTACAATAAAGCAATTGGTAAGTTGGAGAGTCGACAGCAGCGGGGGAGTGGATGTACTTCGAAAGACAATCACCAAAAAAAAAAAAAAGAAGGCAAGACACAACAGAAAGATGAGGTAAGACTCAATCGCCAACCATGCGAAAAGAATGGACTAAACCATACAAAAAGACGGTTTAGGAAAGTGGAAGAAACGAAGGACGAGTCAGGTAGAGGAGGAGAGCGACAGAGGAGAGTGGTTGTCTCTGGCGCGTGTGTCTTGGGGAATGTGATCGGCAGGAGGGGGATCAGAGGAGGAATGATCAGTACTTAGACTTACCTGTTACTTGCCAGCTGTGCTTGGCCAAGGCTCTGATTGATACCTTGGTTCTGCTTGAGGTTTCCGGAAGTCCAAGGAGTGATATGACGAATGTATGGCACTAAGCTGGTATATAGTGGAGTAGGGAGAGCATGGATTATTGACTTGACATGACTTGACGTTCGCGAAGTTGTACAGCAGCAGCGAGTGAGAAAGTTGAGAGGAGGGATGAGAGGAGATAGTTTTGATCTCTCATTCTTTTTGAGATCCTTGAGCTTCCGATTTAACGATTTCATCATTATTTTATGCTGTCAAAAAAATTATTTTCTTTTTTTTTTTCTACTTCTTTTTTCCTACTTAAATCTTTTCTATGATGGATCATGGCTGTACTGGACTACTGCAGGTCTCTAGCTCTAGTTTAGTTAGTGACTGCGGGTGGGGAATCTCTTGGTTTCTCGGCTCTACGGTAATTATGATTGACTAACATGTCTAGTATTGGATAGTTTTGAGGAGATCAGGGAGTGGCTGTGTCTGAAAACAGTGAGATATCGACAATGACCATTTAAACCTGTCAAGGTGATTGATGTTGGTTGCCCCGCCTCCTGATGAGCTGTGCCGTGTACGTACACTGGACAGCCTTCAGCATCATCAGACGACTCAGATCTCATCTCATCTGATCCTGTCTGTCTTCTGAAATACTCGAGCATGGCTGAGAATATCTCCAACATTGATTTCAGCATGGTCAGTAAAGCTGTCCATTTTCTTTCTATCTGTCCGTCAAAAGGCATGCTCTGTACTATTGGGCCTATGAGCACTGTGGAAAATGCACAATGTGCCGTGTCTAATGCAAGTATGAACCATACAGCCACCTACGCGGTCGATGATAATGCCATCCGCCAGGGGTAAACCGTTTGCAATTTATTTAGCATTTTGACACGGATAGATGCTGATTATCAGATTTCTCCTGGGAAAGAAAAAAGTCAGCTAGAGACAAACCCACATAATCAAGTAAATCGGCATTTTTGGCTGGAATGCCAATGTGTGGTTAGGAACTCCGCCTCGTATGATTCTACGTTTCCCAAGCCTACGGAGTACACTCGTCACTGGGGCGTTTCCACCTTGCCTCTACGAGTTATTGATAATGACCAATGGTATGCGCATAGTTTCCCACATTTACGTATTCTCTGCAGTGATGCTGGGATAGAATATGGTAGCCTTGGTGAGGCTCAGGGGCAGTCGACGCTAGATATCTGCCTAGAAGCAGCAAGGAAGACGGTAATCCTCATGGAGTATTAAGGTACCTGTTCTGCTAAGAATAGAAACTCACCTGCCGGCCTGTTTTTGATTGGTTTGTTGGTGCTTGGCTTTGGAAGGATCCGTAAGGTAGTGAACTGTACAGGGGCATACACTAATTGTGTTGGTCTTGTTTGTTTGGTTTGGTTTGATTTGATATAAATCCTTCATCCATCATAATCAGTTAACGGAGCATTCCTACACTGATGCTCAGCCATGGCTGGTATCCGCAGTGCCGGGAAAATGCTTGCAAACCCCGACCGGAAATCGGTAACAGTTCGTCGGCCGTGGTAAGGTACAGTACGGTAATCCCCCACACCCAAGCTTGCAAGTCATCCGGATGCTTTTTTTCTGTGGTGCTTCAACTGACTATCCACAATAATAACAGGAGTAGATTAAATGTGAATTAATTCCTCACTAGTCTCACGTTTGCTCATATTGAACGTACTTGGTCGTAAGCTATCCAGATCAGGACAGACACTAAAGGGAAGGAGAAAAGGAAAAGAAGCACGCGTATTTCTCTGTCTCAGACACTCGGTCATTTCAAATGGCGGCGGCCAACGTCACCGGACTGACGTGTCCTTGTCCTTCCACACTGAAATTTTCAACGACAACACCAAAGGTCATCGACTGAAACCGATACATGGTTAAAGTTATCTACTCCGTACACATACTGGCAAGTGGCAAGTGACAGCTGTCGACATGGGTCTTGTTTCCCCCGAAGAGCTGATCGATCTCTTCAGAGGCTGGCCTAACCCTGCCCTGTTGCCCACCACCGCCTTGGCTCAAGCATCCGCCACCGTCCTGTCCACGCCGTCCATCTGGACCCCAGCCCTGCTGTACGGTCCTGATGATGGGTATCTGCCCCTGCGAAAGAGCGTTGCTGAATGGCTGACCCACTTTTACAAACCACGCGATCCGGTTTGTTTCGATCGGATCTGCATTACTGGAGGTGCCAGCCAGAATCTGGCATGTATCTTCCAGGTCTTCACTGATCCAAGTTACACCAGACATGTCTGGATGGTAGCGCCTGCGTATCACCTGGCGCCTCGGATGGTGGACGATGCCGGCTTCGCGGGTCGTATCAGAGCCGTTCCGCAGGATGACGCGGGGCTTGATCTTGAATATCTCCGTCGGGAGATGGAGGCCGCCGAGCGGAAAGCTAATGAAGAGCAGAGATTCGAACCGGTACGGTAGACACTGGCTGTATATCAGAGAGATCTCTCTCTCTCTCTCTCTCTCTCTCTCTTCCACCCACCAACTGATCTGTAAAGAAACATAAACCTCCGAGGCCATGGGGGAAAATCTACAAACACCTCATCTATGCCACGCCGACATTTTCTAATCCCACCACGCGGACCATGTCCCTGTCCGATCGGGAGAAACTGGTCCAGCTTGCGCGCGAGTTTGATGCCTTGATCGTCACAGATGACGTCTACGATTTCCTCCAGTGGTCCGTGAATCCAGACCGCCCCCTTGCCGCGCCCGACGAGGCACGCGTGCCTCGGCTGGTAGACATTGATCGCTACCTGAACGGAGGCCCCCAGGACGAATGGGGAAACGTCGTCAGTAACGGGAGCTTCAGTAAGCTCATCGGCCCTGGCATGCGGACCGGATGGGCAGAAGGCACGGCCAAGTTTGCCTACGGTCTTTCTCAAGCGTATTTCCTCGTAAACGAGACATTGACCGAAACTGTATGAGCTGATGACTGGCAGAGGTTCATCGCGGTCTGGAGGGGCGCCGTCCCAAATGGCCTCCACGATAATTGCTCAGTTGCTCGCCAACGGGGCCTTCCAGTCTCATCTGACTGAGGTCTTGCAGCCCGCCTATGCGCGCAGGTACCATGTCATGATGTCGGCTATCCGCAAACACCTGCTCCCTCTGGGCGTAGTAGTGCCCTACTCCTCCGAGGTCGTCGGCGGATACTTTATCTGGGTGCGTCTTCCGAGTCCGTTACGCGCAAGTGATATCGTGCAACTGGCTATGGAGCAGTCGAAATTAAAGGTGGCTGCTGGTGAGATTTTCCAGGTTCCCGGGGACCCGGTGGACCGAGGCAACGACTTTCATGATTTCCTGCGACTTTGTTTCGCCTGGTCTGAGGAAGATCAACTCGCTGAAGGAGTGCGACGACTAGGATGCGTCATCCATGATGCTTTAGTTGGGCCCACAGCCATTTCTACGTAGTTTAAGTGGTTGCAGTGCCACTGTACCTTACTTCTCTGGTAGTGACCATGGTTCAAAGCGGATCGGCCCGCATGCATACCATACCTATCCTCAGTGGTCCTTGTTCATTGTTCACCTTCCACCTTCCATCCAATCTTAGAAGCTCTAGCCATCAAGACAATCATCTATGCTGTAAACATCCATGGTCAACACCGTGTCTCATCATCACCCTTTCTATCTCCACCTTACCACCCGGTCTACTAGCATGGCCATGCAATCATCGACAATATGATTCATTTGAAGTACGGGGAAGTGAAAGTTACCAATCCGCTTGATTGCTGAAGGAGTTACCCCATATATGTAAATGAACTGCCGTAGTTCCACCACGAACAAGTTCCGGAATACTTACAGAGTACTATCGTGCCAGTATGTTTGGACTTGAAGTGTGGTTTCTAGCGGGGAGGCATTTGAAATCAAGATATTGAGGTTGAGCTAAACGCAGGAGAGCTATTCACAGGAGGACGACGTGTAATCGTTGCGTTTGCGTGTTGGTCACATGACGAGATATTCACTGCTACGGCGTAATGTCGACAGGGATTAGCCTCCCAACGCCGAACGCCGAAACTACTACTGGTACAACAAGAAGAGGGCTTAAGTTGAAACAATGCATCATTCAGCGATCCCGAGGGAAGACCAGTCCTCTCTTGAGTCATAGCACTCGAACGAGAAAGTAGACACCCGCTGCCATGTGAGTTGCACATTTCCAATACAAAGGATATCTCCATTGACCGTAGCAGGTCCTCACGCCGCCGGAATGGAAAGCCCGCCTCCTGCGAGCCATGTCGCAAAGACAAAGTCCGGTGTGATCATGCGCATCCTGTATGTTCCCGCTGTCTGCAGCGCGGCAGCACCAGTCGGTGCTTTTATCATCCTGCGCCTCTGACACGGGCTACGAGGCGGAGTCGGGGGTTCATTGAGGATCAGCATGCTTCTACAACGTCCCAATCTGAACTCCGTGGGCCACCTGGGGCTTTGTCGTCTTCAGGCTCGAGGTCAGACCACTTGCTCTCAGCTGGATACTTGTGACCGACCAGTTTTGTTTCCGTCCTGGGCGAAGGAGACGGTGCGAATGAGCTAGTCCCTCCCGCTGATGAAAGCACTGCGGCGTCGTCTGTTCCAGCGTGGTGGGTGAAGAGAGCTATCGAGGTCGTCGGCCATCTCGTGGAATTTCCTACTCTCAAGCAACTGATACTGGAATTCTACGGTGTCAGTCAGGCTGCCGTGATTGCAGCACCTTTCGTCCTGACTGCACTATCTCAGATGCAGGATACCTACCATGCGTACCAGCTGGGTCAAGGGGAGACAGAAATTCCGGCGTTGGTCGCAACCGTCCTTGACAACACGAGGCAGAAATTTAATGTCCCGCCTACGGTGGACGGAGCGCACTTCCACAGGCTCTACACAGGCTCTTGCCTGCGTTTGGAGATACTTGGCGTTGTTTATGCTCTGGCAGGTCGAGCGAGTCAATTCGGGTTGGGGCGACCGAAGAACAAGCTCCTGTCCTCACGCTTTGCGCGCAGGATGCTCTCGGCGAGTGACACCGCACTTGAAACGTGCAAATATCTATCGCCTGTGAATGACCTTACGCTCTGGCTACTCCACGAAAATCTTCTCTTGTCCACGTTGGTCCTTGGTCACTTGAGTGAGTTGTACATGTCATGCGTGAAGCAGGCAGAAGACTGACGATGTCACAGGCTCAGTGACCTGGCATCGGCTAGGCGAACTCGCGACATGCATTTTCGAGCTTGGTTTGCACCGGGATTCGGATGAACGCACTGATCTTCCGGACTTCCTGCTGGAGTCCAGACGCAGGCTATTCGCCGCTGTCTATCAATGGGACAAGAGTATTGCGACCTTCCTGGGCCGACCGCCCCGGATCTCGTGGAGACATTCTGATTGCCGTCTGCCTCTCGATATCAGCGATGAGGCTCTTACTGGGAGTAGAGAGCTTGCGCAACGATCAGTGACGGCGGAAGGGTGGAGTTTTCATGCTGTCTACCAGCGTTCAGGCTGGATCCGACTGCGCTTCCTTATCAGCACGTTTCGGGAGGAAATCCTGGAGCTGTCCTTGACGAAGTCCAGCGAGGACCGGGACGAGCAATTGAGGTGAGCTTGATCCCTCATGGACTAACGCTGAAGGCTAACCGCGGATCAAAGAGACGTCTCCCGCCGTAGCCACCAGGCCTGGGACTCGGTACCTAGTCATCTTCACTATACAGAGGACTGCTGGAACACTCATCAACCGATTAGCGTCAAGGTCATGCTCATTGTCTCATACCTGGCGTTTCTCTACAATGAGTTTCTAGTGCAGCGGCTGTTGGTTCTCAACAGCACAGAATATAGCACTGCATTGGTCGATGTGAGTTCGACCATCCTCTCGACAGTCTTGACCTTTGGCAGACAACAGGAATGGGCGGTTGATATCCATCGCGACTTTATCTGGACAGTAAGCGATTTCCCCAAGGTACTGCCTTGCACGAAAGACGCGACTAACCAGTCGCAGCTTCTTCTCTACGGCTTTCCCAGCGCGAGTGTTTTACTCAGAGCGCTCCAAATGCACGCCAGTACAAATCAGTTACCGAGCGTTTATCCTCGAGGCATTCTCGTTCGGCACATCAGTGTCTTTATCTCGCATCTCGAGTCAATGACCGGGCCAGGCACCGCCAACAATGCATTTTTCAGCCGAGCGACTCGAGTCTTCTCTCGCATCATGGACGAAATTCTCGCGCCCGAAGCGGCGACTACAACTGAAACCTCTGCTGTAGATTCTGTGGATGATCTAGACGTCTCCTTGTTTTCCGATTTTGAGGGAGTCGGCCTCTTGGATACAATGGATTTCGCATCCGTCCTTGATCAAGTTTGGTATTAGTGGCTACTATTTAGGGAGTATGCAGCTCTCGCTGCTCGCATTTAGCAACTATCTCACTAGTCCTATATCGATCGTTGCAGAGTTGCCAAGGCAGCACGGCAGACATACTTTGCCCCCTGGCCTAGATAATGCGGTGGATCCACGTGCCGTGGATGCAGTTTGTTCTGCGTAGCCTGTAGTCTACTCCCGTGTTTTATCCGCATATGCAGTGCCAATATTTATTACAAGATGGGCGGCCGAACTGTGAGGAAACCGACTCAACCACAATAGCGTGATTGAACTTTTCCTCCTGCTGACGTATTATGATGAATCCTGTCTCAAGCGACGTGACTAGATGCCGGTCCCGCGTCAAGAATGTCGAGTCAAGTACCCAGTTGATCCTCCTGACGACCAAGTGGATCCCTGGGCCGTTGATCTGCGCGTCGAGACCGCACCGCACGCGCCATTGGTCTCGACTGCTATGTGAGGATTCTTGTCATTCTACGTGCAGGTGCCAGGTACGCGAATCATCGAGCAGATCGTTGAATCCTCAGCGACAAAACAGGAAATATGTCGAGCATGGAATGTCCGCGCGCTTCTATGCCAGGGACTGTCGGCCTACCGATTCCAGGGCAAAACCGTTGCGAGGCTATCGCATGGACAGGTGAGACTGAAGTCCAGAACCGGGATGAAAGGAATTTGAGTCTTCAGTTTACTCGTAGACAGTATGTGGGTTGTGTCGTCCTGGACGATTTCGAGGTATGTTGTCTAGGCCCTAGGATTTGCGTCCGGTATATAGGCTACTGGGCGGATCTATTGCTTTTGCTCTAGGAGCTTTCTTCTTCTTCCTCTTCTGCCTCTTTCTCCTCTTGTGCTTGCAAGTACCTATCTTCCTGCTCCCTTTCTCGCGAGTCGAGACCTCTCCTTTCCAAGACTACCCTCACTCCCTTGCAAGTTGCAACTCGGTTCGAATCACTAAGGTACCTAATTCGAGGTTAGTATCTCCACTTTCCCGATCATGGAACAGAGCAGTCGAGGCTTGTTCTTCCTTTAATTTCATCAAATGGACTGCTAATATTTATAGACCAGGAGAACTATCCTCAAAGGGTGTATCATTCAGTCCATCACTGCTTTCTGCTGCTTGAAGCGTTTCATCGGCCCGTCTGAGTGTTTCACGCTCGACCAGGAAGGCCACCGTTTTTGAATCTGATTGGTTGCCGACAGTGGGTTTCCGCCCAACGACTACCGCTGATTGGCTGTTATTCACTCCTCAACTATAAGAGGTAATTTCAAAACATTACGAGGTCTGCTCCCTCATTTAATGACTGTTATTGGTTTTGAATGCTGTATTGTGGCGGTATTTGTTTGAGAAGTGACAGTCGCTATACAATTCACTCAGGCTTCATTGTTGTTTGGCCTGAGCAATTATTCTGATCTAGTCCCTCTTCCTACCTAATTATTAACACTTCTCTGTCTCTCTCACCTGTTTCTATCTCTTCTGTTACTGTCTTCTCTCCTTTCCTTCACTTCTGGTGGTGTGGTGCTGTTGTTGTCTCTCCTTCCTTTTTTCATCTGTACCTTCTTCCCTTCATTCTTTGATATTCCCTTGCAGTCTCACTTCTTTCCTTGATACGCCCTCCATTCATTTCTCTTCTACGCGCCAAAGAACAAGGCGTGGGAAGACTCTCAGTACTGGTTACTGACCAAAATTGTTTGCTACTTGCATCGATCATTGCTGGCTCAGTGATCATATCGCAGTCAATTGAAGATGGCCTTTCTTCGCACCCCAATCGTGGTCTTGCTAGCGCAGATACTGCTCTTTCTGGGCCTTGTCAATGCAGTTCCTACCCCAGAGGCTCTCGATTTGCATGCAAATCTAGCTAGAGATACTGCGTCAAGCTACTGGGTGGCTAATATTAAGCGTCAAGGAGCAGTGGCTTTTGGCCAGAGCTCAGGTTATCAGGTTTACCGCAATGTGAAGGACTTTGGCGCCAAAGGTAGTCTCCTTCTACTGAGATCACGCTACTTTGCTAACCGACAAGCTAGGCGACGGAGTAACCGATGATACTGCGGCGATCAACCAGGCCATGTCTTCCGGTAACCGGTGCGGAAAGGGATGCGATTCCTCTACCACCACTCCCGCTCTGGTCTACTTTCCTCCCGGTACATACATTGTCTCGAAGCCCATCATCCAGTACTACTACACTCAGATCGTCGGTGATGCCATTAATCTTCCTGTGATCAAAGCATCCGCCGACTTTACAGGCATGGCGGTGATTGATGCCGACCCGTACGAGAATGACGGCTCAAACTGGTACACCAACCAGAACAACTTCTTCCGCGCCATTCGCAACCTTGTCATCGACCTCAGGGCCATGCCTATGAGCTCCGGTGCTGGTATCCACTGGCAAGTGGGTCAGGCAACCAGCTTGCAGAACATCCGCTTCGAGATGATCAGGGGAGGAGGCGACGCCAACAAGCAGCAAGGTATCTTCATGGACAACGGCTCCGGTGGTTTCATGTCCGACTTGACCTTCAATGGTGGCAACTACGGCATGTTCGTTGGCAACCAGCAGTTCACGACCCGCAACCTGAGCTTCAACGACTGCAACACGGCTGTTTTCATGAACTGGAACTGGGCCTGGACCTTCAAGTCCATCTCCATCAACAACTGCCAGGTCGGTCTCAACATGTCCAACGCCCCTCAGAACCAGACAGTTGGCTCCGTTCTCCTGCTCGACAGCTCGGTTACCAACACTCCCACTGGCGTTGTCACCGCGTTCACTCAAGACAGTATTCCCGTCGGCGGCGGGGTGTTGATCCTTGAGAATGTCGATTTTACCGGCTCCAATGTGGCCGTTGCCGGTATCTATGGGAACACTATCCTCAAAGGCGGATCTGTTGTGGCTAGCTGGATCCAGGGTAACACCTACAGTCCAACGGCGTCTCTCAACAAGCGCGCCACTCAGCCCAAGGTTCGCGTGGTGACAGAGACGGTTGTCGAGACCGTTGTTGCTTGTCCTGCGCAGTACAGTGAGACCCTAGAATCCGCCCCGGCAAGAACGGCGCCTGCGGCAGCATCGACAGAGGCTCGCCAATCCAATGCAGATGCTTCCGAGTCGACTCAGGTAGCAGGCCAGCTCAGTGCAGCCATGACTACGCCTGTAGTGTATCCCACTCTGTCTGGCGGCCTTTCCAGACCTGGTTTTGGTTCTGGTTCGACCATCAGCTCTCAAGTGTCGTCGAGTAAAAATCCACCTGCCCCGCCTGCGGAAACTGTCGCTGCCGGAAAGCCTTCAGTAGCTCCATCTGGTGGCGGCTCCGCCGGAGAGACGCCTGTCGTCGTTCCAAATGCTCCGCACACCACGAGCACTAAGCCAGATATTCCCACTGGGCAGGTATCCGCCTCCTCGGCCACGGCCGCTTCGACAGCCGTGGTCCACAGTGCCGGTGCATGCGCGAGCAAGGCAATCACCAAGACGCGTGTTCAGACCGTCATGCCTCAAGCGACCAAGCCAAGCTCTTTATTGAATGGCCCGAAAGTGTTTGAGCGATCCAAGCCGCTGTATACTGAATACGCCGCTTCGTCCTTTGTGAGCGTCAAGTCGGCTGGTGCCAAGGGTGATGGCCAAACCGATGACACCGCCGCCATCCAGAAAGTGCTGAATAGCGTGACGGAAGACCAGATCGTCTACTTCGATCACGGTGCCTACATCATCACCGACACTATCAAAGTGCCCAAGAACATCAAGATCACCGGTGAGGTCTGGCCCCTTCTCATGGCTCACGGCGACAAATTTGCCGACGAAAAGAACCCAATTCCCCTTCTTCAGATTGGTCAGCCCGGCGAAAAGGGCTCTGTGGAGATCAGCGACCTCGCCATCCAGACCAAGGGCCCGGCGCCCGGTGCAATCCTGATGGAATGGAATGTTGCCGAAGCCAGCCAGGGATCTGTGGGTATGTGGGATGTGCACTTCCGCATTGGCGGCTCCGCGGGCACGGAACTGCAAAGCGACAAGTGCTCCAAGACGCCCAAGATGACCACAACCCCCAACCCGGAGTGCATCGGCGCGTTCCTGCTGCTGCACATCACCGAGCAGGCCAGCGCCTACATCGAGAACGCTTGGTTCTGGACGGCGGACCATGAGCTCGATCTGGCGGACCACAACCAGATCAACGTCTACACCGGCCGTGGCGTCCTGGTTGAGAGCAATGGACCCGTCTGGTTGTATGGCACGGCCTCGGAACACCACCAGCTGTACAACTACCAGGTCGCAAACGCGCAGAACGTGTTCATGGCCTTGATCCAGAGCGAGACGCCATACTACCAGTCCAACCCCGACGCACTGACACCCTTCACGCCCCAGACCACATGGAACGATCCCACCTTCTCCCACTGCACGACCGCCTCGTGCCGCAAGGCCTGGGGTCTGCGCGTGATGAACACCTCGGATCTGTTCGTGTACGGGGCGGGTCTGTACAGCTTCTTCGAGAACTACGGCCAGACATGCTTGGACACCGAGTCGTGCCAAGAAAACATGGTGGAGGTTGACTGCTCGAATGTCCATCTGTACGGACTGAGCACCAAGGCCAGCGTCAACATGATCACCTCGTCTACCGGCGCGGGTATTGTGCCGCAGGACGAGAATGAGAGTAACTTTTGCTCTACTATTGCTCTCTTTGAACAATCGTGATCATTTTTGTTGACTGTTGCGTGCGCTGATGATGGTCATGGCTCTCTTTTTCTTGTTCTTTGTTTTCGTGGGTTTATTTCACAGGACGCCCGGATGTTTCTTGCTCTGGCGAGCCTGGGTTGCAGGTATCTAGAGGCCAGTGGTGGTTGCAGATAGATATGACATGTGGATACACCTTAGACAAATACAATGATTCCCAATATTAGCAATTGACTGACTCCAACCCGTACAAATATCCCATAATAGCAATAGCAAATGTAGATTCAGGTGTAGAGATTATAGCTCCTTCTTCAAGAAATGCTCCGGCTTGTGAGTGGTCTCATAGTCGACATGGACATAGGCCCGCTCCACATCGGGCAACGACTCGAGCTTTATCTGCAGCTCCTCGGCGACATCGTGGGTCGCACGCAGGGACTCCTCGGGATCCATGACGATGTCGACTTCGACGAGCAGCCGGGGGCCGGAGGTATATGCGCGGACGGTATCGATGGCGGTGATGTAGGGGGAATGAGTCATAGCTGATAGCCAATTAGCCTTTTTTTCAATCATTTAGTAATGGAAGCGATAACATACAGATATAAGTGATGAGCTGTTGCATCTTCGTATCGGCAGTGACGCCGATGAGCAGCTGGAACTCATGGTAGGCGGTATGCAGCCAGAGGACGCTGATAAGCACAGACAGGATAATGGCGCCCATGGGATCGATCCACCAGCGGAGTTTACTGCCGCCGACGGAGGTGAGGATACCGAAGCCGTTGATGAGGAGGTCGTTGCGGTGGTCTTCCCAGAGGATTCTGATCTGGGAGACCTGGTTGCGGAGGGCCCAACAATATAAAAAGAGGGCGAGTTTGGTGCAGAAGGCGACGACGACGGCGATGACGGAGGGGAGGAAGAAGGAGCCCGTAGCGGCGTCGGAGCCCTCCACCAGCTCGCGGATGGAGAAGGCGATGAGGATGAAGGAGACGGCTGTCATGAGGAAGCAGAAGCAGATGTTGCCTGCTGTTTCGATGCGGGCTTTGCCGGCGGGGAACTTGCGGGGGTCGACGCGGTTGACGGCCTTGTTGCAGAGGAGGAGGGTGAGGTTGGAGCAGGGGTCGAAGATGGCGTCGGCCATGGTGGTGAAGAGGGAGAGGGAGCCGGAGGAGATGGCGCCGTAGAGCTGGAGGACGGAGAGGACGACGTTGGCGGCGAAGGAGCCGTAGACGGCGATGCGGTAGCGGAGGGCGTTGTTGCTGTTGAGTTCGCGCGCGGCGCGGACGTGTTCCTCGACGGGTTTGAGCATGCGCTCGATGTTCTCGTTTTGCGTCTTGTAGAAGCCTTGCAGTTGGCGCGAGGCCAGGGTGACGGAGATGGCGTTGCGGCTGCGGAGTTTGATTCCTGGTGCTGCGGCTGAAGAGACATCGCGTTTGCGCGAGGTGTTGGCTACTGGTTGGATCTGGCGGATCTCCTCGGCGGTTTTCAGCTTCGAGGCGAGCTGGAAGGGATCGTTTTCCGGCGTGTACCGGGGCGGCGGCTGTCCTTCTTCATCGCTGCTTGGGTTCGTGCGGTGCTGAGAGACGTGTGGTGATGTTTGGTCAGAGGGATCGAGTGCTGTGCTGGTGGCTGCGTTCAAGGACAAGGCTGATGAGGCTCGGTCTCGGGGGATGTGCGAGTGTAGGGTGTGTGGGTTGAAGGGTGAAGGGTGGTGAGAGATGCTGTGTCGAAAGTGGCTGTCCTCCATAGTGAAGTAGTTGATTATACGGAGTAAATCAACTTATGATGGATGTCGAGAAGACGGGGGGGGATGCATGGGTTTTGATCGTTGAGGGCAGGAAAAGTGAGAGGTTATCCGGGTTTCCCCAAACGGAAAACCCCCGTCTTGGCAGTGGCTGAGCTATCTTATCTGATCAACGGATGTGTAAGAAATGACCAACACTACTTATGCATTACACCTATTCCTCTAGTGCAACAGCCTTATGCAGACAGGCAATTCTATTTCTATCACTAGTTACACACACTTCGCCCTCCAGATGGTACATCAGTTTCTTCGTCCCTAAGCAATATACTGCAGCAGAGACTTCAGAACAGAAGCAACGTAGCTAAGCTGCTCCTCAGCAGTGCCGCTGGTGGGGAAAGACGTGGACGAACTAGCGCCATTACCGGTGCCAGCGGCCGCGGTGGCAGTCGGTTTCACGCTGGTGACCATAGTAGTAGGCGTGGAGACAACGTTGTTTCCGGTGCTGGGAGTGGTGACAGCAACGCTGGGAGTAGTGGTTGCAGCCGAAGAGCCAGAGCTGGAGCCAGAGCTAGAGCCGGAGCTGGAGCCGGAGCTGGAGCCGGAGCTGGAGCCGGAGCTGGAAGAGCCGGAGCCGCCAACAGTGAAGTCAATGCAGGACTCGTAGGTCTGGTCAATCGACTCGGCAAACCAGTACCACTGGATGACACAAGCACCGGCCTCGGAGCACTTGCTGCCAAGGTTGTCGGGGATGGTGATGCTGAAGTTGGTCTCGTCCTGGGAGACACCGGTGGCGGTCGAGGCGTAGTCGGTCCAGGACTTGAGAGTATTGCCAATCACAGTGTTGGTAGCGGTGTCGACGATGGAGACGTTGGCCACACCGGTGTGAGGGGCACGGATGTCAACCACGAAGTCGACGGTCTGGCCGGCGGTGTACGAGTAGACGTTGTCCTTGTTGTCTTCGAACTTGTAACCCTTGCAGAGCCAGATGTCACACTCCCCGGCGTTGTAGTCGCTCTGGCTCTTGGCGACCTGAAGCTCACCCTGGATGTTGCCGTAGTTGTCGGACTGCTGGTTGATCTCCACCTGGTTACCGCACGCAGCCTTCATGGCCGCACCGGGCATACGAGGCTTGGGGGAGGAGACAAAACCGTGGCCGTGGACCATGGAGACCAGGCCGGCGAGGGCAACAAGGGTTCCGGTTTGCTTCATTGTGTGGGTTGTGGGGTGGTTGAGAGTTGAAATGTGGAAAGTATGAGGTTCAGCGAATGGAACAGGTATACCAGTATACCGAACGTGGATCGATCAAGGAGAGTCTTAGACTGAAGCGAAAGGAAGAGAAAGAATGAACGGTCACAGACCTAACAATCTCAGATGAAAGAATGTGGAATGAAGCAAGCCTGCGTGCTGAGAGAGAGGGAAAAGCAGAGAGCAAGGCAGCCCGACCAACTCTATATACAACGAGCGACAGGACCAGCTCCAGCAGTGACGTCCATTCTGAGACACGGCTCTAGACTCAAACAGGGATTCAGGGACAGACTTCATCCCGAAATTTCACAGTTGCGCCGGCTTACTCCACCGGAAAAGGGCGTTTGTGATCTGTGTCGGTCTGGGAGCTGGACATAGCTCAGGGTTGGCACTAGCTTAGTCGTTAGCTGTCTCCTGAGCTGCTAAAAACGAGTCAGAGGGCATCGGAACGCAACCGACCGACTCACTGCGCATGGAAAACGTCTAAACAGGCCGAAGCGCCGAAGTGGTTTTGGATAAATTGGCATGAAACAAATGGAGACGGCGGTGGATTTGCTTAAGAGCAGCTCCGGCATGCTTGGCACTCTGCGAGTTTCATCTTCATTAACACCACAGCCCCATGACAGAAAAACTTCATATCGTGCGACGTCTAGCCTTCAAATGGCGAATCGGCCTGCTTCCCTGGGCAAAATATTGAGCCAGAGTTTGTCCTGCTGTAATATCCGTGGGAGGTTCATGAGTCGTAGCATCGTAAACATCAATCTATATGCTTGACGCCTTTCACATGTGCTCATAACGACGACCCACTGGATAACTATGAAGTCCCCACAATTCTGATGATTTTATGTTCAAATTCCTCAATCCTCAATCAATCAATCAATCCACGAATTATATCACACGCAAAAGGGGGAGGAAGTAATGCCGCGAGTAATCAAAACGCAGGGGGGGAATATCCAATGCTCATGATCCGCAAAAGTGGTATCGCATCAATTATATCCATCATAATAAAAGCGGCTAGATTGCACCGGGAGAAAAACAAAGTGGCTCAAGGACGCCCAATCGCCTGAAATAGCCATTACTTGAAACAAGTCAACCGGAAATGGCCGAGCTTGAAGTAAATCACCATGATCTCAAAGCGGGTGCTGCGTAGGACGTTGATATGATCCTGCCTGCTGTTGGTTCTGTGTGGCACCCAGATTGTTGTTGTTGGTTGTGCTGTAGTCATCCGCAAATGGATTCTGTACCTGGAAATCCTCCGACCGGTACTCATACCGAGCCGCGTTATTACTCCCCGGCGCTGCCGTCGGAGTCGCCGCTGACAAAGGAGCCACCGTTGCAGTGCTCTGCTGCTGCTGCTGCTGCAGCAGTGGTGGTGAGAAGACCGAGGGCGAGGCGCTTTGCTCTTCTCGCTGCGGTACTGGGGGCGCAGGGAGTGGACGATTGATCCCAGTCTCAGTGGCTCCGTTCGACGGAACGGGTGACTGGCTCCCCGAGTTGCCGGTTGCTTTGCGGGCGCTAAGGAACGCATGCTGGTACTTAGACAAAGCGACCGACAGCTCGTCATTCGTCTCGATCAAGGTCTGAAGCGTGTTCTCGTCGGGTGCCGGATTCGTCGAATGTATATAGTTCTGAATGGCGCGAGATGCTGTCTGGCAACGAGTACAGAATTCCTTGATAAGCTCGTTTCCGTTGAACTCTGTGGGCGGCGTCGACTGAACGAACTGCAGGAGTAACTTGGCCGACGTTTTGGCTTCCGTCACGCGAGCAGCGAGCTCATCTGGCGGTGGTAATGTCGAGGCAGGCCGGGCAGAGTTCTGCATGTATGGGTATGCCTGCTGCTGCTGATGTTGCTGCGACCGTGAGGATCTCCAGGTGCTCTGCCCAAACCGCGAACTGTTAGCAATGTATTTCACTACTTCAACATGGTTTGACAAGCGTACCCCACTGTTCTGCCTGCTCAGCTTACTCTTCTCCTTCTTCCACATTTGCATCAGCGGCGCTAGGTCCTCGTCCCACTGTCGCTGCGACTCGATGGCGCCTAGCGTTTCCCGCAGGAAGTGCTGCACATTGAGGTCCCACCCATCACGCAGGAGATCCTTTATCGTAGCGACGAACTTGGCATCGATGTTGCGTGTAAACGTGTGGCCCGGATTGTCGATGAGTATGCGCATTAGCATAATCGCATTGTATTGGATGTGAGCTGGAGTCGAGGCGGGATCGGACAGGTATTTGCGAAGCCGCTGGGCAGCCTCTCTGGCGGCATTGGGGCTGGACTCTGCGCTTTCGACTATGGCGGGCAGGTGAACGAATTCATTTCCTTGCTATGCGACCAGAATATTAGCGATGTTATGCAATGACGGCGCAGTTGGTGAGCCAAGTGCCAACGTACTCGGTCGTCTTGCTGTCCCCCGCTCTCGCAGAAATCTTTCTATAAACCCCAGTCGTCGCATTAGTGATTATTCGATATTTGACGTCATTCAACGATATTTCCGACGGTCGCACGTACCACTGCTTTCAGGATCGTTCCCTCGGGCGAGTCATCCGGGTACTCCGAAGGGCTGTTGAGCGACGGGCCTATTTCTAATGAGCGTCCCGGGGTAAACAAGGGTCCATAGAAGGGGCCGATGAGACTCACTCGAACGCTTGCTGAGAGAGCCAAATATGCGCTTCATTATATAGAACACGTGAAAACGGGATATACAACAAGGACTCCTCGCAGACTATTGTGGTAAGACAACAGGAGAGGGTGAGTAGACAGATCGCCTAGATAAACACCAGCGCAGCTGACAACCCCAACTAGGTACAAAAGTAGCTTAAGTACGGGGAAGTTTAGGCAGTACCTCTCCACGGAAGGCTGACACACAAAATCCCCGCGCTGTGCCTGGAGCATAATCAGAACCATAACCATAATTATAACCACGAGCCACAAACCATAGTCTGAAATATATGGTTAAGTAGGCCCGTGACAGTGGCAATGTTCGTCGAGGACACGCAAGCCAGCTTTCTGTTATCTGGATGATGAGTATTCAATATCGTCCTTGGTCCATCGGTCGCAAGGCAGTTATTCTTCCACACTGTCGTCTGAGCAGGTGATGCAAGCGATTACACTTGATACGTATGCATATCGGAATTAAGAGTCTTACTCCATCAGCACGCGACGAGTTATTTGTTGAACCACTTTTAAGTCCCGCATTGAATGCTATGGTCTGGTTGGAAAAGCCAAGCAGAGCAGCACCGCCACCCTTGGCTTCTCAAGGCATCAACAATATGTTGCAGAAGCTGACGAATGTCGCCTTTCTTTGGTCAAGCACTATGGCTGGTGGTACGTTTTGAGTTCACCTTTATGTTTAGCCTTTGGACTACAAGAGATAAGCGAAAGTTTCATGTTGTTACACTGTAGAGTCTAATGGTCTGGATCCGAGTAGTCTCGAAACATCAAGGAAAGGTTTGGTAGGTATCAAGGAAAAGATGAATCCGTATCCCGTTCATGAAATAACGCTCGACATTATCTCGAAATATATGAGAGGAAGGCCCGGGTTGGTTGTACCAAGACAAGAAACCGATCATCAACCGACTGCCGGACGAGAACCTCAGTTACTCAATCCCAGCCTCGAAACGTCGGACAGAGACAGAACCAAAAAAAAAAGGATCAGACCTGTCAAAGATCAATGCTGATGGACCCTCCACGAGATGCCCCCCAGTCTATGTCTTTTGTCTCATGCTCATCGCCCGTTTGGTTTCGAATTTTTTCGTTTTATTCAGAAGATAGAATAATGGAAATTCTTTTGCATTCCTTTCCGTGACCAGGTATTTGTTCCGTACAACAGCAAACTCCGGCTTCCCATTCATTTTCCGACTACCCTAACCCCCCGACATCTACAGCCCGCTTATGCCTCGGTGAGGGCACGGCGGATCTGAGTACCACGCTGGCGGGAGCTGAGGTGGACACCCTCCTTCTTGACGACCTGGGAAGCCTTCTGGACGGTCTCCTCACCCTCGGTAAGGATGAGCTCGATGTGGCAGGGGTTGGTCATGTAGGGGTTGATCTAGATGCCGAGTTAGTCTCTTAGTTGATTTCCAGCGGTGCAACTTAGGTCAACGTACACGACCGTGAGCACGGTAGGTGCGTCTCCGGCCCTTGGGAGCCTGGTTGACCTGGATGTGCTTGACAATGAGGTTGCCGGTGTCGAGACCCTTGGTGTCGGCGTTGGCCTCAGCGTTCTTCAGGAGGTCGAGGAGGAACTGAGCGGACTTGACGGGCCAGCGAGCCTTGCTGACACCCCACTGCTTGCCTGTAATATAGTCAGCATTTGATTCCAATATGTTCCCCCAATGGTCTTCAATCCGTGTTCCATGCACGAAACATTCCCGCCACCTCTATTGCGAAAACCACAAGACTGTCCCATATACCTCCACCAATATCTCCAATTCAAGGGATAAGAAATTGTCGTAACTCACCCTGAGCAGTGCGACCAATGCTGCCAGCGTACCGGCGGAAGGGAACGACCTCGGTCTTGGTCTTGACGTTCTCGAGGAAGGTAAGGGCGCGCTGCAGCTTCATGCCGTTGATGGCCTGAGCGGTCTCACGGGTGTTCTTGAAGCTGACACGCAGGTAAGAGCCCCGGGCGCGGGCGCTCTTTGCGGCCGGAATATCCTGAGCAGCGTAACGGACCTGATGCAAACAAAGACCCAACATCAGCAAAAACCATGTCCTATTCCCAATTCCTTCACGACGCTTAAAATGGAGCGGAAACGATGGCGTCGGTATGGTTCGAATAGTCGATATTTCTTCTTTCGTGAACAGGCCACAGCCAGAAACGACACAGGTAGAAGTCGAACATCGCCGGTGCAGCGGGAAACGTCCTCAGAGCGTATTTCCTCAACTCTTGCCGTCTACCATTTTTCCTCCTTTTCGATCCATTCCTTCGCCATCGTTTCCGTCGTCTTGAATAATGTCAAAAACACTCACCATCTTGATGCGGTTGCCGAGCGGGGTGGTCCTCGATGTCGGATGAGAAGTTTTGTCGCTTTGCTTTGGTCGGCCGCTGGAATCTTGAGATCGCGAAGCTCGCTCGTTGTAGTGCGCTTTTTCGCTCTTGGCGCCCGCACGCCCTAAGCGAGCCCTAACACTAGACCCAGTTCGGTAGTCAACTCACTCACCGCCCGGCAGATAAGAACATCAAAGTTAACTTCACTTGCCTCTCACTCATTCAATGTTATTATGGTTATTGGTAGGGAAATGGTCGTCTATTAAATGTGCATTGCTCTATCTAGAAGAAAATAAGATCTATTGGATCATCAGTTACTTTCAATTCTGTCCCTTGAAGATATCCTTCTGCTCTGGCACCAATGTGATCATCTCGCCCTTCTCCACCGCCGAGCGCAAGTTGTTCAAGACCAACAGCTCCATTTCCTTCTGGGTCTCATAGGTCGCGGTTCCAATATGCGGTAGCAGCATCACGCGGGGGTTATTTACAAGCCCGGGTTCGATCTCTGGCTCGTTCTCATACACGTCCAGACCAGCCGACATGACCTGTCGCATTACGTTACTATCCATAACATAGGAAGGAGGGTAGGATGGAGCTTACCTTGCCCGAGTCCAAAGCGGCGACCAGAGCCTTTTCGTCGATCAAAGCACCACGAGCCGTGTTCACAATGACCACACCATCTTTCATCTTCTGGAACTCCTTCTCGCCAATGATATGGCGAGTCTTCGCATTGAGAGCGAGGTTCAAGCTGAGAACATCCGCAATCGCCAGCAGCTCATCAAACGAGACATACTGCGCTTCCCCCTCAAGCTCTGGTGAGAGTCTCGATCTGTTGTGGTATTGTATCTTCATTCCGAAAGCTCGTGCGCGATTGGCCATTTCCTATCGCAAGGCAATCAGCTGCCGGATCCTGTGACTTGAACGTACACTGCTTACCCTTCCGATTCCTCCCATCCCGAGAATACCAAGCACCTTGCCCTGAGGGTCATGCCCGAGCGTAGTGTTTCCCTGCCATTGGCCTATGGACGTTGTCAATTTCTCGAGTTTCGTGGAATTGAACGGCGAATTACTAACCGGCGCGGAGAGCAGATAACGGCACATAAGCCTGGCGCAAAGCGCCAATCATCAGGAAGATGCCTACATCGGCAGTTGCGTGGTTCACGGCGACTGGAGTACTGGAGACAGCAATTCCTGTAGTTTATCAGCTTTTCTGAATCTGTATCGAAGAGTCATAGATGATCGCACCCTTCTCTGAACAGGCCGGGATGTCAATGTTGTCGTAGCCAGCTCCATTGTGGCAGATATACTTTAATGACTTGGGAAGGACGGAGAGCAACTCTGCGTCGAATGGACCGGTGAACTGAACTCAATCAGCAACTAGACCTTTATCGCCGCGTTCCACTGCCACGCTTACCTTGGTAGACGTATTGGATCGGTAAATCACTACCACATCATCGTACTGGCCGTCTTTGCAGTTCCGGATGAACTCGTCTCTGGTGCCCTCGGGGAATTCCTTCAAACGCTACATTAGAGACGACACTCCACCGGACTACAATCGCGAGCTCACCTTTAGAGTCAGAATGGACGAGAGATCCTCCCACTCCTTTCTAGCGTGGGTGATGGCACCGATGAGTAGAGCTGAAGGCATGATGTCAGAGTTGGAGAGCGGGGTGAGAGCTCTTATCGCGGTGTAAGAAGACTTCGATGTTCAAGAACAGAGCGCAGGGAGAGACAGAGCAATTAGAATGAGAAGGAAGAAGAATAGGAGATATCAAGGAGATAATTGAAAGGATTCACCTGACTAGTATCTGGATCCTGATCATGTTTATTCGATATTGTTTGTCGACTTGATCTTGCTCATCATTTCCCGGAGTTCCTCCATATTGCGTGGGGGTTTACCAGTATTACAGTATGGTATTACACTTGATACCTCAATACATTAGTACCAAATACGATACACCGAGACAACAACCTTGTGCAAGATGCAGAAGAAGCGAGGAATGATGCTGGCTAACATGCAGATAGAGTGAACAGACTGAGGTAACTATCTGTAAGCTGCTGAATATAGAAGAATCGTCTTTGAATTCACACACTCCCGCCTGCGTTGTTCTTAAATACACCATGTATGTTGGTAATATTGACTGTCGGCTATTGAAAAGAGGTTCAATTCCCGCTGCGGAGCAAATCCGGGTATGACCCCACGTTGTTCAATGGCCGACGAGGGGAAGAGAAGATGAAGGAATGACCGATGATGCTTCGGAATCATCATGATAATTCTTCTGCAATGAGAATAAAAGCTTTTCTCTTCCAAGGTACCCCTTGATCTCCTCGACAAGGACATTTCAACAAGCACCATGGCCACCACAACCACCACGACAGCACTCGTCCTCCACGGAGCCAAAGATCTCCGCCTGGTACGTAACAATCTAAAGGTACAATCACAGCTCGATAATAACAGCATCAGGAATCACGGCCCATTTCCCCTCCCACCGGTTCCGAAGTCCAGGTCGCCATCCGCGCAACCGGTCTCTGCGGCTCAGATCTCCACTACTACAACCACGGCCGCAATGGCGACTTCGTCGTGCGCGAGCCCATGTGCCTTGGCCACGAATCCTCCGGCACCGTCACAGCCGTCGGACCAGAGGTCACAACCCTGCAGGTCGGCGACCGCGTCGCCCTCGAAGTCGGCCTCCCCTGCCGCACCTGCACCCTCTGCCGCACCGGCCGCTACAACATCTGCCCCGACATGAAGTTCCGCAGCAGCGCCAAGCTCTTCCCCCATCTCGACGGCACCCTCATGGAACTCACCAACCACCCCGCCGACCTCTGCCACAAGCTTCCTGATAGCGTCTCCTACGCCGGCGGCGCCCTCGTCGAGCCCCTCGCCGTCTGCCTGCACGCTATCCGCCGCTCGCACCCGCCCACACTCGCCGAAGTGGAACTGGCCACGGAACAAGGCGACCAGACGGCCGCACTGATCTTCGGCGCAGGAGCCATCGGCCTCCTCCTCGCAGCCGCGCTAGCCACCTCCCAGCCCTTCACCTCCATCGTGGTCGCGGACATCGACCCCGCACGTCTCGAGATCGCAAACTCCCTCAACCTAGGTCTGAAGACCCATCTCCTCCCCAAGGGCGGCGATGCCGCCAACCCGCCGCCTGCGCCGGACGCCCCGGCCGCAGAGCACACCGCGTACGCGATGCAGAACGCGCAGCGGACCGCGGCGGCGCTGAAAGAAGCGAATGGGGTTCCGTCGGGGTTTGTGCGCGTGTACGAGTGTACAGGGGTGCCGGCGTGCGTGCAGGCGGGGATCTACGCTGCCAGCCCTGGCGCTGTCCTGGTGCAGATCGGGATGGGGAATCCCATCCAGACGCTCCCGGTGAGCGCGGCGGCGCTCCGGGAGGTGGATATTATCGGCACGTTCCGGTATGATGGCCATGCGTACCCGGCTGCGATTGAGTTGATGGCTAGTGGGAAGCTTGACCATGTGGAGAAGCAGGTTGTTACCCATCGGGTTAAACTCGAGGATGGGAGTCGGGCGTTTGCTCTGGCGGGAAAGGGAGTAGATGAGACGGGCAGGCCGGTGGTCAAGGTTGTCATTGAGAGCTAGATTGGTTTTGATTTGTTTGTGTACGTCTGCAATGTATACCCTGTTTGTAAATGATGACTCGATATTGGTGGACCAAGGAGCAAGCGTACCCTACGCGCTACATGTGGTGTACAGAAGATTATGACATGTACTTACGTGATGTATTTCCCGATATATAAAAAGTATTCAAAAGTGCATCTACTTTAAACCACCCGCCAGCAGCAAACTCTGGCCAGTCATATATCCCGTCGTTACGAGCATGCTCACAACATTAGCCACTTCCTCAGGGGTACCCAGTCGACCAAGCGGAATTCCCGCTGCAACATCAGGGATGGCTTGAGCGCTGGGAATCATGCCAGTGTCGCCGATCATGGCCGGCGCCACGTCATTGACGCTGATATTATATTCAGCCAGACGGGTCGCGAGATTCTTCATCATGCCTGTCATCCCACCTTTCGACGCAGCATAATCTATGGATAAGGGTCAGTTATCGGGGTTCAGGTCTAGGTCGAAGGGCTTGGACATTGGACTTACGACATCCGTTGATTCCACCGCCGTACCCAGCAATCGACGACATAAAGACGATCCGACCCCAGCGCTGCTCCCTCATGTGGTCGACAACCCCCTTCACGAGGATAAAGGAGGCCCGCAGATTCACGTTGATGGTATAGTCGAATTCTTCCAGTGAGATATCCCAGACCTGTGGGATGCGCTTGCCGTAGCCTGCGTTGGAGACAAGAATGTCCGGTCGCTGCCCGTGCTCCTTGTCAATCTGCTCGAACATGGTCTGGATCTGCTCTGCAGATGCAACGTCAACCTGGTGGATTGAGATGCGAAGTGCATCGGCGCCATCTGCGGCCGGTTGGCTAGATTTAAGCTCTTTTACAAGGGCCTTCATTGCGTCGAGGTTGGTAGAGTACGTCAAGGCGAGGTGGACTCCCTTCTGGGCCAGCTGACGAGCACATGCTGCTCCAATCCTAGCGAAAGTGTCAGCACCAGAACAGCTACAAGTAGATAGGAAGATGCTCACCCTCCAGATGCCCCTGTGATGAGGGCCAATCGGCCACGTACCTCATTCAACTGCGCCATTGGTAAATAGTATTACAGTAACAATATGATCTGCACCGTTGAGAACGAGAGTCACACTATAGAACAACCCCTTGATACTCGGGGGAGATGATGATGATCAATGCATCGCCCCTCGGGTATCCGCTTGGCAGCTGTTTGCTCCCTCGGAGCAAACCCCGAGGGTGCGCGTATCGTTGCCCCGCGGCCCCGCATCAACAGTGTGGGGGTAACAATGTCTCGGAGGTGAGCTGGAATCACACGGAAAAGGATTTGCACTAGGCAACCCACGCCAAAACCTTAAGACTGCGTCTGCTGCTCTCAAGTCTGGACCGGTACGAAGTATGCGATGTGATGAGTAACGCACTCCCGAAGCATGCTTTCAAAACAAAAGGTTGCCCGCCATGTCACCGACCCAGGGTGACATCTGCCACGGCTGAGAACGGTCCTGCCCTGATTGATACAAATCAGGCCCCTGTTGGAATGCATCAAACGCTAGAGTACCCGTTCCTGGCATTTGATCTCCAGACACAAAGTCTCCGACTGCTTCAAGATCCAGCCAAGAAAAGTCATTCGCAGGACTGAAATGCACATGATGACTCTGCTCCGGCAGGCGATTGAGGGTATTCTGCATCAAGAGATCGCTGCTTCGGTGGGTTGCCGTAGGGGAGAGAGCAGGCGCAGGTTTGGACTGCCACAAGAGCTCCAACAGCCGTGCATATCGAGCCCCAATGTCATCTGGCCCGGCACTTGCTCGCTTCAGGACTTCGGTGCTGCGAGTGACCAGTTCTCGCACCTTCATCTCCTCCGAGTTCAGCATCACACCGAAGGAACGCGCCTGCCAAGGGTCAGTTCATACTCGGATCGTTTGGACGACCATCCCACCTTATATAAGAAGACCGCTGCATAGATTCCATACAGGTAAAATCTCAGAGGCATAAAATGCAAGTGCTTTTCCGGATGCACTTCATCAACAAGGATAGTCAGGTACGCCTTCGCAGCATCGACAGACTCGTAGATGAAGCGCGCATCCTGCATTGATGCCACATTGTTGAAAGTCGCGCGCAAATGCTCCCTTTGCGACTGATTGTTGTTTGTATGCTTGGAGACGAGTGACTGGGAGATGGCAGCTTGGAATGCAAATGCATTCGTATAGAGCCTCAGATACTCGTACGACAACTGCAACGTGGCTCGCATCGGTGTGGAACCTGCAAATGCGTAAGTGACTGACAGCGCAAGCATATGGGGTCAAAAAGGCCATACAGGGAAGCGAGCCCCAGCGGGACTTCCAACGGAGAATAGCAAGGCGGAAATCGTCCACGTATTTCACGTAGTCGCCCATGAGCATCATTTGATTGCTGGTCCGCATTCCGGAGTAGAGTACATCGTGAACGTTGTTATAGAGTTGTGTAAGATCCAGTGTCGCTTGGAAGATCTTTGCATAATCTTCTTCGTCGCTTTTGACCGGTTGTAGAGACGGAAAATCCTGGCTGACGAGTCCCGTCATTGGTCCAGGACCTCGCGACCAGAAAGCACGCCCGATACGGACGGAAATCAGCCGGTCGGAGATGTAGCAGCAGGTCCACGCCAGTCGTCTGCGGGCTTCTGTTTCCGTATCTCCCGATGCATCACCCCGAAAAGACGTGCGGTCCAATCCGAGGAAGTAGCCCGATCGCAAAGCAAGCCCGACATGCATCCAGGCGGCTCGGTCCTCCTCGCCACGCCCAACTCGCTCGATCCGCGGCCGAAGACCCTGAGGTTCCCACTCGGCGAGGAGGAGTAGCGCCTCGACCGCCTCCACATCACAATCGGCACCAGCAGCAATGCCAGAGATGAGCTCATGCATGTACTTGGAGCAATATTCGTGAATCTCCGGCCGTTCGACCAGGTCTTTGGAGGCGATGGTCAGCACCGCGGTCAACAAGTGTTTCTCATTAGTAGCGAAAGCGTCGAGCGCGTTGCGATCAAAGTATTTTCGCGGCACCAAGGGAAGATAGGGATGAAAATTCTCGGCATAACGAGCAACAAGCTGCCACACTGTTCCTGTGTCCAGCGACCTCGTCTGTACCAGCCTGTAGGCTCTGATGCCACTGGTCGGATGGAAATCTGTAGCTGCGCCATTCTGAAATGCCGAGAATGATGGGAAACCGTTTGGACCAGGGCGCGCAGATTCGGTGTGGGTTTCCGAACTAAAGTCCTCGGCGCCTCTTTTCGCTATGCCTGTCAGGCATTGCCAGGCATCTGACGGATTTCGCGGTACAGAACCGATGGAAGCCGAATCTTCGTCGTCCTCTGAAACAGCAACTGCCGCTGGAGGGTTCGGCTCCACAAAGACAACCGGGTTGGAGTATGAAGCAGATGCATTCGGACGGCTGTCTGTGGTGGACGGGCTGGTTGTGTCCATCAGTGGTTCTATTCTCGTGGACAAGTCAGTGCCGGGGGTGAAATTTTTCATCTTGTTTTTGCGAATACGGCGGCCCCCTCGGTTTGAACCTCCAAGGACACATTCGCGGCTGTCTCGAATACACCGCTGACATGGTGGTACCCCGGGACTGCCACTGCTGTCCCTGTTCACTTGTTAGCGAATTGCAACAGAGGACGATAACAGGTAAAAGACCCTGTTCGAAAATGTCATGCGAATGCTGGAAACATACAAATCGCACTTGGATTTACGCTGTCGGCAGTGCAAACAGGCTCTTGATACGCGCTTCGCTGAAGAGTCGGAGCGAGATTTACGCCTCGGCCCTGAGGTGTCTGCCAGTTGCGGAGACTGTTCGTCCCTTTCCATTGCTGCTCAAAGGTCACAGTTTCAGCTCAGAAAGTGAAAACTCGGTAGCAGTAGCACATGAGCCTCATTTTCTCATCATTGACGTGGTGCTGGCGAGGCTGGGCATTCGAACGCGTCCATTAGTGAGATAAATGCGGTTCAATGGACTGGTTCGAGATGATGAAAGAGACGTCGTCCTTGGACCCGAGCGTGATGTACCTTCAAACTGCCGACAGACAAATACACGTTGGATGAAAATGCGGCACAGGTTGATGTTTCCAGGACGCAGGTCAACGGCCCATATTATCCTGGAAGGTCTGGCCGTCAAGGCACGAGCGCCTTGACCCACAATATGGGATTTAGACTTCAATAACTTTGATGAGAGCAACAGGAGCAGATTCCCTGCATCCTTTGAGCACTTATTCGCGAATGATGTTGATATATTTGAAGGGCGAAATGAAATCTGGGGAAGATGATTCGTGGTCCCTATACGGTACAGGTTGGCGAGCGGCAACTTCATTACCAAGGTTGTGAACCTAAGTTTGGGGGTCGTTGTATGAAAGGGTAATACGAGATCCAGGTATCTACCTACCTGTACCTTAGGGACCGTCTCCGACTCCATGACCTCTGGCAACGACACATCCATGATATAGCGGTTTGGGGATTGTCAGACATCACCGAACAGACTCGTGAAGGCATCAGAAGTCTTATGTCTATAGTGACCCTAGCAGATATCTACCTAGGAGACGTTCACTGAGAATTTGTTGCGGAGATTGACTGCTTCGTCCTTTCTCCACGGTTGAGGCTCAGTATTCGCCAAAGTATATTGTGGCATTCAATGCCTTTTCTACTGATCTCGCCCACACCTCACATACGTGAGACATATTGAGACCTCCTCTTTTTGAGACTTCATCGAAGCAGTGCAAAGTGACTTGGTTCCATTGTTGGAAGCCCATTACAGCCCCGGATTCAGGTAATGTCATCTTACGGTAACAATACAAGCCACGTGCTCCGTATCTAGCTGTTCAGGGCAGGTTCAATAGCCGACGGAGGACCAGCAGCGACTGACGGCAACGGCTATATCCTTTTCGGGCAACAGGTGGGATGGCCCCCCGCATGTGGGGGGCAGGAATGAGCAAGCAGCAGGTTGATATTTATGGACATGGAGCGTCATCAGGTTGCGATGGTGAAGTCTCTGAAGAATCTTTTTCTGAAATAAGCGATTGCTGTCGTTGACCATATTTCTTAGGACCTTTGTCCAACCAGTCTTCATAGGTGCATTGACAATAAAAGAATATATCGTTGCTTCGATCTCTGGCGTCTCATCAACATCGATTTACAAAAACTGGAAACTTCAATCTACCCAGGTCTCTTACATTAAACCAACACAATTATCAGAATGTCGGCAACTGTTCCTTCATTATTTTCTCTGAGCGGAAAGACCGCAATTGTGACGGGTGGGACGAGGGGTATCGGTCAGGCTATGGCTATTGCCCTTGCTGAAGCTGGTGCGGATATTGTACTGATCCAGGTACGAGCACTAGCCTTAACTTTGCTTTTAGCTCGGCGAGGGCTGCACTACATGTGGCAGGGAGTAACTGATCGGTATCATGTAGAGAGACGAATCAAACACACAAACCCGCGATGAAATTGTCAACCGAGTCGGTCGAAAAGCTTGGATTCATGTGGCAGAGTTGTCGAAACGAGAAGAAGTCAAGAATATCATTCCAGCAGTCACAAGTCAAGGACTGAAGCCCGAGATTCTCCTCAACTGCGCTGGCATTCAAAGGAGACACCCTAGTGAGAAGTTTCCTGACGAGGATTGGGACGAGGTGTGTCAGACCTTTCCCCTTGGTTCTTGGTCTTTTTCAAAAGCTGATTGCGTCTACGAATTCTCTTAGGTTATTGAAGTAAACCTGACCTCTGTGTTTACACTATGCCGTGAATTTGGAGCCTATCTATTGGCTCGGGATGCGTCTGAATTTCCTTCCGGCCGCCGTGGTTCCATCATCAACGTTGCATCGCTTCTTTCTTTCCAGGGTGGCATCACCGTTCCGGCATATGCAGCCTCGAAAGGCGGCATTGCGCAATTAACCAAGGCCCTGTCTAACGAGTGGGCCAGCAAGGGTATCAATGTGAACGCCATCGCCCCTGGGTACATTGACACGGACATGAACGTCGCCTTGATCAATGATATCAATCGGAATGCTGGCATCATGGCCAGAATCCCAGCTGGCCGATGGGGGAAGCCGGAAGATTTCAAGGGTGTTATTGTGTTCTTGGCGAGTCAAGCAAGCAACTATGTTTCAGGTGAAGTGGTCTGTGTTGACGGAGGTTGGATGGGCCGGTAAACGGTGTCGCTAGTACATACTCTTCCTGAATGTCATTGTGTTAATAATAGATAACACATGGAAATGATGGAAAGACTCGGACTACCACTCCATAGTTAGCTCACTGAGAGCTCTGAAGCTGGTCAGGTCACCTTTGCTCTAGCGTGTTATACCACACCCGACCGGCTTTTGGCCATGGCCTTGAATAGATTTAGTGTCCCATAGCCGGTGTCTGGGCGCTTCCGAGAGATTCCAAATGAAGATGCCTGCACCGAAGACTGTATCCATCGCAATTTAGCCGGGTCTGCGCCGTTGACTTGTCATATTGAAGCGGACCCGTTGTCTTGGAATCGAGACCGTTGACAGGGGACTCTCGACCTTGGCAACACTGCCCGTAGCTGGGTTATCTGGATAGACACATGATCTCTAGTCTAATAAAAAGCGATAGGGAATGACTCGAATGAGACATGCCATGAGGAATAGATTAAACTATTGCTTCTAGTGTGACACCCGTGTCTCACGTGACTCCATCAGGGAAAGACTCGGCTTTTTAGAGAGGTACTTTCTTCTGGTAAGCAAGAGGGAGTTAACTGTCTGCAGCAGCCACGCTTGTTAAGTTGTTTCATCTCGAGGGAAAAAAAGACGCTGAAGAGAATAGGCGAAGGGCTTTTCTTCCTGGTCCGAGCTCCTGTCAGCTAGCAGTCGGGAGTTACACTGGAAGACTGGAATATTATTGGGCGTGTCTCTCCTTAGCCATCAGCCAACAGTCCAATATGAGCGGAGATTTCAGTGTGGGCTCCCTGATATGAAACAGCTCTATGGCCACCCTACGACCAATCTGTTAATTATATGCTCTTCGACTTGGCGACTTATCCACTCCATGTGGCCAATTCGGCAAGTCTACTGGTGAATGACCAGAGCACACGCTGTGAATTGCTGCTGAAGAGGGGCTGGGCGCGTCCAGCTCAGCGCCTCGCCTTCTACAGATTGATTGATTGATCAATTGTATGGCCGGCGATGCGCTGTTGGTCGGACATCCTCTGCAAGGGCGCTTCTTGTGCTCATCGCCCATCAGCGACCTAAACTTCGGGGTTTCCGGATCAAAGGGAGCCCAAGTAACTCGACAATCAGGGCAGACTCGATGATTCGCCTGTTTCTTTCGAAAAAATTGGCTTGGCTTTGGATAGGAACTGCTCTCCCAAGACCACGCCATTATTTGCCTTGATATGGGGCTCACCTATCCCTTTAGTACTTGCGTTTCAGAATGACAGCTCTGGCTGCTTTCTTGCTTTGGTTTTTCTCGACTTTTTCCTTCTTTTTTTCAAATTGCCTGGTGGATCTTCTCTTGAGATCAGGGTAGTTTTTTCCCCTCGGGTTCTTTTTTTCCTTTTCTCTTGTGTTTCCTGTTGATTCAGGTCGTCTTCGTTTATTAGCATTCGATATTCACTGTTCCCGCTTCAGCTGGCTCTGATCGTCGCATCAGGAGGAGATCTGCAGTTCACTTCAACTCAATACCATTTCTATTCATTATCGAACCTCTTGGCAGGCTCTTTCTTCACTCAGAGACACCCTTTTGGTTGAGCTTCTGTTGTCTCCCTTCGTTCCTTAATTGTCGATCACTACCTGTCTCAGACTCATCGCTTTGCATCTGCAAAACTGCAAAACAAGGGTCTGCAATCTGTTGTAGAATCGACGTCACCGATCGTTGAATAGTTTATGACGCTGAGCGTCTTCTAAGTTCTGCTGAATATTACTGCGGACGATCATGCACTTGGGAGGTGAGTGTCAGTGGAATCTCAAAGGCTGGCATGTCATCGACGTCTTTGACGGCATAGTCAGAGACCGTCATGTCTCTGATTCTGTGATGCTTGTCGCCAGTGAGACGTCGAGTTTAGTTGTCATTGCTGGGGTATTGACATTCTTTGGCTTTGTTAGGCACAATTGTCCTTGAGGATCTTCTTTGTCCGCTCTCCAGTTGAAACAATCGCCATTGTTCGAGCTGTGCCATATTACTGCCAGCACGCAGTGGTCTACTCTGAGAGAGCCATCCAGGACGTCGTTCTTTTCTAACCCCAAGTATTCTTGTTCTCATCGGTGCACTCGCATGGTCTTTGTCGTTCGTCAGTTGCGATCGTCTGGACCATCATAGTCGGCCTGGTCTCCGCATTCCTATCGTTTCCCAGCCATCAGAAGCATTTACATCATTGGACAGCATTTTCGCTGCGTAAAAACTGCATTGCCTGCTCTCGACTCTTCCTGGCTGAAGAGTCTCTTCACATCGACACTCTTTTCTTTTTGACTTTATTTTCAGCTCCTTGTCGCCGGACTACACGACCACTCTCGACTCCGGCTATCCAGTCCTTCCCATGGATGACCTTCATCAACACATCACTCCCCGCGGTCATGGGATAAACACTACCTATGTTTACGAGTTCTCGAGAGGCCTTGGTGGGGTCAATGTTCCCAGAGATGTCATATTCACGCGAATCATCTACTGGTCTGTTATTATCGGAGCCCTGGTAGTTTTCTGCGGCCGGATTGCCCAGATCAGCCATGCCTATCTACGACATATTACCTCTTTGACGGCTAGTCCAAGACAGCAAATGTTCTGGAGTGTCGAGGAGTCACGATTGTGGGCAAATATCAAGAAGCACATTCTCTACGCACCTCTGGGTCGCAAAAGACACAATCGGGAAATCCAGCTCTCCTCGGCCATCAACGTGGGCACCTTGCCGTCGAGGTTTCACTCGATCCTGATTCTGCTGTATGTGGCAAGTCAGGTGGCTTATTGCTGCTTTTTGGATTATGCTGTGAACGAGAAAGCGGCCCTCGTAGCCGAGCTTCGCGGCCGGTCGGGCACTCTGGCTGTCCTGAATATGGTGCCTTTGTTCCTCCTCGCGGGTCGCAACAATCCCCTGATCCCCCTCTTGCACATCAGTTTCGATACGTACAATCTTTTGCATCGATGGTTGGGCCGTATCGTGGTACTCGAGAGTGTGGTCCACACAGCGGCTTGGGCGGTCAATGCATGCGACGAAGAAGACTTCTCTCGCATGCTGGTACGACTCACCAGTACCCCCTTCTTTACCTGGGGCCTGGTTGGAACCGTCGCGATGATCTTCCTGTGCCTCCATTCCCCCTCGCCGATCCGGCATGCTTTCTACGAGACCTTCCTACATCTGCACCAGCTTGCCGCCTTCCTGGCCTTCCTCGGCGTCTATGTGCACCTGGACCTGGATAAGCTTCCCCAGATCCCCTGGGCCCAGGCCATTGGCGCTATCTGGCTGTTTGAACGATCAGCGCGGCTGTTCCGCTTGCTGTACCTCAACTTTTCACTCAAAAAGGGCACGACCAAACTGGTTGTCGAAGCACTGCCCGGTGAGGCCTGCAAGGTGACATTCCACCTGCCCAAGCATGTCCGCATCAACCCCGGCGGTCACGTCTTCGCCTACATCCCGAGCGTCTCCCTGTGGATGTCACACCCCTTCTCAATAGCTTGGGTCGAACCGAACAGTTGCGTGACTCCTTCAGCCGCGCCCGACAACGTCATGAGCCCCATAACCCCGTCGCTCCTGGAAAAGCAGAACCCCCTGGACCTCGACGACTACATGAGGGGCACTCAACCCACCTCCGTCTCCCTCATCGTCGGCGCCCGCCAAGGCATGACCCGCAAGCTCTACAACAAAGCCCTCGCCGCCCCGCGGCAAACCCTCTACACCACCGGCTACATCGAGGGCCCCTACTCCTCCCACGCCTCCAACATGGGCAGCTACGGCACAGCCGTGCTCTTCTCCGCCGGCGCCGGCATCACACACCACATGCTTTTCGTGCGTGACCTCATCATCCGCGCCTCCGAGGGCCGCGTCGCAACCCAGCAGATCTACCTCATCTGGTCCGTTCGCAACACCGAACACCTCACCTGGGTCCGCGACTGGATGGACCAGATCCTCCGCCTCCCCGGCCGCCGCGAGATCCTCACGGTCAAACTCTTCGTTTCCAAACCCAAGAGCAGCCGCGAGATCGTCTCCCCCAGCGCCACCGTCCAGATGTTCCCGGGCCGCTGCCGGCCCGACGTCGTCCTGAACGAAGTTATCCCCAAACGCGTCGGCGCGACCATCGTCTCCGTGTGTGGGCCGGGCGCCTTTGCAGATGAAGTCCGCGCCGCGGCGCGGAATAACATCGGGAAGGGCGCGGTGGTCGATTTTATCGAGGAGGCGTTCACATGGTAGATGTCCAGCTTCAGCTGCATGTTTTGAAGGCGTTGACGCGTAGATGTTCGATGCTCTCCTTGTACGGACTGTCAATTCGTTTCTTTTCTTCCTCTTTCTTTTCTTATCCTTCTCACTGTCCAAAGATCTCCTTGCCTTTTTACCTATCTATGTACATTAATTTCAGATTCCTTGTGATTATTCTCTCATTCATTCTGTCGCTGGTTTGATACAACTTGTCTGGCGGTATCTTTGTGACCTGGAGCCATCCGATACGCTGTCAGCTTGTTTGTTTGCCTTGAAACACAAACTCTGAGGACATACCTTACCTATCGATCTACATACACCAATTTCAGGAGTATACTTCTTTCAAAAAATTTCATATAAAGGAGATGATTTGACATTCTGTCTATGTATGGTGTGTCACCGTTGGAAAATTGTCCACAGTAAACTAAAATTAAGAATCTGACAGGAAGAAGAGATAGTCAAGATCGGCAAGGTATATCCAAAGAAGCAAAGGGGAGCAAAGTGTATGTGCATGTGTCTAGGCGTGTAACACGCGAGCAAACCGTGACACGGAGTCTAAAGTCTAGAGTACAACATTGTGCAAGAATTAGGAGGCATACGCCATATGTCTGCGAAAATGGGGAAAAAGAGCCAAAGTAATATCCAAGAAGAAAAGCTAGAAGAGAAGGCGGGCAGGCTTTCAGGTCGAACCCTTGGTTCTCTTGCCCTTGGGCACGCGAGCAAGCCAGTAAATGAAGACGGCAGCGAAGATGTTGAAGATGATGAAAGCCCACATGATACCAAAGTTACGCCAGGCGTCCTTGTAGTGGCTGCTGACGGCGGCGAGGAAGGTATCTGTGCTGGAGATGGTGCAGAAGGCGCAGTCGCTGGTTGCGGATGGGTTCTCCAGATACCCGCCCCTTGTGGAGATGTAGTCGGCCATGTAATCCTTACAGGTCAAGTTGCTTGGCGGGTCGAAGTGCAGGAGCTCGACAGCCTCGCAGACGGCGTTTGTGCCTGATACGCCAGTCGACAGCATGGCTGATACAAGGTATGTGAACGGTGAGACGCGGTACATGAAGATCCAGAAGCCGGGAAGGGATTGAGGCGGGGCGAGGACACCGCAGAAAATCAGGCAGAGGGAGAAGAGGAGGTTGGCAAGGTTACCTCCGGTCTCGGCGAGTTCGATACCGGCGATCATCATGTGCGCAAAGGTGGAGGTGAAGAGAAGGAATGACCAGATAAGGAGGAACATGAGTGCTCCGCGCTCGTGGACGGAGTTGGTCGGTTCGGCGTTCCGGTACAGCCCAATCGGGTAGTACCAGCAGACGAAGATCAGGACGGCCATGAGTGTATTCCATGGAAGCTCAACAATGATGTTGGCGGCCATGAATGCCTTCCAGGAGTAGGTCTTTGAAGGTCTTTCACGGACTTCATACAAAGACCGTTGAGTGCAGAAGTTGGGCATGATCTGTTGGACCAGGTTACCGAAGATAGTCATCAGCATGAAAATACTGAACATCTGGTTCTGGAGACCCTGGGCACTGTTCTGGGCGTTGAAGAAGGAGAATCCGATATATAGAGCGGTGAGGACGCAGAGTGCGGTCTTGGAGTAGATGTACACTGGCGTCCGCCAGTATTGCGAGAAGACACGAAGCAGACATTCCCACAACTGAACGGTGAAGGGGGCAGCGAACTCATTGTAACTGCCGGGATCGGCCTTGGACGGGTCAATGGGCTTCTGCGAGAGGGTCGCTTTCAATTCATCAAGGTGCTCATGCACCGCTTTGCGTTCGGGGCTGTCCCGCCAGACAGCAGGCCAGTCGATGTCGCTATGCGAACCAGGAGCGGCACCAATCACCTCAAGCATCCATTCGGCGGGGTTTGCGTCGGCAGGAAGCTTAGGAGCGCCATTTCTCTCAAAGTAGCTGGCAAGAGTAGATGACTTCTCTCCGATTTCACCAAAGTAGACAGTCTTGCCTCCTTTGGCAAGAAATAGCAGGCGGTCGAATCGTTGGAACAGCATTGCCGATGGCTGGTGAATAGTACACAGGATAGCTTGGCCGTGCTTGGTGAGAGTGTCGATCAGGTCGAGAATGGACCAGGAAGTTTGACTGTCGAGGCCAGAGGTAGGTTCATCCAGGAAAAGAAGTAGTTGCGGCTTCGCTGCGAGTTCCACACCGATTGTAAGACGTTTCCGTTGTTCAACATTGAGACCTGGTTCGTGTGAGCGGGGTTACAAAAACAGTAGGCAAAAGACATACCTTCTCCAGGAACGCCAACGACTGCATCGGCGTAGGATTCCATGCCAAGCAGCTTGATAACCTCTTCAACATAGTCAATTTTCTCCTGGCGGGGAACATGAGCGGGCTGGCGAAGCAAAGCACTGAAGCGTAACGCTTCTCTGACAGTCGTGGTATGGAGATGAAGATCCTGTTGCTGGACATAGCCCGTCTTACGCTGGAAAGACTGATCGCGTGGGCGACCATCAACCAACATTTCACCAGTGACGACACCCATGGTCACACGGGTCGCGAGCACATCCAGAAGCGTCGTCTTACCAGCACCGGAGACACCCTGTTGACAACATTAGCTATGAGCACTTTGCGAGGCCGCGCATGTAGTAGCGGTTAGCTACATACCATGAGAGCAGTACAAGTACCAGGCTTGACCCAGCCGTCCACATGATCAAGAATACGCCGTGGTTCGCCCTTGATCTTAATATCGTAACACACATCCTTCCATTGAAAGATTGCCTCCTGTCTCTGAATCGCCCCGGTAGCCTCTTTGCCACTGGCCTCGTCCGTCTTCGCAGCGGAAGACACCTCAGGGCTCTTCTCGACGTCATGGGAACCGGTGGGCTTTGCGTGGCCTCGCCGGAACAGTAGCACTTCGCCCTTCGACTTCGATTCCGAAATGTACTCGGTGGCAGTCAAGTAGGTGAACATGAAGAAAAACATGAATCCAAACATGATACCCAGGTTCCTCCACTGGTGGCTCTTATAGTACTGGAAGCTCTGGTGGAGGTAGTCGTCGCCTTGGACGTAACGAGAGCCGGAAACTGAGCCCACTGTCGAGCAAACCCGATAAGCCAAGGGCTGGCTGTCGTATGCTCCGCTGGACGGGACAAATGCAGAGTCTGGACACAAGAACTGCCGGTTGTGGAATTCGTTAACCATCAAACTCTCAAACCCGTACGCGATGGGATCGATATAGTTCATCCACCGTGACCAGCCGAGCATATTCCGGGTCGGAATCGTGAAGCCGGTATAGATGACAAGACCCAAAATGAGGATAGCGGCGGGCACCAGAGCCTGGGACAGGGTGCGGGACGTCGCAGCCATCGTACGGAAAAGCATGGACATGGTTAATGTAGTGACGAACGAGAAGAGCAAGAAGACGAAAAAGGCGCCAGGTTCGCGGCGAAGATTTGTCATGAAGTAGAGTGTAAGGTTGAAGATGATGGCGTTGGCGATCTTATAAGGCATGTCACAGAGCATCGAGGCTATAGCTTCAGCGAAGGGGTGATACATTGCGTAGCGAGATTGTTTCTCAACAATGGGACGTTGCGCATATAGTGTCAAAATCTGGAGACAATCAGCTTGTTGTGGTAACCACATTAGCCAACTAGACTCACCTCGAGGGCGCTGGAGAAGGCGTTGAGCAGCACGGCAAAGAAGAGCAAAGCACCGCGAGCGTAGAAACTGCTTGTGTCGTTCGGCAGGTTGTAGAAAACACTTCCAATAACCAAAGCCATAATGAAGTTACCAATCAACTGGGACATGGTCAAGCTGGAATCACCCTTAAGACGTTGGAAGCCACGGATCATGCACAGTTCGATCTGCTGCCATACGGAAATGGTGTAGGGGGATTTGACTCGCCTGCGGAGAGTTTAGCACATGATACCTGAGTTGATAACGCGTCTGACTTACTGGTTCTTCGCCTGCATGGCTCTGCGAGACTCGATGAACTGGTTGAGCGACTCGCCACCAATTGGGAATTCCCGATCGTACTCTTCGATTTCTCTCATCAACTTGGCGTAAGCTTCACTGCTCTTCCAGGCTCTCACGAATTCGTCCGGGGTCTGCGGGACCTTGCCCTCAAACCCGGGCTTCACCACACGCTCGGCAGGACTGGTGAGAGAAGTCAAGAAATCAGCGGTTGTCTGACGTTCCGGACATTCAAAGCCCATGTTGGTAAAGAATTCCTTGGCTTCATCGGTGCGTCCAAAGTAGATCTGTCTTCCTTCGTACAGAACAGTCACTTTGTCAAATACCTGGTAATCGAATTAGCGCTAGAGCAGCGGACATGGGTAGAGATATGATACTTACATCGTAAGCACTTTGGGAGGCTTGGTAGATAGCCACGGCAACGGTAGCGCCGGCGTACTTGGTCATCAGGTTCAAAGTCTTGCAGAATTCGAGCGCGTTCGCACTGTCCAGACCACGGGTGCTGTTATCCCAGCACTGCAGAGGGCTGCCACTGAGTGCTGCCTCAGCGATACTGACACGCTTACGCTCACCACCACTGACACCACGGACGAAATCGTTGCCGACTCTGGTGTTCATAGTGTGTGTGAGACCAAGCATGGCCATCACGACATCGCGCATGTGCACGGCATACTGCTCTCTGGAGACACCGGGCAGACGATTCCGAGGAGCCCGGGCAAGCGCAGCGAATTTCAGGGTGTCACCCACGGTCAGTTGCGGGAAATGCACATCAGTTTCGGCAGTGTAGATAGCCTCGCCGCGGAACTGCTTGCGCATCTGCTTGGACGAGATACCCTGATAGTTCAAGTACGACTTCTCATCCATGTAGATACCGTTCATTTCGCCGGAGATGGTCTTGAGGAAAGTCGAGCATCCGCTTCCAGGACGGCCCAGAACGACCAGCATTTCGCCGCTCTTGACAAGACCATCAAAATCCCGCAGGATTTGGATCTTCTGCTTGCCCCCACCCATGACCCTGCGGACAAGGGTACCAACTTCCAAGACCGAGTTGAACACATCCTTCTGATAATCAGTCGGGCTGCCATAACCATGGACACTGAGGTTTTTGAAAGCAACACCAGCCACACGCTTGGGATACCGTTCAGGATCCCGGGACGAAAGAGCGAGCAGATTCTTCATCCAGTTCTTGGCTTTGAAATTGGGACTGAGAGGATTCAGCGTCGAATCCTCTTTGGCTTCGAGAAATGGATTCTCAACATTGCCACTGGTTGAAAATCTGGTCGACTGACGGGTCAATTGGCGTGCCAGGCGGGTGACTTCTTGCACTGCGACATCCTCATCACCGACTTCCTTGGACCGTTCCAAGGCGGTTTCGTCGGTGCTTACACTGGCGGCATTGTTGTGGTGATTGGATTCGACCCTGGCAATTTCTCCTTCCTCCTCCTGAGCTCCCCGACCTGCTACTGTACGCTCTGGGTTGAAGTTAGGATTTATCGTCCCTAGAAGAGACATGATGGCTGATTGGGTGAGACACTCAGTCTCGATTCGGAAGTGATTGCGTCACAATGGGCATAAAAATTCGAACACCACCACAGACGGGAACAGGGTATTAGACGATGATAAAGGATGGAGGGAGTAATATATAAAGATAGATAAGATGGAGAGATTGACAGAAAGATAGATGAGGGGAACAAGATGGAGACACAGAGGTTAATAAACTAAAATAAGATGGACCCGTAGCTGTAAGTACCGAGTACGTCCCTGGTCCTGAGGCACCTAATGTAAGACCTGGAGTGACGCCGTCACCATTATTAGATCGTATTTGAATACGCTTTTTCCTCCCCTGTAAGAGTCTGGGCTTCCAGAATGATGACTAGTATTAGCAAGTTTAAGGGACAGGTTTGCCCCCATTTTCTCGACTACGAGATCAACCAATGAGTGGCATGAAACCCTTTCTCTTCTCTTGGACTCGACGAATCGGGTCGTCTAGACAGGACGACTCCGGGCCCAGTACAAGGACGGGAACAAATGGGCGATTGTCTCCGTAAAATTCGAAAACATGTCCATATGAATGCGGCCGGGACCACGGATCTTGCAATAAGCGAACGGTAGCCTAATCGACCCTACGGAGTATCCGTCTAGCGTTCGTAATTCGTTCCTGAGTCCCTGACTGCTTAACTAAATGTCTACCATTCTATCAATCAAACTGCGGCTGAGCCGTGGTGAGATGAGTTGTACCAGGGTTAACTCCGGAATTGCCGTGAACTGATACTCTAGATAGCAAGGTACTCTATACGTGGCAGTCTTTCGGCGTGTTCTTGTGCCGGTACGTACACGGTCTCCTAGGGGATGATTCATGAATCATGATGAGTGAAATGATAGTCATGAATGCCAAGACATGACTTGGAAACTACAATTTCCCGCGAAGAGACGCAAGCAACAGGTATTACAGCCACCAAAAATGTATGCCTTCGGATTGAATATTTACATCCCAAAATCAAATACTTCAAAGCACACTAAAATAGACCAGACTATAGAAGGTATATAGAACAGTTACACCGCGCACAACATGACAGCAACTCAAGTAGATACGGGGTATGACACCTGCCCTCCGAATATGAGGAAAACGTGGCAAAATCTCCGCTATCGAAAAAGAAAATGCTGCCCAGAAAGGGGCATTATTGAAGAATGTAGACAACCAAGTGGGGCGGGATCCTACTGATCCGAAGCCCGGCCTGGCCGTTACAACATTTTTTGTTTCGGATCTGGTAACCTCCGAGCTGATTTTGCATGATTGCATAATTTCAATTAAGTCAGCTATGAAGGAATAAAGACGCGCTGATCATCGGAGATAAATTTCGATATCTCCTGCGACATGGACATGGATAATCTCGTCTCGGGACTTGAGTTTTGATCAATTGTGTCAATCATTCGTCGGATCCTCATGCGAAGTCACCTGGAGACTCCTTATTCCGCGACGTGTCTGTGATCACCGCGAAGGAAATCCTGTATTTCTCGGAGTGGGAGTGGTGCTCCTACGAAATCATGTCACGTGAAATCATCTATACGGGGAGTGCTCGAAGCATAGACTACCAGGATGACCCTGCCATATCTGCATACTCAAGGTTGATAGAGATAGGTCTAAATAATACCTCAGACTTACGTGTTGGATCTTCTCCGCGCGGTGCCGCAGTCTGTAAAGTCTACATAAATACAGTTTACCTATGGATCATAAAACCAAATGGATATCGCACAGTCTCGTCGATCATCTGAGATGATCATTGTCAGGATCTCATAGTGTGACGTTGTGGCGGCATTAGGTAGCAGTAGCCCCTACATGGTTACTTTCGATGCAGTTGAGACAGACGATCTATATGCATCTGTCATGTGTCGTCTATGACGCCCGCGTCGATCGATCCCGTATCCCGTTGGCGCTCGGGATGGCGTTCGTGCAGGATTCCGTGCGCCTTGCATACGAGATGCTACTATGCGGACTTTCGTCCAACTTTGAAGGCTATGGCTTAGTCGTTTGTGTCGTGATGGTGTCATTTCAGTTTATGCTCAGGTGGAAGATTCCAGTCACGCACTTGTCGTGCCTCGCATGGTAGAGTTTGACATTGACACTGGAAGAAATGTATGACGCAAAGCTTAAGATATCAGAACGTCAATGCCAAGGATAAGGTAGATACGAATATTGTCTTTATCATCATAGAACCATTACGACACCCGCCAGGGCCGTGCGCCTGTCTACCATAATGTCATTATCAACACCATGTACATCACCAGTAGACCTCCAATGTGCCTAGGATACTTCCTGCTCTTCCTCATCGCTGTCATCAATTGGTTCCACAAGGAGATTCCCACCGCGACCGATCTTGGCCCGAATCGATCCACCAGCTTCGACTTCATACACCGTCCGCGGCATAGGCGACACGAGTCGGAATTCGTATTGATGTTCGAACCCGGTGGGCTTTTCCACCCCAGAAGGCTTCCCCTGTGCATTTTGGAGAACTTCGTAGCACTCGACAAAAGCGTAGAGCTCTTCAATGTCGGCCTCGGGAGCGAATTTTCGAATGACACGTTCGCCTGAAGGTAGCCGGATACTGATGCGGATGGCGTCCTTGACCTCGGGCCCAGGCTCGTCCTGAATAGAGGCCGCGCGCCATCTCTTCCATTGCGCAATGTCGTGGAGACGTTTCTCCTCAGCCGCTTGCCGCTCGGCCGCCTCTTGCTCCGCCCGCTGCCGAGCTGCTTCAGCTTCCCGTCTCTGCCTGGCGCGCTCGCGGTCGATAGCCAGTGATCGCTCGTAGGCCGAATCCTGCTGCTCCCGAATTGTGCGTGAAGCCTGTTGCTCCGCTCGTGAGGCCCGGATCCGTTCAAGAGCTTCTTTATTCTGCGAAATTGCTGCTCGGAGCTTCTCCACAAACTCTGATGGCGATGTTGTTCCAGAGATCCTACACACGACAGACATGGCAGTTGAAGACACATTGGGAGTGTGAACAATGACAGCCGCAAAAGGAAATTTCGTGCACCGGAGGGAGTTCGACACTTGATATGCCTCAGAGTCTTGGACATTGCCGCCCCAGACAATCACTTCATTCTGAGGGTTTTTGATGAACTCAACGACTTCCCGCGAGAGTAGTGTGTCTCGGACCCAGGCGTTTGTATCATCATGTTCGGAAGAAAGGAGAACCACTAGGAGGAACTTCAAGTCCCGATGGGCTTTTTCCAGCGCCATATTGTAACCATTTTCAAGGAATCCCACAGCATTAGACCCGTATTCCTCCTCAAACTCCCGGATGAACCTGGCGGCTGTATCCTGAGGTCCAAGAGGCCGACGTCCATAGTTATGGCCTCGAGCACCCTGCAGAGCTGGGTTGGCAGTGGTATTAAGTATGCGAGGCAGGAACGGAAATAAGCTGCTGAAGAGGCGGAATGAGGTGCAAAGTAATCGATATATGATGTTGAATGGAGTAAATAACAGCGCCAGTAAGAACGGCGGTCGGTAAACTGAGTGGTCCTCGGACTGAGTCACAATCCGAGGAGCAGGTTCTGAAGCTCCAGCGGCCGGTGAGAATTGCGCGTTCAGGTCATCGCTCATGAGATTTCGGGTTTGGCGGGTAGGCCGGGGTGGAGGCGGATTGTTCAAAGCAGCGCGAGCTTCCTCAACGGGATCGGGTCCTTCCCCATCAAAGAACTTGGAGATTGCAATCTTTGCAAGGGTTGATCAGCATCGTTATTCATTTTCCAATGCCTGGACGCTTGGGACGTACCTGGACGTTCCATTGTGATCGGCGTAATAAAGGAATAGCTTCAGATGGTTCTTGGCTTGTCACGGCGATATAGGTCTCGAGAGCAGACTTTTCGCTGTCAGATAGCTGCGAGATATCCAGCCCTGGGGAGGACATAGTTAATGAGAGTCGTGATCCATACAATGACAAAGTAACATGAAAGTTCTCCAGGGAAGTAGTGGTAGTTGTATGCTCTCACGGGGCTTCAAATGGCGGGCGACGGCTATGTTGCATGAACTCTCAAAGTTATTGAGCAATAGGCCTCTAGCAAAATAAGCAAATTGAAACCCAAGATTCGATATCGGTAACTAAGAAAGAGCACAGTTGAAAGGGAAACTCTTTTTACCCAAGTGGTGGCTAGCTGTCCTCTGGGAAGCTCCGTCATCGCCGGGTCCGGGAACTTGGCGCCGGAGACGCGCGCTTCAGGCGTTTGTTGGCCCGTGCACCGCCATTACGAGGGCGACTTGTCGAGTACTAATCAAGTCTCCCCTCTCCCCGCGGGCGCTCTCTCCCTCCAAGTTACCTCAACGGCCTGTGGCTTTTACGCGGCCATCCAGGGTGCGACATTGTCTCGATGCCTATCGTCTTTGCATAGTGGGCCATTGCCTAGTATTGCCCGGTTGTATAGTCTCCGATCTGTTGGGGTGAAGAATTCCGCACCGACAGCCTGCCCTCTACTTTTCACTAACGTGCCTTGGCATAATCTCCCTCGACGTTCAAGGAGGTCCATCGCGATCGAATAATTGTGCCTTGGATTAGGGGAATGCGGTCTCCTCTCGATATATTCTATCGTCCAATTTTTTTCATGTTATGATTCAATGGAGATCCCTTTGCGCTGATCCCCGCCAAATTGGATAAAGACATACCATGGCTTCTGCAGGGAAGCCTGCTTTGGACGATTCCCGACGCGGGACGGGGTCGCCTAAGATAAAGGCGAGAGGTCAGTTTGGCTCGAGAAGGACCTCTGAACAGAGAGTCTCGTACATCGGAAGCCTCGTGGACGTGACAAGGGCCAGGTGTTATGCGACGCGAAATTGCTGACATCATATCTCCTCTCATTCTAGAAAATGCAAAAGACACTCTATGTCGCAATATCACCATATACGGTCGTTGTCGGTATGAAGATAAAGGTGCTGAGCTTACCCCTCGTCCATTTGCGCGTTCATAGAAACCATGAGCTTCATCTAACCTGGGCGTATTTTCGTGAAGGTTGCGCTTTCAACCATGACCCCCATAAGGTCAATTCGTCATATCAGTCGGACAGGTCGGGATCCCTTACGTCGAACCCTCGCTGGCCCCTCCTCTCCTGATAAGAGGATCAAATCCACATTTGTAGACTGAGCGATAGCTTACATGGAAGTGTTGGTAACAGCAGTAAAAAGCGCTTCAATGTCGACTCCCCCAGCTTCACGCCCTCCCTCTTGTCGTCGAACGGATCATCTCCGACGAGCACACCAGCCACAACAAAGAAAATGACTACAATATCTCCAAAAGCTGCAAATGCAGCTCCGTTTCAACCTAGAAGTGTCGTTTCGCGTAAGGCTCAATCAGTCTTCTAGTCTCTAGGTGTTCTGCTAATGGGAGAAGGATCCAATGCCAGTACTCCTGGCTTGCGACAAGACACAGTAACTCCTGACTGGACTGTAGCTGAAGTACAGGAGTTTGTTCCCCAGGGTTTTGACAATTCACACTTGGTAGGTCGCGCCTTCCTTGGTTTCAAGTCACAGGAACAAAATCATATTCACTACTTGTCTGTCCGCCCAACCCATCTCTCTTTGCCTCGCCTGCCCAGTGACTTTTCCCCTTTCCACCTCAATTCTCGCACATAGGGTGGTATTCAAAGTGCAAAGAGCCTTTGTCAATCATCCCCAATAATTGCGCATTGAGAAGATTGACACAGGACCTATCACAATTTCCTCAGGATGGGACATCCGTCCGCTGGCATCAGCTTGAATGCTCTTGCTGATGATTTTGACCCTAATCCCCTTCATATTCTGCCTGCTTTCCCCTCGCCTTTCGGACAACGGACTGGACATTACACCCCCACTGAAGGCAGACCCATACCCTCTGTGGAATCCTCTTGGCCTGGTGCTAGAAGGCGAAAGCGCAGATCTGGTGTACGTTTTTCAATCGCTAATCGCTCGTTTCAGGCTGCTCTTCAAGGAAATGGCAACGGCCCTATCACATCTACGAGCCCGTTTGATCCTTTCGTAACGACATCGACTCCGCTATCTGCAGGTGGAGCTGTTGGCCCCGTTCAGCCAAATCCATATTCTCATGACACTGCAGCAGCACTTGGTGGTGCTGCTTTCTTCCCTGGCGCAGCTGGCTTTCAACAACCTGTGAGTTCCTTTGTCGTATCGAACGATGTCGCCTATTCAATTAACCTCTTGTCGACAGGTCCAATACCATCTGTACGCTCCTATCGGCCCTCACAGCCAGAACACTCTGGGGTATCAGCGCAATGTCCACGATTTGTTCCTCCCTAATGACTTCCGCGAGGAGCTGCAGAAGAAAGCGGCAGCCACGCTGCAAACACTTCCCAGTATGTTGGCTTGAGTCCTCAAGTAAATCAGCATGCTAAACGAGAGCAGACACTCAATTACCAGCTCAGATTGACTACTTCCATTCTCTTGTCCCGCTGGACCTGAACCACCAGAAGAATGCAACTATTTTTGGCTTTCCGAGTTGGGTGTACAAAGCGCAATCCAGCAAAGATGGAAATTTTTACGCGCTCCGGAGATTAGAAGGTATGTATTCCTTCGTCATCTCTCATTTCTATACCGGAAAGTCAAGGCTAAGTGGCTCTCCAGGCTTTCGGTTGACGAACGAGAAAGCGATTCGATCCGTCCAGGCTTGGAAGCGGGTGTGCAACGGTAGTGTGGTGACAGTCCACGATGCGTTCACCAGTAGAAGTTTTCAGGACAGCTCGCTGATCTTCGTTACCGACTACCATCCTCTTTCAAAGACGCTCGCTGAACAGCACCTTGGCGCCGGCCAACAAAGGTTTCAAGGTCGTCACAATGTGCACATCCCCGAGCAGATTCTGTGGGGCTATATGACCCAGATTGCCAACGCATTGAAGGCCATCCATAGCAATGGTCTTGCAGCCAGAGTCATTGACGCAAGCAAGGTTCTACTGACCGGCAAGAATCGCATTCGACTCAACGCCTGTGCTATCATGGATGTGGTCCAGTTTGACAGCCAGCGTACAGTTGCCGAACTTCAGCGTCAGGATCTGGTCAATTTCGGACAACTCATCGTCACGTTGGGTGCTAACTCGCCGACGGTCATGCACAACCCTACGAAAGCTATGGAGCACTTTACACGTGCTTACAGTCCGCAGTTGAAGAACTCGGTATTTTGGTTGCTGAACGGCATGCAGAAAGATCAGGATCGAAATATTGACATTTTCATCACTGGTATATCTTCGCAGCTCATGTCGACTTTTGACTCGGCACTTCACTTGGATGATCAACTTACATCGGACCTGAGCCGAGAACTGGAAAATGGCCGTCTTGTGCGACTCATGACGAAGCTGAACTTCGTAAACGAACGGCCGGAATATGAGCATGACAGACAATGGTCCGAGAATGGAGAGCGTTATTTCTTGAAAATTTTCCGCGATTATGTCTTCCATCAGGTGGATGCGCAGGGCGACCCCGTCGTCGATCTGGGTCACGTGATCTCATGTTTGAACAAGCTGGATGCCGGAACAGAGGAAAAAATAACGTTGATCAGCCGCGACGAGCAGAGCTGCTTCATTGTCAGCTACAAGGAGCTGAAAAAGGCGCTCGAATCTTCCTTCCAGGCGTTGATGAAGCCCTCAAGAAGAATGCATTGAGCAACGCTGCGTTACCATGGACTGCCTTGCGGGAGACTATTCATTTTTGTGTTTGACGTCCACGAATATGTCCTCTTTTCAGGCGGCAGATTCTCGTCCTCTGCATGACGCTGTCTCTTGCATTCATTACTTCTCATCAGAATGCGGCTGTCTGTATGAGTGATTAGATGAGAGGTGTGATGCCACCTTGCTATTCTGAGACTTACTCTCAGCCCATATGTATTGGCAGGATGCGACGATTTCGGATCTACAACCGTCGCACGCTGCGCTAACAGGAATTCGCTGAGGTCACTGTTGAGGAACTGTCCCGCAACCTATTGGCAGCGTATGACCATGACGTATTTGGAAGCTATTGGTGTGATTGATATACGAACGAGAATTCAAGTGACACAGTTTACAAATATAGTTGAAGTTACTAGCTATAGAGAATGTCCTGCATACTACATCAGCCTCTCTGTGCCTTCGCATAGCAGTCTCGCTTTTAATATCAAGGGAAATAGATAAAGAACGAGAGGGAGATGCAGCCTGATGCCGCTAAAGGAAGGAATAATCATCAGATCATCGACGACTATTGCTGACAAGAATCGACCGTTCGGCAGTCCTTTGATTTACAGCTCAGCACCATGAGCCAACATGTCATGCATCACTTCGACCTCATCGACGTCCTCGTCTTCTGCCAACCAGTCTCCGAGACGGCTTTTAAGATCCTCAACAGTCAACTCATCATCATTGCCAGTCCAATCAGGCGCGGAACCATCGACTTTCCGAGGCGGGATCAAAACATGGTCGACAACATGTACAGTGCCGTCCTTGGCCAACGCATCCGCAAAAGCCACCCGCTGGAAGCCATTGATCTTCAGCGATGCATACGGACCAAACCGGGCGACGTCGACCGCCAGCTTCCGCCCGTGCAGGAGGGTCGGCAGATCAAGATGCGTGAAGCCCTTTACGCCAAACGGCTTGATCTCCCCTTCGGCCGTGTAGAAGACGTCCGAGTATAGAGTCCTGTTCTGGACGATGTGGTACTGTAGCAGGGCGCGCAGGTACTTCTCGCCGATGGGGGAGAACAGGAATGCATTGATCTTCAAGCCGAGGTGCTTGAAGGCTGAGTTGGAGGGGGCGAAAATGGTGCCGCCGTGGTGGCGGGGCGTGCTGGATTCGTTGAGGGCGGTTGCCAGGCCGGTCTTGTAGAGGCCTAGGGTGAAGGTGCTGAATTGGGTGGGGACGATGGTCAGCAGCGTGAGGGTTTCGGGAGGTGGGATGAGGATGGCGTCAATGCCGTGGATGATGCCGTTTGTGGCGCCCTGTATATGTAGGTCAGTTGCGTTCTTTGTTGGTATCCCTCGTAAGTGAGCTTACGATGTCTGCGGCTACGATGTGGCTGTAGTAGTTCAGCGTCAGGCCCTTCCATCCTACACGGACGGCCAGGCGCTGGGGCAGATCAGGGCCCAGAGTGGACTCGTTCAGAGTGGTTGGCACGGTGTGGCTGTGGAAGATATCGGAGGCCGAGTAGCGGCCTGGTGCGACGTGGTAGTGGAATATTGCTCGGATAACCTCCTTGGGGATCTTGTGGTGCTCATGGTCGTCGTCGTGGTCGTGATCACTGCCAGGACAGTGATGCGGGATCTTCGAGAAGGCCTCGTCGGTAGGAGCAAAGAAGGTATGGTTCGCCTCAGTGCTGTTCAGGAACTGGACCAGCTCGTCATCCTCGTCGATTATTTTGGCGAGGATGGTGGTATACTTGCTGGATTTGATCAGTTCGTAGATGGTTTTGTTGAAGGAGGGATGGTGAGGCGGGAAAGGGCGACGGGGGTGCAGGTATTGCGGCAGTTGTTTGAGATCTTTGGGAAGATTCTCCGCGTCGGTAGGATGATCGAAGAAATTCGTAATCCAGGAGGCAGCTTCAGAGGCGCCGGACTGCAGCCGTTGGGTGGTAAACGCATCGGAGGCGAGCTCAAGGGCCTCGTCTAGGGCATTTCTGAAGTCGGTTGCGGTGTCCTGGATGGAGGATTCGATGGAGGAGAGAAAGGATGCCGAGTCCTTGTTCACACCGTTTTTGTTCGCATCGAGCTTAGCAATGTTACTCAGGACCTGTTCATCTGGGATAACGATGGCGGCACAGAGCGAGAGCACCGGCCAGAGACGGTAGAGCTTCATTTCGTCAGTCAATAATTTGTTTTTACAAAGTCATATACACAAGAAGATGAAATATGATATGAACAGAAAACTATACTTACCAGCGTCACAGACCATATTTAAGGCAACCTCAATCACATCATGACATATAGTATGATGACGAAGCCGATGTGGAATCTCCGGAAGCGCTTACAATGCATAGATCAACCAACCCAATCAAACAATCAAGGGGCGATCGAAAAGAACAGCCAGACTTTCATCGGACAAGGATGATTCCATGAATTCCCATACGTTCTCATGCCATTGACAGTCTTGCCCAATCACTTCTAGCCCCGATGCCATCGTATTCGTACTTGAGCCTAGCCCAGTGGACCTCGATTAGCTTTGGGGCTGTGGAAAATCCATGACGACAGCAATATCGGGTATAGGGGCAAGTAGGGTGATGGCTCCTGAGCCAATAGGCTCTGGGCTTGTTGCAGAGTAACACTAATAATATAACTCCAAGTTGAATGATTAGGGGTCGGTGAATCTAGTCTCATTTCAGTGAGGTGTTGTAGATAGTGGGTCCTTATATACTATTAGAATGCCTGAGGCTTTTAGTAGGATGTGGTGAGGATTTCCGATATCTCCCTCTAACAAAACCACTTCCAGCAATATGCATCCATTGAAGGATACTTCCAGAAGAATATCTTATGTGTGTCTTAATGGCATACTATATGTACTTTGCCAATGCTTGCAGCACTGAAAGCAAAACTATCAGCAGTAGAGACTAAGAAGCCGTCCCTTTCCTTTCAGGAATAATACCAGTCGGTAGAGTCAGCAGACACTCTCCACAATGAGTCTTAGTAAAGCCTTTCGAAGTGTTCGGTGGCCGAGATCCATCCATGGTCCTACCAGACCAGCTTCTCAAACACAATTTAGTCAGCCAAGATACTACATATGGTCCATGTCTCTGCCAAGCACGAGAGAGGTATGTTGGTGCGTTGATTCATGAGTTCAAAGTACTGTATATCTAATACATGGCAATGTATGCTGGATCAAAGGTAGACGCAGAAGATGCAGCCATCCATAAATCGCATATTCGCATGATGTGGGAATTCCGTCCACCTTACACAAGCACATCTTCATGCTGCAGAAGCCTTCGATGTATATGAGAAAGGGTGAGGACTGGCTCTTCGATTGCTTTCACTGACTTGTCGAAGACGAATGACCCTCCAGGAGGAGCTCTGGAGGACGACAGACAAAGAAACGCAGAATCGGAGCCGATAGCGCGGGCGTCGTGTATCACAAGAGGTCCGCACTTTCTTCACGGAGAGCTTGACGAGACGACACAAGATGACCAGTATCTTTCACTTTCTTACAGAAACTGATACGTTCGCCAAATCTATTCTTCTTGCTGGACGAAAGGATTGGCAATCTCCTCGCTGCCGTCGGCCGGAGAGATCAACACAATCAGAGTGCCGCGGGCGACGATGAGACCAAGGGAGCGGGTAGTCTCATTTCCCTCGTCATCTAAATAGCGATGTTAGACAATTCATCCAGCTTGGTGACGTTGTTGAGTCACTTACCCCGCATGCTTTCCTTGACATCGTCCAACACCAGATTCATGAGCTGATCATAACCCTTGAGCATACCGCTAACTAGAATCGATTTTTAGTAGGCAAGTAGCACAATCAGTTGGCGACAAACTCACCCTCTCGTCCTCCATTAAACTTCACCTTCACCTCCTTGTCCATATACTTGGACAAGTCAAGGATGTTCTCCTTCTTGGGTTTCTCCTGTTGCTGTTGCGCACCGCCACCTGCACCGCCACCCCTGTGCTGGGAGGAGTGACCACCGCCACGACCGCCAGACCTGTCGTGACCTCCGCCGCGGCTACGACCACCCCGGAAAGAGCCTCGTTCGGACATGGCTTGGCTAGCCTGGATTGCCTGGTGATCTGATCTAAAGAATTTGCTTATTTAATTGGTGTTGTTTTTTTAATAGTTTGATTTGGTCTGATCTGGCTTAATAATAAAATGTTAAAAAAGGTTAAGAGAAGAGAGGGGATGGGGGGGAGGTGGGACGCGAAGAAGACGTGCGCGGAACAACAAGAATGAGGGGATCTGGGTTTGATGGATGGATTGAATTGGACGGGATGTGTTGGCAAGATTAGAAAGAGGGGCGTGATCTGACCTTTCTGGGTAGTTTCAAGCTGGCTGCCCTGACTCTGTGAAGTGCAGGATGACCCGAGGGGGTAGAGTAGCACCAGTGAGGGGAGCCACCTGCAACCTACAGGCAAGATAACTGTGATAGGCGGAGGTTGAGTATGAGTAAGGTAGCTGTGAGTGAGGGATTTTCGAAGAGGGGACGAGGGGTCAACAAAAATGAGTGGTAATAATAGGTTTCCCTATTGCCGTCCCTACCCTAAGGCCGTGTCCAGATTGTGTAGCCCACACATGGAGTACAAAACTAATCACTGGTGGAAGCAAGAAAATTTGACCTAGTCACTTGACATTTTGCATTCTGGCTGGTACGTATTAGCCTTTTCCCCTTGAGGGCCTACCTAAGATGCCCGAAGGAAACCTCCTGTATGCCGCTGGTAATTTTACTTGATATTCTGTGTCATACGAGCCCGTACCACAGTAATACTCTCGTCGTATTTACGCGCTATACCGCTTTCGCTACTATCACAGGCAGGAGCAGGCAAATGTCCAACATTATTGTGGGCAACCTTAGGCAACACTTCCATGGATGAATTTGTATTACATTTACTGTATTGTTACACAAAACGGGCGGAGTGCGACTTCTTTTCCCTTGTTGTCAGTAAGAATCTCCTGCTGTTGAATGATGAGGCCTCTAAAGATATGATCAATATATACTGCGCTTCGTGGCCTCAGTTGGCATACAAGGTATCTGCATACAAGGTATTTGATCCGACTTTGCGTGGGATCATCTGAGAGGATGAACCTACTTTAAAAGGACGCTGTAGTGATAAATCCCTCTTGTCGCGTCATCCCGACAACGTGTCTGGGACTGCCAGGTCCGTTGAGACCCAGTCCGTCCGCAAGGGGTTCTAGCCAACTGGGGTCACCGTCGGCTTCAAGGACTGCTAATAGATTATCTACACAGTATACCTATTGACTTCCATGTTACTCCTTCAAGTAAAGATTCAACCGTCTCCTACTTTATGCGAATGCTCCATGATCCTGTGTTATTTGGAGGAAATTCTGATGCCTAGGCGCACCTGGTAGTTCTGGGCTGTACGGTAATTACCCGTCTTTTCCGATTTTCCGAGCCACAGCGAATGGCCAGCGGAACAGGCCGGCGGGACTCCGCTCCCTGACATTCGCAAGAAATCCAGCTTCCCATCATAGTCGAATGGAAAGCACCAAAATGAGCCTGGACGACGCGGGAAATTTTTAGACTGATGTCAGACTTCTTCTTTCCTTTTTATGATCTTGCCGGTAGATTGATTGCATCAATTAGTGGTCATCTTTGCTCTATAAGGCTGCCTACAAAACTGTTCCGATCGCACCCATGTTTAGATATGTGGCCTAAGGCAACAATCGTCTAGAGTTGTAGAAGGACTCGGAGGAGGTGTCGAGTTCCGCCATCCGCGCCATCACCACCGCCATCTTCATTTCCCGTCGTCATCAGGTATTTGTGGCCATCGGGATGGTCCAATAATAGTGCCCTTTCATCCTTGTTCGCTCTTTCTGGTTGTCCGTTCCATCCATCCTTCTTTGTCCGACCTGTGCTTGCTAGAAATATACTCCGAATGCCTCCTATCTACGGAGTACCCATCTACAGATGACAGTACTCCCGGCCGTACTCCGTACCTACCTATCGACTACCTAGCTGTCTATCTCCCTGTCAGCTTAGATACCCGACTACGACTAATTGGCCTGTCTCTCTGCCATCCCGTCCGCCTCTCCACCTCTCTTCGTCTTCCTCTTCCTCCTCCTGTCGTCCTCTCCTCCCTCTCTCTCCCCGTTTCTCTTTGGCCCCTTTTATGTCCTAACATTTTTTCCAAACCCTCATCTTAGCTGCTGTCGTTTCCTAACTCTTTTCTCCGGTTGTATCTGCTCCGTCTCTTTCTGCGTCTTGCATACTCTCCGCCTTCTTTTCACCCACCCTTACTCTGTACTCCATAATTCATTGTTTGTTGGGGTTCCTTATTACCTAACTCGAAAGATTTCCTAGCAGCCCAGTGGCTACTTCGGAATCCGCAGCTGGAGCCTTATGCTCCGCCATCACTCACCATCGATCGCCATTTGACCTTTTTTTCCCTCATCGCCTAATTCTCTCCATCCCCGCAAGGGCTCGGTTTTCTAGTGTCGATTTTTCCGCGATAGCATCAACTCCCTCCTCAACCCTTTCACCCTCTTTCTCATCATTTCATCTATCCTCATCTCCTGGCTGATTCACTGGACCACACACGTTACACGCCTTCATGGAGTCCAGACCCCCAGCGGCGGTTGAGCCGTCGAACAAACGGCCCAGGTCGCCGTCCGGCGACTACTATCCGATTGCTTCCAAAGTACCTAAGAGCCATTCGAACCATCTCCAGATTAACTACCTCGCTCGTCAGTACCCGGACAATCTGCCTCTAGTCTCTCTCGATGATACTATGCCAGCTATTTTACACCTAGTCGGCGAATATGACGGCGTACTTCATCGCCACGAAAGTATCGCGGGTAACCTCGGCGCATGTCCTCTGGGACCCATCTTGATCAAGCGTTTCGAGCGCCTGTTTGACGGCCCTCCTCGTGTACTCAAGTCGCACGGTAAAGAACCGCCTAACATCACCTGGTTGGATGTCGTCGAATTTGCCAAGAGCAAGCCGGAACAGTTCAACCTGGAGAAGTCGCGCAATGGAGTGCGCGTCTGCCAGTTCTATACCAAGCAGTGTCGCGTTGAGATCAGCGAGGAAGATTATGTGCTTATTGCATCCGGGATGCCACAGAAGATGATCCCGCCGCAGCCAATCATCGAGGACGAGGAGAAAGAATTGGGTGCGCTGGAGATCTTGGAGAAGAATTTGCAGCAGATTATTCAAGTTGCCGATCAAGGTTGGTTTCATGACTCCCTTCAAATGCATTTATATGGTCTCCTTCAGTGGCACCGGAAGCTTACTAGTGTGTTCTTACTGCAGTATCGGCTCGAGCTAGACAGCTCAATCATCGTTTGAAGAATCGCAGAACGGCTATTGTCACGCGCCGCGAAAATGACGCCTCTCTCAAGGCCCATCACCCGCCCCAACCCCATCAACTACCACAATCACAGCAGCCTCGTTCGCTCAGTCCGATTTGGCGCGATGCGACTGGCGCGGTTCCAAACCCGCTCAATGGCAATCCCCCATCCAACGCTCACTCTCCCTCTACTGGATTTGTCGCAGTGAATACCGCTCGTATGAATCCCGGAGAACCTCCCATGGAGGAAAATGCGCTGTCGTCGCAGTTTATGTTCTCCCACTCAAACACAGACAATGTTACCATCATCAATGGAACCTCCATCAAAGGCGCATCTCCTACGACACGTGCCGAGCTGATGAAAAAGTTTTTCACTACGCAAGATCGGCAAGGGCGCAGCTACGAAGAGTCGACTGGATCAGCTAATCGGCAGTCGTCACGGCCGCGGCCGAGAGCGTCGGACGCTGGAGACTACAGTATGTACAACCCCGCACCTACTACCGTCGCCATTCCTAGTACGCCGTCGTCATTACTGCCTCCCCCAAAGGCCAGCAATATGGAGAAGGATGATGGCGGTCCGTTCAAGATGGAAATGGTTGCCCGCATGGAGGAGTTGCAACGGGGAGAGCGTATTCTCCCACCCTGCGATCGCTGCCGTCGGCTCCACATGGATTGTTTGAAGAATTTGACCGCATGCATGGGCTGCACGAAAAAGCATGCCAAGTGTTCCTGGAAGGATGTCAAGGAGGAGGAGTTACGCGAGGCGCGGTCGGACGGCACCACTCGTGAGCTCGGAGACAACGCTCAGTCGAAAGACTCTCCGGCTGCCCACACTCCCGCCTCGGCTCCTACCCCTGGTGCCGTGTCAGTGAACACTACGTCTGCTGCACCGACCCCAGCGTCTGTGGTTCACGCTCCAGAGCACGACCGGTCACAGGAGGAAGGCGGCGTGGCCTTCAACAGTAGAAGAGATTCCGCACCCACGGGGGGACCCGCGCCGGGGACCCCGTCGCTCAAGGATACCGCTCCCCGACGTGCAATGAGTGAGATCCATGGTAGCGCGGTGGGAAATCATGACCGACGCGTCAGCATCAATCGCAACAACGATCCAGTGCCGGACGACGACGATCCAGACGCCAACTCCCGGCTCATGCAAGCGATCATGGACACCGTGGACCATCATGCGCGCGTGGCCGCTGCGGTCAAGGAAAATGGTCATGAGCAAATGAACAGTGATCGAGAACGAGATCGCAAGCTAGTGAGAGCTTAAGCTCATTTCTTATTGGTGTTGCGACTTGGTTTCGTTTCTTTATAACTTCTGGGGATCTGAGCAGGCATCGAGATCCATGTTTGATTAGGTGAACAATTTCTGTACTTATCCATTGAGTCTGTACTGTTTGAGCGAGTTCAGCGGATATCCCTCGGTGTTTGTATTTGGACTATATTATCTATAAATTGACTGTCTGCACCATGCAACTCGAAAGTCCACCGGTCCGTGTAGAGAGCTCCATCGGCTATGACTTAACCGGCAGGAAAAGACATTACCCGTTTAATGAAGAGAAGCAAAGATGGGATAGCATTGACACAGCTGTAAGCCTGTATTTTGATGAAGGATTGACAGTGCGCAGATAACAATGACTATTAAAACCACATAGATTTACTTGCTTATGATCACAATCATCGGATCGTCTCATCTAAGTCGGTAGTGGGACACCCCGCAAGCAACCTGGATCCATCGGATTTACCGATCGGCATGTAAAGATGGAGGAGCCTGAGGCGGAAAGTGTCATGCCTGAGGCTTCACTGATTGGCTGTCTAATGCTGACCGCTTTCAAGTACAAGTCGGCAGAACGCCAAAAAGGGGAACTAGGCCCGGGGGAATTCCGATGGCCAGTCTAGTGGTGATGATGATGATCTTGTCCTAGGTGGTGCATGAGAGTAGACTACCCCTCAGGTAATTATCTCAAGAAGCTTCGGAAATAATAGATTTTGCGGGGTATTGCCGATTCGTCGACCACACCGATGATGGACCAGGTCGGTCAAGCAAGCCCTTGCTTATACAATTATTACCCATCAAACCATCGGCTCCTCAGCTCTCTTGCGGAACCGGTGGTCATTGCGGGGTGGTGTTTCTTCGTGCCTCCTTGGACAATGGGCTGATGGGTCTGGTCTATTAAACCTGGTGATGCCCCATTGAAGAGCTTGAGCATTCATCTTGTCTTTAGACTTGTTGATTGCTTGTTTTCTTGTTCCATTCAAGCCTTTCCATCATGGACCCCTCACAAGTCAAGATCCCCCCGATGAAAGACCTCACGGTCGACAACATCACCGAGAACGTCATCCGGATCAATTCGCTGTGCGAAGATGAACGCATGAAATACGTCCTCGAGCGTCTGGTCACGCATCTCCACGACTTCGCCCGGGAGACCCGACTCAGCTCCCAGGAATGGATGACCGGACTTACCTTCTTGAAGGAGGTGGGCCAGATCTCCTCCGATGTACGACAGGTACGTATCTACCCTGGACTTTCGCAGTAAACACACACGAAGAACTAACGCAAAGGAAAAAAAAAGGAATTCATCCTCCTCTCCGACGTCCTCGGCCTCTCCATCCTCGTCGACTCAATCGACCACCCCAAACCCCCCGGCTCAACCGAAGGCACCGTCCTCGGCCCCTTCCACACCCATGAAGCCGAAGAAATCACTCAGGGCGGCCTGATGTCGCACGATCCCAAAGGCGAGCCGCTCCTCGTCGTCTGCACCATCAAAGACACACACGGCAAGCCGCTTGAGGGCGTCAAGATCGATATCTGGGAGACCGACTCAACGGGCCACTACGACGTGCAGTATCCCGGCCGCGACGGGCCTGACGGGCGCTGCATCATGCGCAGCGACAAGGACGGCGTGTTCTGGTTCAATGCGATCACGCCCGTGTCGTATCCGATCCCGCACGATGGGCCGGTGGGTAAGCTGTTGAAGAAGCTGCACCGGCATCCGTATCGCCCCTCGCATATGCATTTCATGTTCGAGAAGGAGGGGTACGACCATTTGATTACGTATGTTCTTTGTTCTTCTTTCCCCCTTCTCCACCCGCAGAGTGAAACGGGGGCTTATGAATTGAGGCAGAGCTCTTTACCTCCGAAACGACCCCTACGAGACCTCCGACGCTGTCTTCGGCGTCAAGAACTCCCTCGTCGTGGATCTCGGCAAGGCGGGCCCCGAATACGCAAAGAAGTATAACGTGCCCGAGGACCACGCCCTGCTCACCTACGACTTTGTCCTCGTCACCGATCAGGAAACCGCTGATCTGCGCGCAAAGAACTCCAAGGAGGCGCTGGATAAATTGGGCCGGAAGGTTCGCATCGTCAATGGGTTACCGGTGCCGGACCTGGATTGAAGAGATTGGCTATCGTTGCACCTTTGCTTTTAACCTGTACATATTGAACTGTCTTGCGAGATGTGATCATGAGTATAACGCGCATTATTCATTACAAGAGTCGTCGTTGTAGGGATGGTATATACAATGAGGTCAATACGCACGTATCATAGCCCCGATTGTGAAGCTTCCACCATATCCCCGAAGTCACTTCCGCCATCGACCACGTTCACCGCTGCTGCATTGCTGTTGGCATCACCAGCTGCAGTATCTTTTAACCTTCTCACCCCTGAGTCGTCCTCCACCCAGCCACCAACTTTCTCCATTCCTTCAATATACTCCGCGCCAATACGCAAGTTCAAACTCGCGCTGAGCGCCCGCTCGATCCGCGCTTCTCGCGTCTGCGAAACTAGGACCCGGAAGACATGCGCCAGAAATCCGCTGAGGATATCCACACTCCAATCATCGGGGATCAGCTGCAGGACATCTTTGATGTCAAACCAAGCGGCGAACCGTGCAAGGAGATCACTGGTCCGCTCGATCCGTTCGGACACGTCCTGGATCTGAAGGAATTCGTCTAGAAGATACCTAAAGAGCTCCGACTGGTGTGACTTGTCAGGGAGTTCGACCGTCCCTGCTGAGCTGGTGCTGCGAGGCCCGCCAAAGAGGCAGTACCGAACGGCAGAGTCATAGTCGCCAAGCCCGTGCGTGAGAAGGCGGAGGGCCTCCCGGTGGCGGCCCTGTAAGCCATCCAGGATCACCGACTCGGAGACGAGTTCGTTTTGGAAGGGTTCGATTCGGGCGAGGACCGCAGGGATTGAATATGTCAGTTTGGAAGGCGATGGCATCGAAGAGAATTGGCTACTGCTCCCTCCCCCGAGCAACTGCAGCAGCCGAAGTCGAGACTGCCACCAAGATTCGGCTGGGGTGTTTTCCATTATGAAGTTCATGTACGTCGGTTTAGGGGGCCGCAGGGCGCGGTAGGTCGAGTAGGATTCTGCAAGAGACTCCCGGGCCGCGGGAGAGGACTCGAGGACGGATAGGACAGTATCCAGGTAGTAACCGAGAAGGTCGTCCGCATATTGCGTGTACTACATATGTTAGGCGTTCGAACAGCGTGTAACAGTAAGAAAGCATGTTGGAACTCACCTTTTTGGCGAAAACGAGATGCTCCAGATACACCTGGACTGCGTTGGGGGCGCGCTCTTTCAATATTTTCACGACATCAGCCGGCTCGAGTTGAACCTTACTGGTCTTGTCTGCGAAGACCTGGATTCCAAGTTGAGGGTTACGCCCAGCAAGCCATGACCCGTACTCCTCGACAAGTTGTGCGTCTTTGATCTTGACGAGGTATTCGCGCATTCGCACTTCAACGTCCGGCCCAGTCACCTCCCCGCCCACATCTGCTTCTCCTTCGATGATTCTCCGCCATGTCTTGAGAACGTTTCTGGTCATTTTTTGGCTCTGATACAGCCGGCTGAGAACGTATAGTCTGTGATAACCCTCTAACAGTATCACGGCCCTGTCGAAGCTGCCTTTCCAGTTATCAACAAGCTTACCCAGCTCCGCAGGGATTGGAGAGACCGAACGCTGCTCCATTGTCAATTGAGAATTCTGTTCCAGGAGCAAATGCAACAGAGCTGCATCGACGCTATCAAAGACGTAGGTCTCATCAGCGATGCTGCCATAGCCCCTCTTCTGCTGCCATGAAAGAAGAAAGCGCTTGATCATGTTCACGACTTCATCATCGAGAGCATTGAGGTCTTTGTATTTTTCGTCTGCTGTTTCCAGGCGCTGTAGATAAACCTCCGCGATCTGCGCCAGCCCTCCATGAATCCAGATTCCCTGCGGGCCCTGCAAGACTTCTTGACGTAGATGTGGGATCAACAAGAGAACAATCCGCGGATCCAACCCTCCAGTAATCAGCACCCTTTCCGTTACCTGGACGGCCGCCCCCTTTCGAGCAGCTGCATCCATGAAGAGCAGGTCACCGAAGAGAAGGAGGCTTGACTTTTGTTTCAAGAAATTGAGGCCCAAGAACTCGGCTTCAGAGCGCGGCTCGGCGGCCTGAACTTCTTCAAAAACATCCAAAATAGGACCCCTTTTCAAATCCCCGTACATGAGTTCCTTTGACCCCTGGGCATCTTGCAAAGCACCATCAAGCTGTGTTGTCAATGGATTTCTAACCACTCGCCAAATTCGGCGCCCATACCACATTACCAAGCTGCTTTGAGCCTGACCCAGAGCCCGGGCGAATTTGGCTTCTTCGTTATTGCGTTCCGCCTCCCACCCCCGCTCTGACGACCCATCGCCCTTCCTTGCTCCATCGGAATCAGTCAACTCTTGAGACTCGAACAATTCCTTCTCCTTCTGAAGCTGCTCAATGGAAGCCTGGGTCCTTGGATCTGTCACTGGTAGGTAAGGAGACAAGGAGGGCGTCTTCAAGCGGACCATCTGTAACAAGTTCCCCAGTTCACCAAATTCGAGTTGGCTGGAGCTCATCGTATGACAGATTCCAACAGGACATGACGGCATGTCCTCCGCCGTAGGTACCTCTAGCCAGCTCTTACAATTCTCCTCCTCCCTTCGATCGACGTCCCACGATTGAATCTCCAACCACTTGCAACGTTTCCCGTCTTGGTCTGTCTCTATGACCGCAAGGATGTATTGATCGTGCGTATTCTCGTTCGACTCGACAAGGTTGTTCCCTTCGCCGCTGTCGATTACAATGTACTCAGGGTAGCGGTGGAAATTGAGTGTCCCACGCGGTACAACGTCCCCATCTAGATTGACAAACATGCCAACTCCAGGTTCTTTTTCTTCTGTCCCGGTAACTAACAGAAATTCCGACGGTGTTGGAGACGCAATGTGAGGTTTTAGCTGCTTCGGCAGGGGAGGAAGCGGTTTTGTGTCACTGACGGAACCAGGCTGTGGCTCGCCTGCTCGGTTTTCAATAGACGTTCGCGGCGATGCACTGCGACTTCGGTCTTGCGAAACTGATCGTCTCGGCGTCCCGGAATCTGGGGAGAGTTCAGGCGTCGCAGAGCGCGACCGATTATGCTGAAGGTGCGGCAGATTTGGTTGAAGCATACCAAGAAGTGTATTCGAGCTAGGGCTCCTGGCATGAGAACGGGTTCCTTGAGGCGTTGGAGACGGGGCTGACGGCATCTCCTCCACATGGCCCGATTCGAACGCTTCGTTAGACGAGGATATAGGAAACAGAGGTATTTTTTGCTGATGCTCCACATCAAGCAATGAGTATGCATGTGAGTCAGCAGCACAGGCAATTGTTCCTCTTCGCAATGCCATGAGACAGCCAGGAAACTCAATGTTTCTGATGCGTCGAGCATCGTCCCCAATCCTGACCAGCATCATTCTACTTTGCGCTCCAATCAGAACAACGGGCGGTTCAGTACCATTTGTGTCTGCGTTCAGGTCAAGTCCGCCGATCCAGCGACAGTTGTTGACCTTCGTATTATTAAAAGCCGGGCTGAGCTCAGGTAGCAGATAGAAAGTAACCGTCCCGTTGCAGAGCACGCATGCTTTGTTGACTGTTGGAAGCAGAACAATTTGCTGAATCCCGGGGTGTGCTGTCGCCAATGGTGCATTCTGAGAGAACGGAATAGGTAGTCTTGAGGCCAGGATAAAGGACGGTTCGTTCGACCTGTCAGAGGGGTCCGCTGGAAGGCAGACGAAATGAAGGATCTCCGCAGAGGAAGTACCGATGTAGAGATTATCATCTGAGGAGCAGAACCTGTCAGTTGTCTTTCTCTTCCAGGAACACACAACAGAGAATTCAGAGCTTACTCCAGTACTCAACACAGGTAATGTAGACATCGTCAGCCGTGGGATCTTCGGCGGACAAGGGCACCTGGTCTAACAGGGACCGGAGCACATAAGGGGCTGTTTTTGGAGAGGTAATTTTCCTCCTTTTGCGACGGCTAATGCCGTCATCTTCCGACACCATAGTGAGACCAGCTCTGGCGCTTTCAAGACAGATCACTTATAAAACGTGAAGGTGAACAACAACAGTATGTCCTGGAGCTCGGCGGAGTTGATGCCTCATAGAGTGGGTCCAAACTGGGGGTTCTGCTATGTCAGCAGCCGAGCTTAGTTAACTAGTTAACTACCTAGTAACTAGTCATTGGAGACGCCTTGGCCGTCCCATTGCATCCTAGGTAACATCGTTGCACAATTGCTTGGTATGACTGAGTTTAAATTCGATGGAGCATGCTTAATTTGTAGTCGAAGTATTCATAGTCCTGTACACATCTGATCGGTTCTGGCCATGTTGCCGCACAACATAGAATAGCGAACATCAACAAGAATTGATGATGCCGTCGCGTACCAGAATCACGGGACGAAGCCATATGCGTTGCAGATCATGTGGCACGTCCCTCTTTTCAAGCCACCGCTGCTATTCTCGTGGATAGATGCATCCACCAATCCATATCTTACACTCTTATTCGCACAGGGATCGCAGACGACTTTCTATGGATCCTGGTTGCGACGTCATTGCAGAAATCATTTAAATAGTTCCTCAAGTCAGCGATGCAGACTTAAAAAGGCGGCCCGCTTGAACGATTTAGTATAGCTTTTCGAACCTCAAAATGGGATCTTCTGCTCTCATACGGGAGTAGTATGTTTGTTCAGTTTCTTTCTGCCTACCTTCGGGTAAGCAAACGCAAGAATGGCGCCGCAAATAAACCGCAAATCCGGTGCTTCGGTTCATTCACAAGTACCACAGTCCTCTGACCATCGAAGGCGGCAGTCCTTTTGGGAATGGCTTCTAGGTCAATTTCACTTAAGGCCTCCTGATGATGATGAGCCTCAAGACTGGTGGTTTGCATCTACCGCGGTACCTTTAGTCGCCGCTGCCACTGGCCCCCTTGCAAATGTCATGTCAATTGTTGCTTTGGTCATGCCATGGAGAAGTCACATATTCTTCGACCAGAAAGACTCGCTTGGAAACCCCTTGCAAGTTGGTTTCTCAGACCCTCGATGGTAAGGATATCGTTCACTGCCATGATGACCCGGCTGAATGTATGCTGACTTCTGCAGGTGCATTGCTCTTAACGCTACCTCACTTGCGTCGGGTCTTTTGGGGAACGCGTTCCTGCTGTGTAATTTCACACGTATTATACGCTATATCATAGCTTTACCCGCATCTATAATCTGCTGGACTGCATCAATGGCTCTTGTGAGTGATGTGGATCAACTCGAGTTCGCAAATCTTCTGACTCTACATTGAATAGTTGGTTGCGGCAACCGTTGCGCTGCATGTATTTGCAAGCCCGATTGCACCAAATGAACTTTACTCGCAGGCTTACTGGAGTGCCGTCATCGCGGCAATCCTTTATTTTATTCTCAGCGTCATATTGATCATCAATATGTTGGGGTATATTCTTGGACATTATCCCCAGTACTTCGCTCTCACCGATGGTCAGCGAACTCTGATTTTACAGACTCTGTCATTTGTTATCTGGCTATTGATCGGTGCTGTGATCTTTTCCAGGGTCATAGACATATCATTCGCGGATGCGCTATACTTCTCGGATGTAACCATTTTAACCGTGGGATTCGGTGACATTGCGCCTACAAATGCCATTGGAAGAGGCATTCTATTCCCTTACGCCGTGATGGGCATCATCATGCTTGGTCTAGTGGTCGGTAGCATTCATCAATTTGCCAAAGATCTCCAGTATGACAATGTCATTCGCAAACATATTGAGCGGAAGCGGGTGGCAACTATCAGACGTGCTACTACATTGGAAAATAATCGTAGTGGCCCGGCAGAGAACGGGACTCACACGAGCGACTCTGACGAAACAGCACAGATTGGCTATCGGCCTCGCTATTCACGTGAACATCCCATCAGAAGCAGTATCAGCTCCTGGACCCAGGGACTGGTGGGTCGGTCGAAGCTTATGCTCATGAAAGAAGAAAAGGACCGATTTGATGCCATGCGTGCCATTCAAAACGAAACAATCATATTCCGTCGGACATACAATCTATTGATGAGCATTGCTATTTTTGGGATAGTGTGGACATGCGGTGCAGTGGTTTTCTGGCAGTTGGAAGAAGATCTTTCATACTTTGATGCTCTATATTTTGGATTTTGCTCACTTATTACCGTGGGATATGGAGATTTTACTCCCACAACGAACGCCGCAAAGCCGTTCTTTGTGGTATGGTCTCTCATTGCTGTTCCAACGATGACCACCCTCATCTCGGAGATGAGTGACACAATCGTTGCCTGGTTCAAGAATGCCACGGATAAAGTTGCGGACTGGACGGTTCTTCCACAATCATCCAAGTATAAAGCTTTTCTCCAAAGGCTGCCTGTTATTTACTCCGCCCTCGAGCGGCGAGCAGAAAAGAAACGAGTTGCTCAAGGCTTTCCTGTTGGTGACTTAGAACCAGGGCAACAACAGGATGATGGTGGTGAGTCCAGCCGACGCCCGAGACCCCTAGAAGATCTAGCTCGCGACTCGAGTCCTTCTCGTCAAGATTTGGCCCAGCAACTCGCATTTGCAATTCGACGGACAGCAAAACATGCCCTGGCAAGCCGTCCGAAGCACTACAGCTACGAAGAGTGGGTTGAATTCACGCGTCTAATTCGATTTACTGACAACAGTCCTGAGGGGGTGGTGCTTGATGAAGATGAATTCGGTGTGCTAAACTGGGATTGGATTGGAGAGACAAGTCCGATGCTCGCGTCGCAGACAGAGCCGGAATGGATCCTCGATCGGCTCTGTGAAAGCCTGATTCGATATGTGGATGGTCAAAGTCGAAGACAGCCTTCTGACCAGGATGAGAAACCTCTAAGTATAACCAATTGTGACCGGGATGTCGAAGAGCCTACATTGAAGAAGGAAAGAGACATCCGTTTTGAGGATGATTAGGGCTATTCAATTTGCTTTATATGCGCCTTTCGATACAAATATGACGTGATTCTTTATGTACAGAATGATGCTCCAACACTCGTACCTCAGGAGTCAGCACTAAACTATTCCGCTCTTCTTCTGATTATTGACTTCGTCTCTTCAAACATGCTACTTTATCTGTAGTCATTAGGTAGCTGTGAATCGGATCCAGACACGGGGCTTTCTTCTGATGTTCTCATATTATACACAATCATACCATCAAACTCCCAAGTGATCTCAGGTAGGACTGTCCCAAATAGGAAATACTCGGCAACCCTCAGAAGCCTGGGGCCTGAGGAGAACAGCTTACCCGTTCGGAACAACCATCGGTCCGCTCCGCGTGTCAACTGTCAACGGTCTCCGCATCTCAAACCGATCTGTCTCCGTCCGATCGCTGCCTTGGTCGATAATTGTAGGGGTATCTAGTTGAATTAGACGTCCGATGGGCTCACTGAGACAAAAGTTTGTGCCAAAATAGAAGAAAGAAGATGGACACTTTTGCGATTACGGAAGGCATCGTTCCCGAGAACAACAATCAAAATGGCCACGACGCCGAACGGGCCAGCTCAGAGCAGCAGCTCCCAGAAGGAGCGAACAAGTTTCAACGTGCCATTGCGGCCTGGAGAAGTACGTCACCATTTGATTGGCTTGTCTAGTTTGAAACTCAATTTGCTGATATCTCCACTATTAGGCATCGACTTGACTACGACCGTCGCAAAACTAGATGCTACGGCTTCGGATATTGTCGCTCAACAGCGTGATGCACTTATACAGAGAAAGGATCTAGCTCAGAAGACAAAGGATTTTCGAAAATTAGACGATGCTTCCAAGCTTGCGGAATACAAGGGTCTCCTGAAATGTCCGTCCTACCTCAGCCGCGATCAAGTTGATCTTTCGAGCTAACGTATGGTAGCATATCAGAGCTTCATTGATCTCCTGACCAATCACGGGAAATCCTCCTCATCTGCGTTTCTACAGCTCTACTCCTCTCTGTCGGAAGCTCCTGATCCTTACCCACTCCTTGAAGCCTCGGTCGACTCGCTTGTGCTCTCCGAGCAAACCGTCCCGAAATTGACGTCTGAGAGAGACCAATTGCAGAAATCTGTGAGTCGTCTTACAACCCAATTAGAGGATACGGAAACGCGACTACAGGAGGAACGAGCTGCGCGAAAGAATTTGGAGGACAGCCAGGAAACGAAGATCAAAGAGATCGAGTCGTCTTGGTCCGCCGTGTTGGCGGAAAAGTCTGACAACTGGGCCGCCAAAGAGAAGAGCTTGGAGGAGAAGGTTGAAAATCAAGAGCGCTTGTTGAAGGAAATCAAGGCAAGTTATGAGGTATCTCAAAGGCTGGGCCAGGAGAACGATGGCGGTGACGGCTCCCAACACGGGGCGACTGCTGCAGAGCTAGAATTGGTGTCTGCCGACTTGGAAAAGACGACCTTGCGACTAGCCGAGGTGGAGGCCCGAAACGAGCAACTCCGGCTTGAGCTGGCTCAAGCCGTTTCACATTCGCAGGCTACGCAGGCTACCTCTATTGAGGACGATCCCGCCTATCTTCGCCTTCAGTCAGAAAACTCGTCCTTGTTGCGCAAACTGGATGCTGCGCGATTCGATCGGGAGTCTGAACGTCACGCATGGGAGTCGAAGCTCTCACAACTGGAGAGACAGAGCTCGAAGGTGGCTGCGGAGAGGGACGAGCTGCGGTCGCGGCTGGAAAAGACTGCTGACTATGAAGATATCCGCCGCGAGCTGGAGATGATCAAGGTAGGATCTATCCTATGGCAAAACAGCCGTACTTGCTTGCTGATTCTTCGTAGTCTATTGAGTTCTCTGCGGGCGATGGGGACGATGATGAGGCTGGAGATTCCACGGGCAATGCTAACGGTACCAACGGTGCCCTTTTGAAACCTAAGGATGGATCCAGCGGTAATAGTCTGGAGGGGCTGCTCTTGGCTCGCAACAAGAAGTTGACAGATGAACTTACCGTTCTTCGTGTGTCCCATCGTGACCTCCAAGGTCAGCTTGAACTTCTGCGTGAGGATCTCTCAAATACCAAACAGGAACTGGAGAAGTCCAAGCAGTTATCCACAACTCTTGAGAATGATCTACTCCGTGTACAGCAAGAGGCGGCGAACGCTTTCCCATCGTCCACAATGTCTGTTGCTGGTACCTACAGCTCGAGGTATCCCCACTCAACCAGGAGAGGAGCAGCGTCGCCGACATCGTCCATAATTTCAGGTTTTGATCAGGCGGCAGCATCCTCCAATGCAATGGATGCTATACGCGCCGGGGAGCCTGTGGGTGGTGGTTCCGGTCTGCTGCCTATGATACAGGCTCAGCGTGACCGCTTCAAGAAGAAGAATGCGGAGCTAGAAGAGGAGCTGTCAAAGATGTACAGCACGGTCAAGTCCTTGAGGCAGGAGGTTGCTTCCCTTCAAAAGGATAACCTTAGCCTTTACGAGAAAACGCGATATGTCTCAACGTACAGCCGTGGCGGAGCGTCCTCGTCAGCCTCTGCCTATGCGAATAAACCCAGCAACTCCTCCGTCCATGTCTCCGCGGACACGCCTTCTGGTCTTTCACTAGACCGGTATCAGTCCGCCTACGAAGCTCAGCTATCACCGTTTGCTGCTTTCCGAGGCCGTGAGTCGGTGCGGGCGTACAAGCGCATGAGCTTGCCCGAGAGGATCGTGTTTTCTATCACACGAATCATCTTGGCTAATCGAACGAGCCGAAACCTCTTTGCGGGGTATTGCTTTGCCCTGCATGTCTTACTGTTTCTAGTATTGTATATGATGAGTACCATGGAAATAGAAAAGCACAGTAGCGCCACTCTGGGAGCTGCTGCCGCTGCTGCAATGGCTGGCGGGGGCGGGTCTGGGAGTAGCAGTGGCCAGCTACATGGTGATGATTGGCAGCAGGAGGGTTTCAACCATGCAGCTTAGTGGCCATCTGACTCCTTCTCCTCGTCTCTATTTTTGGCAATCGGCGTCTACAGGGTCGGAGATGTCTAGTACTTCAGCTGAATACTACCTTCTAATCTATGTGGTCTTTGTTCCCAATTTGAAGCAGTCAACAGCGTCGAAGGCTTTCAGGATCTGGATTACGTGCAATGCTACGGTCTCGTAACGACCTGCGGTGTCCGACACCCCCTTGCAACCATCCAATGAGTGCCTACTTCTTTAGCGATGTCTTAGCATGTGGTGGTGTGAGTCCACACGCCTCTTAGCAGGCTTGGTTTCTCCTTACCCAGCATCGGACTGTGGCCCTGGATGAAAAGGGTGCTTGGAGTAGAAATGATGACAGTACTTGGCACGCTCGGCAATCGCGAAATAAATATCGCACAAAAAAATCTAAAAAAGAAAGATGTTGTTGGCCCGAGCCGCGGATCGAACGCGGGACCTCTCGCAGATATGCTTGGGTTTATCCCTAAGCGAGAATCATACCACTAGACCACCCGGGCCACTATGAAAACAGGAGGCATTCTTAGGGCTCATGTTGCAAAGGCTAAAAACTAACGCATCCGAGTCTCTACTTTTAAGCTGCTAGTGTGCTTAAGGTGAGAAAAGGTGGTGTACTTATCGCAGCATTAGGAACCGAGTAGCTTGAGGACAATCACGCGGTACCAATCAACTGCAGTTAATGTCACATTCGTCGAAGGCATTGCTCACCTGGAATGTCTGCTTGACGTTTACCCCGCGTTCGATATATTTCCCAAGAATAACAACAGTCTAAGCGAGCGGGTCAACATCGCTGTCAACACACGACCGCTGGACAATGAGACCAATTGCCCAATCACGTTACTAGCAAAGGCCGAGGAAATACGCAAGTATCATCAAGAGCCCGGACCGATTGACACGAGTCAAGACCAGTCCCGTGGGCAATTGCAATCTGTCATTCTGCACACTAACCCAGGTTGGCATGACGCCTAAGCGCCGGCAATGTAAAGCAGGAGATATTATTAGACACCCGAAGGAGGCCGGGAATTTCAGTGCCAATCAGCACCAGCATAACCCTGCTAGATCTCGTCAGGCGCATGCAAGCTCCGACCGGTTCGAAATCGAGAAAACTGCCGAGTCAGATGCACCAATCTGCGCCCGAGGAGGACGTCTCTTCAGCAGCGCAAACCGCCCAGGGAGCATTCCATGTCTCGACTAGAAGACCGTCAAAGCTGAGGGATTCCACCAGCGCATACTGCTGCCAATGAGCGAGCTTCATGGCGCATGGCTATAGCAGGCGGCTTCAGCGATAATCTGACTCGAGGCTGTTAATAGATCTGACAAGTCGGGTTTCAAGCCTAAATTGCATGTTACTATAATTTCTTCAATGACATGCAGACAGAGGATCCGTGCAACTTCTAAGAGGCACGCAGCCAGGCGAGCCTGGTGATTATATATGATATTCATCCTGGTTCTTCAGTAGGGATGTTCTTACTCCCAGTCGTGTTCTTTGCCGTTCAATCTTGCTAGTGTGCGTTTTCCTCCTCGGCAGGTCCTCTCTGTTTATTATGTTGTCTCGAGTGTCAGCGTGAATACCAAGGTCATTTTCTTTGTTGCATTCGTACTCGATACTTCTCTACAACCCAATAATCTCCACTCTTCCTCTTTTCCTTCTCATATACGCAGTACTCAACTGCATCTTATCACCTCGACATAGCACCTAGCTGGACTAGGCTTTCTAACGATCAATACCCCATTATAAAACATTATAAATCACCAATATGAGGCCCTTCATTGTGCTCTTCACCTGGCTGACGGCAACGGCCTACGCTGCTCCGGCCTTTTTTGACAACGTCTATGACTACTCCGACGAGCTGGCAGAGTTCTACAGCAAAGTGAGCCACTATATCGACGATGCAAAGGATGTCTTCACTGCAACAACAACGTGCGATCCATCCAAGATAGCCTTACCCGCCTTTGCATCCGGATTACCCTCCCCCGGCAACCAGAAGCCTCTATATGTCGCCGTTGGCCGCGGAACACAGGTTAGCAACAACTACACCTTCAGATCACACATTCGTTGCATGGCCAAGGTAGCTGACCCCACGCAGAATTACAGTTGCGCAACCTCAACCGCAGACTCGAAACCGGTGGCCATAGGTGCCGTAGCAAGTCTTTACAACGCAACATGCATTGCAGCAAGCTACTCCGACATGATAGACATGCTCCCTAACATCGCCTATAAGCTGCAGCTACCCACCAACTCATGGGCGACTCTACCTTACGCCAACCTCAATCTACTTGGTCATCATTTCTTCGAAGATTCGGTCCCCATTTTCAATCTCGATACAACTCCGCAACGACAGTACGGTATAGCCTATACAAAGAAGAAAGCCGACCTGGCTGCACCGTCTTCTGCTGTCCAAGGTGCCAATGGTGCGGTTGCATGGCTGTACCTGACGACCACAGAGGGCACAGTTGGAGACTACGAGAGTGTCTATCGGGTAGATACAGCCGGGGGATCGCCGCCAAAGACCTGCGAGAACCAGCAATCCGTCATTACAGTGCAATATGCAGCAAACTACTATTTCTTTGGGAAGTAAGGTGGCGGGTGGATCTCTACTTTTTTGGCTGTTGAATCATGTACATACTCGTATGCTTCCTGGCTAGGATTCGTCTCACGTATGAGAATGGGCTTACGGGACAATCACGCTTCTGAGTGTCTCCATATACAAACGATCCGAGATCCTGTAGCCCCTCCCCCCTGTTATCTAGTAGTACCTAGTTACCTATTGGATGCTCAAGAAACGATCCAATTGGACGAGGGCTTATAAAAGTCAGGTGATCTCGCTATCAGATAGTATATCACGTGATTGCCTGTTCCCACATCAGCCAAAGCCACGCTACGCCATTTTCGGGCTAGCGGATTCTGATTTTCGAAAGATCCAAAGGCTCAGTCTGAAAAATCTCGACCGCAACAAACGACGAGCAGTACGGCCTCGACGGAACTCTGAAAGCAGACACGGTGCGGAATTTTCGCATATCTGCTACCTAGAGGCAATTTATCAACCTCGACTCACGGTTCTTTCCAATCGCAACGGGCTTAGCTGTCCTTTCACACATCGAAACTTTTTTTTCTTCATCATCGCTATAACAGCAGCTCCGCGATTTGATTCTCAGCCCGTTATCTCGGCTGTGAAAACAATTTCGATCTCTATATCTTTCCGATAATTCTCATATCATAAACTACAATGGCATTCGGTGGTCCTAGAGGAGGTGGCCGCGGCGCTCCCCGTGGCGGCCGTGGTGCTCCCCGTGGAGGAGGTGGTGGTCGCGGTGGCAGAGGTTTGTTCATCCTCATATCCTCCATCTGGGGCAATAGGCAGGCATAGACCCATGAATCAGCAGATTAGCTGTTCTCTTGATATTGCTTCTACTGGAGCTAGAACTCTGAAGCTTCAATGCGGTCGCCTGTCTTACAGCGTCCCCTGTGATGAACGGCAAGCTAATACGATCTCTTCTTCATCTTCAGGTGGACTTGGAAGCGGTGGACGTGGCCGTGGTGGTCCTCGTGGCGGCGGCCGTGGTGCCCCTGCTCGTGGCCGTGGTGGCCCTCGTGGCGGCGGCCGTGGTGGTGCTAAGGGTGCCAGGGGTGGTGCCAAGGTCATCATTGTATGTCTCTTCAGTGGCTGGGAGCGATTGATAGGTCTGGATACTAATACGGGAATGTGTAGGAGCCTCACCGTCACGCCGGTGTCTTCGTTGCCCGTGGTGGTAAGGAAGATTTGCTTGTCACCAAGAACTTGACTCCCGGAGAGTCCGTCTATGGCGAGAAGCGCATTGCTGTCGAGTCTCCTGCCGGTGAGGATGGTGCCGTTACCAAGACCGAGTACCGTGTGTGGAACCCCTTCCGTTCCAAGCTTGCCGCCGGTATCCTGGGTGGTCTCGATGATATCTACATGAAGCCTGGCTCGAAGGTGCTGTACCTTGGATCTGCCAGCGGTACCTCCGTCAGTCACGTCGCTGATATTGTCGGACCTACCGGAAACGTCTACGCTGTCGAGTTCTCCCACCGTTCTGGCCGTGATCTGATTGGCATGGCCACCCACCGCACCAACGTTATTCCCATCGTTGAGGACGCCAGACACCCTCTCCGCTACCGTATGCTCGTCCCCATGGTTGACGTTATCTTCGCCGATGTTGCCCAGCCCGATCAGGCCCGTATTGTTGGTCTGAATGCCCACATGTTCCTGAAGAACGAGGGTGGTGTCATTGTCTCCGTCAAGGCCAACTGTATCGACAGCACGGCCAAGCCCGAGGTTGTTTTCGCCCGTGAGGTGCAGAAGATGAGAGAGGAGAAGATCAAGCCCAAGGAGCAGCTGACTCTGGAGCCTTTCGAACGTGACCACTGTATAGTGTCTGGTATCTACAAGCGTTCTGCATAAAAATTTGGGGGTCTCATCTCTTTATCATGTTTCTAATCATCCCATGTTTGCTATTTTTCGGCGTCAAGTGTTCCGTGATATGTTGAAATGGCCCTTTTCTTTTTCTGGTTTATGTCCATGTCCAGGTGTCCGTTTTTACAAATGTATTCTGTTCGAGTCGAAAAATCTTCCAGGTTTGCGGTTTCTGTCTAGAAAGAACACGCTTGGACGTTATTTCTTGTTTTTTTAGTGTGAGACGAATGTGATGGTTCACTACACTCTGCTATCCCTTTCGGAGTATTTTTTTTTTCATGCTGACTCGAAAGCTCGTAAATGGGCTTTGTCCACAAGAGTAATCTCCTATCGGACTTGCGCCGGGTTGACTATTCCATGGAACGGGAGCACTTCGGTCGGACAGGTCTCCGACGCCTGGGGAGTCGGAAGATCTGCGTGACACCAATGGATCAACAGAAACTGTGAGGTAATTTCCTCGATGGCCACAGCTAATGATGGTCATGCTGATGGCGTCGAGACGGAGAAATAATGGTGGACGTGGGGGGCATTCACACGTCCTCTCCACCGACCCCGCATACATAGACAGCAAGGAAACTATATAACCAGCAGCAATGGGATGAATTGCGCGGGGAGATATAGTTACTGAATGAGTCTGAGTGTCATTGTAATATCCAGTTTTTCTCTATCTTCTAGTCAACATCACTTCCGATTCGGGATTAAGAACTCAGCGCCTACCACCATGTCTATCATCATCACCGGAGCAGGCGGCTACGTAGGCCAGGAACTGGCTGCCGCATTACTCTCGAGCGAACCAACTACCACAGTGCTCCTCACAGACGTCGTCGCACCCGCAGTTCCTCCCTCCGCTGCCGAACATGCCTCGCGAGCCAAGAGCGTACAAGCAGACCTCACCGACCCAAGCGTAGTCGACGCACTATTCAACGAGTCCCACCGCTACGACACCGTCTACCTCCTCCACGGGATCATGTCCAGCGGCGCAGAAGCCAACTTCGAGCTCGGGATGCGGGTCAATCTTGACGCAACGCGGTACATCCTCGACAGACTACGCACTACCATGCCCGGCGTGAAGGTGGTATTCACCTCGACTTTGGCCGTCTACGGCCTCGCGCCCCCGGGCTTCGTCATCGACGAGACGAATTTCCCGCCTGTGCCCTCGTCCTCGTACGGGTCAGCGAAGCTCGTCATCGAGACGCTGCTGAATGATTACTCGAGGCGGGGGTTCATCGATGGTCGTGCCGTGCGATTGCCCACGGTGACGGTGCGAGCGGGCCAGCCGACCCAGGCGGCGAGCAGCTTTGCGAGCGATATCATCCGGGAGCCGTTTAATGGGAAGAAGGCGATCCTGCCGGTGAGTAAGAGTACGGAGCTGTGGATTTGCTCGCCGTACACTGTTGTGAAGAATCTGTTGCATGCGAGGACTATCCCCAAGGAGGCGTTTGGTGTTTCGAGGTCGGTGAATTTACCTGGTCTGAAGGTTAGTGTCCAGGAGATGTTGGATGCGTTGGAGGAGATTGGAGGCAAGGAGCGTCGGGAGTTGGTGGAAGAGAAGTATGACGCGGATGTTGATCGGATTGTCCAGACGTGGACTCCTAACTTCAACACTGCGCATGCTATCAAGTTGGGGTTCTCAGAGGATGTTTCGATGGTGGAGAATATCAGGCAATATGCTAGTCGGTTTCATTGATTTCTATCGGGCTGATATCACAGTATGAGGACAATCAAGGCAATTTCTCTTCGATTCTTTGCAATTTGAAAACGATTAATCCACTCGCAGGTGGGCAGATCTATGATATACTCAGGCTGGCATGCGATTGTTAAGCTGGGGCTTTGTATGCGCTAGATACATTCGCTTTAAACGAGGCTGGATACACGCAGAGCACTCGTCCTCAATTGGTCCCATATCCGTGTGTTCGAGACACAATGCCAAGGGAGGAGTACTCTGTGCCTTCTCCACAGAGTACCTCAACCTCCAAGCTGGCAGCACGAGCCGCCGTCCAACCCCCCAAACTATTGGGCTTCTTTGACCAGGCAGTCTGTCGATGGGGTGCTGTGTCATCATCAAGGTCAGATCCGGTCAGGGTGTAGATGGTCAGTGATTTCCGGAGGTAGTTAGATGTGTGCAGGGAACTGCCCTGGAACAGGAGAATGCGAAACACATTACTAAGATGGGCCGAGAGCTCCGCTAGCCACATATCAATGAGCACCCTTAGACACAGCATCAATGTCGGGAAATGTGTGTGCAAGAATCTCTTTCTGCAGTTGTATGCGAGACGCTGACAAAGCCGGAGAGCCACGACACAGACAAGAAAGTGACTGCCAGCGCGCTCCGCCTGCTTGAAAGCCGCCTTTCCTACATGCACGAGACTCACTCTCCCACTGTCGACCTTGATGACTTGGGCTTTACTTGGTACTGCGACGGCCGCACGGCGGCAGCGTGGACTGCAACAACGGGGCCAGTTTTGAGAATGAGTTCTATCATTGCGTCTACTGTTCGGCATGCGATTTCGGCCGGGACTGCCTCGATCGACTGCGATATCCCACAACCGACAGTGAGATGACTGCATGCAGCCCAAACCCTCTCTGGTTTCAGAGCCCACTGTACGGAGGGGATATGTTCCCCGTCTCAAAGACCAAGAGTGTTCGAGTGTCGGCACGTATCGAGAATGTGGACGGGGATGAGCAGATCTTAAAGGCTTGTTATGCCGAGAACTCTGATGGACCGGTGATCACCGTGGATGCGTGGAGAGAGAGATTGGCTGCGCAGTGGGACATCTCTCTTGAGGAGATACGGCACAAAATTTCCTGTTAGAATACCCGGGGAGGCGAGGAAGAGACAAAGGGAGACTAGGGTAGGTAGTATGGTGCAGGTCTGACAACATCCATGGTTAATTGATCTAAGGAACTGTTTATGAGACAGATTGGCGTCAGAACTTGCAATCAGTACGTCATGAAGTCATAAACATAGACCACAGGTGGCAGCGCTAAAGTCTTTTTGTTCTCTCTGCACCGCTGCGCTGCACAAAATATTCATAGACTCTGGTCTACTCTCTCAGTCTCCTCGTCATTACATGGCGGCTGTATCTAAAATCAAGGCCCAGTCTCCGCCCAAAGACTCAAAGATGTCGCCATGGCGAAAGATTGCCAAATGGAAGAAACAGCCAGAATACCCCGCCATACTTTGCTTAGATGAGCGCACCTTCCAGAAGATCTACCAACACCTCTCACTAGTCGATCAAGTGTGTCTATCTCTCAGCTGTAAAGAGCTCTTTTGCCTATTCGGGAGCACGATAGTACAGCATAAAGGACTCAAATTTCCACGTCTCTTGCGTATCAGGAATCCAATCCTGTGTGTGAACAGTAGGGATGTACCACGAAATCAACTTCTTCTTCGACTTGAAAACCACCACTGGGCCTACTGTGCACAGTGTCTAAAACTCCATCCCCGGAAAGAATTTCCAAGATATTTACTAAGAAAATCTGCGCTGGAGAGATCCTGCACTTACTACGCTGGTATAGCTGACCTATGTCCCTGTATCTCTCTGACGGTTCGAGGTCGAGACAAGCTTATCAAGATCCTCAAATCACCCGTGAAGCCAAACACCCAATATGGCCTATTCAGGTATTATGTTAGCAATGAAGGACATCCCCGTCTTGGCCACTATTGTGCATATAGCACTAGGACTGGCTACATTGTGGGAGTTACTCTGGTTTTATATATCAAGGCTGGCCAGTTATGTCTAGCAGGTCAGCATATCATAAGCTTCTATTCCTCTATAGCTCATCTGACAGCCGAGCCTACCTTTGCTTGCCCTCATCAAGATCTCCTATCTCTTGTCCCTGAGAATCAAGCCACAAATGATCTTCAGATGTACCAGACTTTGATTTCTTCAAAACCCCATCAAGATCTCCTGTCTCTTATCCCTGAAAAGCTGGTAAAAGCCTGTCCCGCATGTCCGACTTTGATTACAAAAGAAACCTTGCCTGAAGAGTCTGAAAAGATGAATCAGTCCGTTTTCTGGGTGGTGCGAAATCTAGGAAGCTGTAATTGGCCTGCAGACCGTCCTTGGCTTAACCAGTGTCGTCTTACTGGGGCACAGTTTTGGCTTAATGAAAGCTACTGGTGAGATTATCAAAGGATCCACAGAGAAAGAAGAAATATTACTGAAATTCTCCTATAGGCATCGGTCACAGAACTTGCTGATTATGATGCAAGGTGTTCACAGTCAGTGGAAAAGAGATTACTACATGGAACAGGAAAGAAGACTGCTTCAACATCGACATCAACATCAACATCAGTGCGTAGCCTCATGAACTGCTGATGAGGGAGCCCAGATAGCTATACCATCCCAGTGCTGCTTCTTACAGTGTCGTATTGTTGAAGGAAAGAGAAAAGAGGAAGACTGACTGAATGATTGTTGCTAAATCAATGAGACTATATGTCAAGCTCCAGCATTTCGCATCCAGCATAGGAAGCAGCGACACTATGTACATGAATTGATCCTGTCACCCTGATAATTAAAGCCCTCACGCCTGCTTAGTTCGCCCACCTCCCGGTGTTCCCACCAGAATCGAGTCGTACGGCTTCGGCAGGCCCACGTAGACAAGACCTTCGGTGGTGGAGAATATCAGGCAATATGCAAGTCGGTTTCATTGATTTCCATCGGGATGATACCACAGTATGAGGACGGTCAAGGCAATTTCTCTTCAATTCTTATGATTGTCGGTATTCTTTGCATTTTGAAAACAATTAATGTCACTTTAGCAAGACATAAACATAAACTTCAATCCAATCGCAAGGGCCAGATATGTGACATGCTCAGGCTGGCATGCGATTGTTAAGCTGGGGCTTTGTATGTGCTAGATAGATTTGCTTTAAACAGGCTGGATATACACAAAGCACTAATCCTCAATTGCCCCATATAATACAGCCTTAACGGTTTGCCACATAATGCCAAGGGAGGAGCACGTCTGCGCCTTCCCCGGCAGATTACCTCGACTTCCAAGGTGGCAGCACGAGCCGCTGTCAACACCTGTTTCGGCTCCTTTGGCCAGGCAGTCTGTCGACGGGCGTGCTGCGTCATAATCAAGGTCAGAACCCATCCGGGTGTCAATGGTCAGTGATTTCCGGAGGTAGTCAGAAGTGTGCAGGGAACTGCCCTAGAACAGGAGAATGCGAAACACATTACTAAAATGGGCCCAGAGCTCCGCTAGCCACAATCAATGAGCACGCTTAGACACGGAATCAGTGTCGGGCAGTGAGTGTGCAAGGGATCTCTCTCTGTAGTGAGTAGGCATACCAGAGCATTGTGATTAGGGTTGTCATTTTGTCCATACCACAGGCATCAGCTAGGATGTCCCCTGCCACGGGGAGCCTGTTGGGTTCCTGGCAGGTTCATGTTGCTTAGTACGAACAGCGACATAGGTATGGCCATGTCCTTGCAGCCGGAATTGTACCCTATATCCATTGTATAGGGCTCATTATTCCCGGCATGGGTAGCAGCCACACTCACCTCCAATTTCATCTAAGCAATGATTAGCATGAAGCAGCATGCCGATGAGGTGAATACATGCATTGGGCAATGGGACTAGAACAAGGAGTAATAGTCAAACCTGAAGCATGTGGCTGCCAGACTTTGACCTGTTACAGCAAGTCCAGTATGTGTTGCCGTTGATCGTGTCCGGCCATCAGGTCATAATCAGGAGGCCCCTAAATGGATATAGTTAGTTACTATAACACAATGAGTAAGAGCTATAACTTACTTCATACCAGCAAGGACCACCTTCAGACTTAATATCAAACTCATCGATAACAGCCCCATCCTGAAAGTAACGGGACTCATTACCAACTAACGCACCTTGAGGGAATTCTGAATGCCAAATAATTGCTGCCTGGAGATTCTCTTCTTGGCCTCTCTTGCCATAGAAGGTGGCAAGAAACTTCAACTCAGCAATACGCTGGCCGTGCGTGATTGGCCATCTTGGCACCAAGTTCCAAGGCTCTGTGCTTGTTGGAGGCTCGAAAATGAAGTTTGGATCCAGAGGAACATTTGCATTGTCGGACACGTCTCCCTCATTCGTCGTCTTGGCCGCGGGTGTTACCAGAGACGAGGGTTGAGGCGTGCTGCCTGTGACGGCAGCGGGACGCCTGGCTAGTGGGCGGACAGAATTTTGGCAGTGCCCGGACATCATGATCTCTGGCGGGGGTTCCTAAAATGGGTATGATTAGTTACTATATCACAAGGAGTAAGAGTTACTTACTTCAACACACACCGGAGCCTCCTGCAAGTTAATCTCAGACCTCTACCTTCTTCCCACGGTGGAAGTAAGCGGTCTCATAGCCAACCTGGTCATCGAGTGGAAAGCTGGCATGCCAAACCTTGGCCGCTTTGATGTTATCCGTCTGACCTACTGTGTCATAATAAGTTGCGAGAAAATCTAATTCGGCGATGCGATGACGATGGGTGACAGGCCATTTCGGCAGAAGGTCCCAAGGGCTCCTGCTGGTCGGCGGGTCGAATTCAAAGTCTGTAATCTTAGATCGAGGAACATTTGCAGTGCAGAATTCTTTGGAAGTATGTGGTTGGCCAGATTTTCCAGACATGGGCTCAGAATTCAACGCAACACGTGCTATTGACTTCTATCGGGCTGAGATCAATGGTGTATGTGAACTAAGAATCTAATCGCGGAAGAACGGATCTATGTGAGCCGCTGCAGCGAAGAGCAGTTTGACGAAGAAGGGGAAGACTTCAATTGTAGCTTTCCCCGGAGGTTACAAGTTTACGGAGTGAATACTGAGGACAATAATCATGCCCGTCGAGCAATGTCCATTCACAAACGTGCTGGCACGGTGCTTCTGCAGTGAAGGAAACAGTCGGGATGGAAGACAGGCCGGTTTGGAAAAGCGGGTCATGTGATTGGCTGGCGAGAGCTGGCGAACAATTTGACTCCCGAACTTCAACCTCGCATCTCCAGGACTGCCCCATCTCCAGCAACCGTCCTTTTCAATTCCTCCCTATCCTCTTCAGTCTCCCTCCAGTCTTTCACAATGGCCTCTCGGCGCCTAGCGTTCAACTTCAACCAGGCTCTGCGGAGCCGTGCTGCCTTGAAGGCCGTTCAGCCCGTGAAGCGTGGCTTTGCTTCTCCGGTCGCCTTGCCGTCCACCACCCAGTCGACGACTCTCTCCAACGGATTCACGGTACGAAAGAGAATTGAATTGCATCTCAATGGCTTCGCAATTTCGCTAATCAACCATAGATTGCGACTGAATACTCCCCATGGGCTCAGACATCCACTGTTGGCGTCTGGATCGACGCCGGCAGCCGAGCAGAGACTGACAAGACCAACGGCACCGCACACTTCCTTGAGCACCTTGCCTTCAAGGTATACACCCCGCGAACATCCAGGTAGCGGATCGGTTGCTGACGGAATTGTAGGGTACCAACAAGAGAACCCAGCACCAGCTGGAACTCGAGATCGAGAACATGGGTGCTCACCTGAACGCTTACACTTCGGTACGGTCCGGAACGATGATCGGATTGATATTTCATCAGGAGACGAATTGAACTAATTGGAGCTTTTTTTAGAGGGAAAACACTGTCTACTACGCCAAGTCTTTCAACAACGATGTCCCAAAGGCCGTCGACATCCTCGCCGATATCCTGCAGAACTCGAAGCTGGAGCCCGCTGCTATCGAGCGTGAGAGAGATGTGATTCTGCGTGAGCAGGAGGAGGTTGACAAGCAGCTCGAGGAGGTTGTCTTTGACCACCTGCACGCCACTGCTTTCCAGAACCAGCCCCTTGGTCGCACCATCCTCGGTCCCAAGGAGAACATTCAGACTATCTCCCGGGATAACTTGACCGACTACATCAAGACCAACTACACCGCTGACCGCATGGTTCTGGTCGGTGCTGGTGGCATCCCCCACGAGCAGCTAGTTAAGCTGGCTGAGCAGCACTTCGGTTCCCTCCCCAGCAAGCCTCCCACCTCCGCTGCTCTCGCTCTCACCGCTGAGCAGAAGCGTACCCCCGAGTTTATCGGATCCGAGGTCAGAATTCGTGACGACACTCTTCCCTCTGCCCACATTGCCGTTGCTGTTGAGGGTGTCAGCTGGAAGGATGATGACTACTTCACTGCTCTCGTCGCCCAGGCCATCGTCGGCAACTGGGATCGTGCCATGGGCAACTCCCCCTACCTCGGCAGCCGCCTCAGCTCCTTCGTCAACCACCACAACCTCGCCAACAGCTTCATGAGCTTCTCCACCAGCTACAGCGACACTGGGTAAGTTTGTCATTTTCAAAAGTATGGCAATGCTAGGGGAAGTGAACTGATCGAAATATAGTCTGTGGGGTATCTACATGGTCTCGGAGAACCTGACCCGGCTCAACGACTTGGTCCACTTCGCCCTCCGCGAGTGGTCTCGCCTGTGCTACAACGTCTCCGCTGCCGAGGTTGAGCGTGCCAAGGCTCAGCTCAAGGCCTCCATCCTCCTGTCCCTCGACGGCACCACTGCCGTTGCCGAGGACATTGGTCGCCAGATCATCACCACTGGCCGTCGCCTCAGCCCTGAGGACGTTGAGCGCATCATTGGCCGCATCACCGAGAAGGATGTTATGGACTTCGCCAACCGCAAAATCTGGGATCAGGACATCGCCATCAGTGCTGTCGGTGCCATTGAGGGCATCCTGGACTACCAGCGCATCCGCAATGACATGAGCCGTAACTCCCTGTAAACGAAATTACCGGTTTTTCTTGATGTCTCAGAATTCATGGCCATTGCCTCCTGTCCAGTTATGTTTCCTTTGTTCCGTTGGTAGTTAATAGATCGAAGAGGTGGAAGTTGCGGAGGTAGCGTGTTCTGTACAGTACACAACTGTTGACTGATATACTCAAAATGTGTATTCTCTTTTACTTCAACTTACCGTTCCAATATTCAGTCTTAAGACTTCGCTCACAAACTGAGCATGCTTAGTTATTGGTTGGATGACCGCTGATACCAGGCACTCAAGCCTTGAGATGCAATGACTATCGCTTCACTCGTCTAATACCCCTCACCGAAAACCATTATCGAACTCGGAACCAGAATTACCATTACTCTTATTATCTCAATAGCACTATTATAACTGGACCGACAAACGCTCGCCGCAACAACATCACTGAGGATAAGCCATCCCCGAAGGAGGCTGATACCCAACCTGAATGTTGTTCGACCGAGCCTCAACCTCCTTCTCGTTCTGCACCAGCGTGCAGCACGGGCAGAGGCAGGACTGCCAGCAATCCTGGAACGTGGAACCCTGGATTCCAAACCGTTCACGGAGTTGACCTCGTTTGATCATAAGCAGGACCCAGTAGAGGCCGCAGTAGCTGGAGAGCGCGTAGAGGCAGCACTATGGGTACAGATGGCGAGTTAGTATCATAGCTTGTTGTATGAGAAGACACTTGACAATACATACATCGCCGTTGACGTATTGGTGCTCCTTCAGAGCGGGATCCTGGAGGCGAGATTGGGTCTTGCCGAACAGGCAGCATGGTGCGCACCAGCCGACGAGACCTGAACGGATAAATGTCAGCAAATAGATGGTAGAGGAGATATGAGGAGACGGAGGAGGCGAGGCCATTGAGAGGTCAAGGATCTCGTACAGGTTTCAGTGGGAGAGAAACAGTCCCAGAATGAGCTGGACCACTCGTGAGGCTGCTGAGCAGCAGGGGCAAGCTGTCCGGGATCTTTGGTATCCATGATTGGGTCTTTTTCAAGTGCACCGACGGTTAAAAATCCGAAAGTTATGACCTTAGGACAGCAGGTCCAGGGGGAAGCCAGCAATTTAAACGGCAGCAATGAGCAGGGGTTGTCTCTCAGGCTCAAACGATTTTTCTTTCTTCTCTGCCGAGACACGAACATTGTCGCGACCCGTGAAGATCCCTCAGGAAATTCTCAGCCATATCTGAACTACGACCTGTCTGAATAAACTTCATGCTCTGCTTGGTCCAATGGTGGACAAAGTCAATACACTAAGTTGCACGATTCCATCGTGGACATGGCAGGGGGCCAGGAAACTCGTGTTTGACATCAGAGTTAGTCGGTTAGCCTGCGATAATCCTTTTTTGAGGCAGGCCATGTAAAGTGCCTCTCCTTGGCGACAAGTATGAGTTGAGGAGAGCTGCGAAACGGTAGTGCGTGCTGGGAAGAGCTGAACCCAAAACACGAGAACCTGCAGCGACTCCACAGTGCTAATCAGAGTTAACTATTTTCTCTTGAGACAAACTTTGAGAGTAGTCGACTGCGACTGGATTCAAAGGGACTGATCAGCAAAAGTCTGTTCAAGGTCTCGCTCAGAATGGATTAGATGAACGCCCGATCTCGTATCTCGTGCGGCTCAACCGCACAAAGGCTGTAGGGTTGACACATCAAACAGTTTAACGGGAAATAGATAGGTTGGTATTTCCCAATACGGGCCTCAGGAAGATGATCCAGCTGATCTCGGCTAGTTTAAGTGCCCCGGTCAATTTTCATCTTCATCTTTGAGCATTCAGGAGAACTGAAGGATGAGTCAGGCACAGTGTTCAAGAGGAGCGACGGGCGTCTCTCGGAGTTCTGCCTCCTATATTAGACTTGGGATGGAGGGGAATAGCGAGAAGCATCGTTGCTAGTGTTCACTACAAGTTCGAAAGGCGTGCAGTAGCATTAAAATCTCCAGCGACATTCTCATTACTCTCATCTTGAGCGCAAGTAGCGATGAAGTTCATGGGTGACGGATGCCTGAAAACGCTCGGGAATAGTTGAATATCAACAAAGGCACCTCAATGCGCCGGCCATCATCTCTCACTATTGCTGGTTCACCTTTGTCTAGTTAGGTTCCTCATAAGGCTTCACGCCTCTAACCTAGAGAAGAGTCGTCGAAGTCCTTGAAGGTTGTCGAAAATTGTTTATATAGAGCATGACATAATCGATAGTCGGACCGAGATTAATCCGAAGCGGGATGTTTTACTTTTTGGAGCTCCGCGATTGAAGAAATAATTATTGCTGCGCAAGAGTAGGCCGAGAATATCTTTGAGCCTCGGCTTCTCATCCCAATAATATTACTTGATCACCATGGCTAAGCGTGGTGGTAGAAAGGTAAGCATCCCCGATATCAATTGGTTTTTGTCTCGTCCAGTGTTCATCGCGCCTAACATGCTCTGTTACAGGGTGGCCGTGGCGGCGGTGCGCGCGGGCAGCGCCAGAACTACGCGGATATTCCCAAAACGAATGAGAAGCTCGAGCGCTTCTATACTGAACAAGGCTTCATTCCGGAGGAAGAGAGAGAGGCATTCTGGGAAGCTCTGCGGAGGGACCTTCCCAACAGTTTCCGTTTCACTGGGTCAAAAGGGTACGTCATGGCAGGCCGAAATCTCCCAGCTGCATTAAACTCTGACATTTTCAAGACACGCCCTTGCTGTCCAGGAAAAGCTCAAAAATCACTATATTCCCGAAATTACCTCGATCGAGTATGAGGGTAACTTCGTCGAGCCGCCACGCCCAGTTCCTTGGTACCCGGACCAGCTCGCATGGTGGATGACCACTCCCAAGAATGTTGTCCGGCGATTCAAGCCTTTCGCCTCGTTCCAGAAGTTCCTTGTCGCCGAAACGGACGTTGGTAATATCACTCGACAGGAGGTTGTGAGCATGATTCCTCCACTGCTCATTGACGTCAGACCTGGCATGACTGTTTTGGATATGTGCGCCGCACCGGGAAGCAAATCAGCGCAATTGATGGAACTGCTTCATGCGGGAGAGGAAGATGCGATGCGCCAGGTCGCGCAGCAAGTGAAGGAAGGAACGGCAGGGCCGGAACCTATGGGCCCCGAGGGTCTCAACGACGATGGCAGAACCACTGGCCTTCTCATCGCCAACGATTCCGACTTCAAACGTGCACACATGCTTGTCCATCAGATGAAGCGACTGAGCTCCCCGAATTTGATCGTCACGAATCACGACGCCACTATGTATCCCTCCATCAGACTGCCTCCTCTCCCAGAACAAGACGGCAAGCCCCAGAAGAACAGATACCTGAAATTCGACCGCATTCTTGCCGATGTCCCTTGCACCGGTGATGGTACTGCCAGGAAGAACATCAGCGTGTGGAGAGAATGGGGCCCTGCCAACGCCCTGGGTCTGCACGCGACACAAGTTCGAATTCTTGTTCGTGCCCTGCAGATGCTGAAGGTTGGTGGACGGGTAGTCTACTCCACTTGCAGCATGAACCCTGTTGAGAACGAGGCTGTCGTTGCTAGTGCTATTAATCGCTGCGGAGGCTCGGCCAACGTTGAAATCCTCGATTGCAGCAATGAATTGCCCGGACTGAAGAGAGCTGCTGGCGTGCGCACATGGAAGGTCATGGATCGTGAGGGCCGTATGTACAACAGCTGGAAAGAGGTCGAAGAGCAAAGGGAGCGTGAAGGCATCAACGGCCTGGGCCGGATCGGCGAAGGCATGTTCCCGCCTACCGGAGAGAATGCAGACTTGCCTCTTGAGAGATGCATCCGCGTCTATCCTCATCTCCAAGATACCGGCGGTTTCTTCATCACTGTCCTCGAGAAGAAATCCGAAATTCGCGCCAAGCCGGAAGACTCCTCTAAGGTCATCCCCAAGGCCTCCATTGCAGCTCTGACGGAGGAGCTGGATTTCAAGCAGAAGCATGGAAACGCACGCCCTCTTGAAAAGCTCGATGCCTTAGACGACCTGGTTGCCCCTGATAAAGAGGCTCAGTTGGAGGTGGATAAGAGCGCTTCTGTTGCTGAAGCGACGCACCAAGTGCCCTACTTCGCAACGAATCAAATTTCACCTGCAAAGAGAGATGCAGAGGACATGGAAGATGAAGTCCCATCCAAGAAGACCAAAGTGGAGGATGGTACTGAAGTAGTACTGGGCGATCGTCCAATCCACCGTCCTCCACCCGAGGCAGAAGACCCTGACCTCTCCGAGAGCACCCCTGCTCCGCTCCCTACGGAGACCGCTCAGCCAGAGTCAACCGAGACAAAGCCCCAGCCCCCACAAAAGCGGAAGCCAGGTCAGCCGATTGAGGAACCATTCAAATATCTGGATCCCAATAACGAGGAAATCGACCCGATTTTCAAGTTCTACGAGATCTCCGAGCGGTTCCCACGTGACCGTTTCATGGTCCGCAACGCGCAGGCGACTCCTACGAGGACTATTTACTACACCAGCGCATTGGCTCGTGACATTCTGATGGCTAACGAGGGACATGGCATGAAGTTCGTGCATTGCGGTGTGAAGATGTTCGTGAAGCAAGATGCACAGCGCCCCAACGTCTGCCGTTGGCGCATCCAGACCGATGGGTTGCGCATCCTTGAACCTTGGGTGGGTCCTGGTAGGGCTGTCGTCCTGACCAAGAAGGAGACATTGCGCAAACTCCTCGTAGAGATGTTCCCCAAGGTTGCCGATGATGGCTGGAAGGACCTTGGCGAGATTGGCGAACGTGTGCGGGATATCGAAATGGGCTGTAGCATTTTGTATGTTCAGCCGGAGGAGAACTTTAGGTATGTCAATTCTCGTTCCCATCAACTACGATCAAGCTAGATGCTAATTGGCTCCTAAAAGCGAACATATGGTGCTCCCACTTTGGCGGTCGCTGCATTCGGTCAACCTCATGCTTCCCAAGGAAGAGCGCCGTGCTATGCTCCTACGTATATTCAACGATGAGCCTCAGCTGTTGAACATTACCCAGCACGGCACGCCTCAGTCGTCCACTCCAGTAGTCGAGACGAATGAGGAAGACGTGTCTGGCATGGCTCCTACGGAAGCGGAAGAGAATGCGCTGAAGCAGGAAAACCTTGCACTAGGTGAGGATCAGCAGGAGCAGGTTGATACTCGGGAGACGTGGACCAAGGCCGGCGACGAAGATGACCGGTTTAACACAACTGTATAAATATCGCCAGGACTAGTATTTAACTCGGTGTTTGGGAAAAGAATCAAGGAATCAAGTTTAAGCTATTATTCTCTTATCCGAGCGAGAACCTCACTCGACAATAGGAGTCTCATTGACGACAAATGAGCCCTTGTGTACTCTCATTCAGTATTCTTCTCCAGAATGTTTGCTTGCAGAAGTCGAAGCGAGCGAGCAGTTGCACAATAGGACCTTCGAAGTTTAGTCTACTCTGGGTATATATGCCCTCGGAGTGCAGAACAGGGTGCGGTCCATTCAACCACAACTCTTCACATCTCAAAGCAAGGTTCGGTGCCGCCGTTGTTACATTACCATGAGTAGGGCCCGATGTTCATAGTGATTTGACAACGACGATATGTCTTATGCAAGACTTGATTTCGAATGTACAGCAATGACCGACATTAAAGAGCGGGAAACTTGCTCGAGTCCTGCATGTATGCTTGGCACTAATCTACTCAGAAGCTAGGTTGAATTCCAATTTAACCGACAGGATAAAGGCGTATGCATCTCAATAGGTCGCACTGGTTGTGTATTTTGCCGAAAAATAGCCGGATGTGAGGAGTAAGGAAGCGAAGGGGGACTGCTCATGGCCGGCAGCTTCACTCTCGAGTTGTTGATGGGCATGAGATAGATATGTAGCGTACGGTATCCTGTCAGTCTGTCTTTGCATTATGTCCATCAGTAGGATTCAGTGGACATGATTACCGCTCTCTTGTTCTTTGGCCAGTCTTGTCAAAGGAGAAACACCCCTCAATGCAATGTGACTGAGACTTCGGGGATTCATTAGACTTAAGACTCCCGCCGGTGATAGGTACCCGGCTCTCAATTTAGCAAACACATCAGCCACTTGCATCAATCATGCAATCAAAGGACAGTCAGACTACGGAGGAGAATAGAAGAAGAGGAAGAACTTAACACTGCAGATTCCGGACTCCACATTTCACACTCCACCGAGTCCACCGTTGACCCCGCTGTCCCGCTTCCTCTACAGCCGTCCGAAAGCTTGGATAATACTGATCTGGGGTCCAAGAGGACTCCTGATGAGGGTCATTGAAAGACAATATCAGGAGCAATGGAAGAAACATAGTCATTGAGCGTTGGATCGTTAATCGTTCTGATCGAGCATCTCAGGGGATCAAATTGTCCCTTGCATGAGTCCGGAGTCTGGACAAGCGAGATGACAGGGAATCGATACGGTGATTATGCTAGTCAAAGCAGCCGTGCCACTGGATCATCATCATGATGTGAGTCAATTGCAGGATTCGGGGCATTGACCATCGCATCATTCTCCGGCATGTCTCCGATATGAGGAAAAATTGCAGGCCGTTGGCCTCGCGTTATCGCAAACTGCACTAGTTTGTTGACTCTAATGCGGAGGATCGTCGGCCCATTCTCCGCTCTGAATCAAGCGCAAAGACGTCCCCTGCGACTACTCTCCTCCAAAATGATGGCAGCTCATTTAGTGCCTCTCCGGATCCCTGCATCGCGACCTTCCGCATTCGACTCGTCTCCGCCTCGGTCTTCGTTAGCACGAATATGCATGCACACACCGAGGCCTGCCGTGGCAGATCGGTTCTGGTCTCTTTCCAAGGGCCCACATCGCCTCTCTGCCTGTTTGCTGTTGTGCTTGATGAGCAATGACGATAGGCACGGTGCAATGGGAGACTCGTGGAGGGTTAGGATCGACGTTTCTCTCATTTAACTTCTCGGAGGATCATGCGGGGTGTGGATTCCGTCATATATTAAGCCGGAGCTCCTGCCCCCCTGCAGTCAAGCTCCCGATTCTCAGAAGACCTTGCATTCCCTCCCTTGTAAGCTTCATTCTTCTGGTTTTCACTTGAAGAAACACTATGAAGCTTCTCTCTGCCTGCGCAGTTGCCTTGCTGGCAGCTCAGGCAGCGGGTGCTTCTATCAAGCACAAGCTCAATGGCTATACTATTATGGAGCATTCGGATCCTGCGAAGCGGGAATTGTTGCAGAAATACGTATGTGAGATCGAAAACTTGATAAGTGATCAATACGTACTGACATAACTCTAGGTCACCTGGGATGAGAAGTCACTGTTTGTCAATGGCGAGAGAATCATGATTTTCAGCGGAGAAGTTCACCCTTTCAGGTGCGTACCAAACCCGGTAATCTACTTTGGATTGTTCTTACATTGTGTAGGCTGCCGGTTCCTTCGTTGTGGCTCGATGTCTTTCAGAAAATCAAGGCCCTGGGTTTCAATTGCGTTTTATTCTACGTTGACTGGGCTGTGCTCGAAGGAAAACCTGGCGAGTACAGAGCTGAAGGCAACTTTGCCCTCGAGCCTTTCTTTGATGCGGCTAAGCAGGCGGGAATCTATCTCCTCGCTCGTCCTGGTCCTTACATCAATGCCGAGGCTTCGGGCGGTGGTTTCCCTGGATGGTTGCAGAGAGTGAACGGAACCCTGCGAACGTCCGATCCCGCGTACCTAAAGGCTACTGATAAGTATGTTCCTTATGATTGTTTATAGTCTCAACAGCTGCTGACTCTGGATTAGCTACATTGCCAATGTTGCTGCTACTGTTGCCAAAGGCCAAATCACAAACGGGGGTCCGGTCATCCTTTATCAACCGGAGAATGAGTACAGCGGTGCGTGCTGTAACGCTACTTTCCCCGACGGGGACTACATGCAGTATGTCATCGACCAGGCTCGGAACGCCGGTATTGTTGTACCATTGATCAACAACGATGCCTGGACTGGAGGACACAATGCCCCTGGGACGGGCAAGGGAGAAGTTGACATCTATGGTCACGATAGCTATCCGTGAGTCTAAGATCACCTTCTGGAAAGACAATTCTAACTTGCTTGTATTAGACTAGGGTTTGACTGTGTAAGATCGAGTTTTCTTGAACTTTTGAGCCATTCTAATGGAACTAGGGACACCCAAGCGTTTGGCCCAAGGGCAACCTGCCAACCACTTTCCGGACGGATCACTTGAGACAGAGCCCGACAACCCCGTACTCTCTTGTTGAGGTGTGTGATCTCATGCCTTTCGACCTGGACATTACTGACAGTCGTCAAGTTCCAAGCCGGTTCTTTCGATCCATGGGGTGGACCCGGCTTTGAAGCATGCGCCGCCCTCGTCAATCATGAGTTCGAGAGAGTGTTTTACAAAAATGACCTGAGCTTTGGAGCTGCTATCCTCAACTTGTACATGGTATGGAAAGATCCCACTTAAGATTGACCAAGCGCTGACACGCTTAGACCTTTGGCGGCACGAACTGGGGTAACCTTGGCCATCCTGGTGGATACACATCCTACGATTACGGATCGCCGCTGACCGAATCTCGCAATGTCACTCGGGAGAAGTACAGCGAGCTCAAGTTGATTGGTAACTTCGTGAAAGCCTCGCCGTCTTACCTTCTGGCTACACCTGGCAATTTGACTACCTCCGGATACGCCGACACAGCTGATTTGACCGTGACTCCTTTGCTTGGCAATGGCACTGGATCGTACTTTGTTGTCAGACATACGGATTACACCAGCCAGGCATCCACGCCGTACAAGCTCAGCCTCCCAACCAGTGCTGGGAAACTCACAGTTCCCCAGCTCGGCGGTACCCTAACGCTCAATGGACGTGATTCCAAGGTTCATGTTGTGGACTACAACGTCGGGGGAACCAATATCCTCTATTCGACGGCCGAAGTCTTCACCTGGAAGAAGTTCGGGGATAGCAAAGTTCTCGTCTTGTATGGTGGACCTGGTGAGCACCACGAGCTGGCGGTTTCACTCAAGTCCGACATCAAGGTCGCCGAAGGATCTGATTCAGAAGTCACCTCGAAGAAGGTTGGGGATGTTGTTGTGGTCGCCTGGGATGTATCATCTTCCCGCCGTATTGTTCAGATTGGCGACCTCAAGATCTTCCTGTTGGGTAAGTAATCTGCCCGTGACTCTTATTTTTCAAAGCTAATTCCGAGCAGATAGGAACTCTGCCTACAATTACTGGGTACCGCAACTTGACAAGGATGACTCGTCAACGGGCTACAGCTCCGAAAAGACTACTGCTTCGTCCATTATTGTCAAAGCTGGTTACCTTGTGCGGACTGCTTATACCAAGGGCTCCGGCCTCTATCTTACCGCCGATTTCAACGCAACTACCCCAGTTGAAGTGATTGGAGCCCCGTCAAATGTCAGGAACTTGTACATCAACGGCGAGAAGACTCAGTTCAAGACCGATAAGAATGGTATCTGGTCTACCGAGGTCAAATACAGTGCTCCTAAGATCAAGCTTCCCAGCATGAAGGATCTGGATTGGAAGTATCTCGATACTCTGCCAGAGGTTCAGTCGACTTATGACGACTCTGCATGGAGGGCTGCCGACCTGGACACCACACCCAACACCCTGCGACCCTTGACCACACCAAAGTCTCTGTACTCGTCCGACTATGGCTTCCATACCGGTTACCTGATCTATCGCGGCCACTTTGTTGCCGACGGCAGCGAAACTACTTTTGATGTGCGCACGCAAGGAGGCTCGGCCTTTGGCAGTTCCGTGTGGTTGAACGGAACGTTCCTAGGCTCATGGACTGGTCTCAATGCGAATGCGGACTACAACTCGACCTACAAGCTGCCACAGGTCGAGAAAGGCAAGAACTATGTTCTCACTGTTGTCATTGACACAATGGGTCTCAACGAGAACTGGGTTGTGGGCACGGACGAGATGAAGAACCCCAGGGGTATTCTCTCCTACAAGCTCTCCGGCCGCGACGCCTCGGCGATCACTTGGAAATTGACCGGAAACCTCGGCGGAGAGGATTACCAGGACAAGATCCGCGGCCCTCTGAACGAGGGTGGATTGTATGCCGAACGGCAGGGCTTCCACCAGCCCGAGCCGCCCAGCGAGAAGTGGAAGTCAGCTAGTCCTCTCAAAGGGTTATCCAAGCCTGGTATTGGCTTCTACAGCGCTCAGTTCGAACTGGATATCCCAAGTGGGTGGGACGTGCCACTCTACTTCAACTTTGGCAACAGCACAAAGTCAGCCTACCGCGTGCAGCTGTATGTCAACGGGTACCAGTACGGCAAGTTGGTTAGCAACATCGGCCCTCAGACAAGCTTCCCCGTCCCGCAGGGTATTCTAAACTACCAGGGAACCAATTGGGTTGCGTTGACTCTGTGGGCACTCGAGTCGGATGGCGCCAAGCTGGATGACTTTGAGCTGGTGAACACCACACCAGTGATGACTGCTCTATCAAAGATCCGGCCATCAAAGCAGCCAAGTTATCGTCAACGGAAGGGAGCTTATTGATAGATAGTCATTAGTGTCAGGGTCAGTGCACAGTGCATAGTGCATCAGGACGATAGTCGAGTACAACAATAAAACTGCTGTATGTTCACCTTTTTATCCAGTAATTTTCTTCCGTCTACGAGAGGTATACGAGTACGCATATTCGAAAGTGATATTTGTAGCTAGCTCGCCAAAAGAAAATGTAGTGTAAAAGGTGCGGATCCTCCCGAGGTGCCCACGACCCACCCCAGCCACCACATAATCGGGGTCCGTCCGCTGTCCGCTGTCTGCTTTATGCCGTACATCATGCATCTCACCAACGCCGCAGCATTTTCTCCCTCCTTTCAATGTCAGTATTATTTCAGCGTACTTCGTCCTAAGGGAGCATCTCCATCGCTCTCGCGCACCTGCAGTTAATCCACATGTCGCTCGTTGCGTCATCACAATCACCATACGCATACAAACCAACCCACCCAAACAACAACTACCATCTACAGCGGCGCCCACAACTACAACAACAAACCTAACCCTCCTCAACACTCTCACACAACCATACCCCATCTTCAAAAGAATAAGGGGATAAAAATGACCCCCCTCCGCCGCTACACAACCGTCTCCATCCCCGCCTCCTACGGCCGTCTCGACGATAGCCCCTCCCCCGGCACCGTAGCAGGAATCGTCCTAGGCAGCGTCGCCGGCTTCATCTTCCTCCTATACCTCGCCTACCTGGGCCTCGGACTGAACAACAAGCCATCCCCCGACGACGTAGAAGTCAGCACCGTGTCGATGTCGACGACGACGGAGAGCGCGCTGGGGAGACGGGCGCGGCGGGCGCGCCGCGGAGGAAGAATCGAGGTGGTGGAGGAGGAGGAGCGGCGCAGACGGCATCCGGATGACGATCATATTGTGGTGGAGGAGTCGATGACGAGTGCGTCGAGGACGGATGAGGGGGATGTGGTGGAGGTTCTGGAGGAGCATTCGTCGATTGATGGGCCGGTGGCGCCTGCGCGGTCGAGGTCGAGGAGGAGTCGGGTGTCGGGGTCTTATCGGACGGTTGATCCGTATGAGTATGGGGGTGGGAGTTCGTATGATGGGCGGTGATGAGGACATTATTAAAGGTGGATTGCATTTGTGATGTTGTTTTGGATACCCTTGATTTGATGCGATTACGCTACCATAATAACCTTATGCTGTGCGCTGGATAATGAGTTACGAAGCCATGTCATGTTATGATTTATTTACAAGATGCTCCTTCTGAACACGATCAGGCTGGTTTGTGAGATGCGGGTTGCAGTCCTTAAAAATAGTAAAGAAAGATTAATATTGACAAGAATAAGAAAGACTCCTCGCCTTTGGCAACCAACACATGGGGAACAATGAGGGAATGAACGACGGAGAATCCACACAAAGGAGATATGACGAGTCCCGACCTGATAATGCTCCGTATCCGTTCCAGCGCCGTAGCAGAATAGTCAGAAAATGATGGACAGAAAGGTATTCGAGCAAAAACAGAATGTTCAGGGCATTTTGCCCTCAATTATAATGGCACGGGTCCCTTTTTTTCATACTGATCAAAACAGAATATCCAAGCAGCAACAGCATGCAAGAGCGGCCATGATACCGGCACAAATGCCACCGCCTGAAGGCCCTCCCCGGTCTTCCGGATAGTAACCTTGCTGCTGTTGCGGATATCCTTGCGGAGGATAGTACATAGGTTGACCCGGGGGAGGAGGGGAGCCGTAACCGCCGTATCCTTGCTGGCCTTGCTGGGGAGGGGGACCGTAGTTCTGAGGAGGGTAGTAACCGCCTTGGTTGTAGTAGTCTTGGTTTGCGCCGCCAGGAGGAGGCGAGCCGGGGTGGCCGTATGGGCCAGCGTCATGAACGGGCGCAGGATAGGAAGGAGGAGGGCCGTCCTAGAGAGTAAACGTTAGATGTTACCCACGCTAAGTCGCGAGAACTGGAAGGCGTGAGTATGAGAGATTAGGGAACTAACCGGCTTATTGTATGACATCTTGATGCTTGTGTAAAGGTGACGAGTTTCTCAGTATAGTCGAATTATCAAGATGTACAGCTAATAGAGACTGAAACTGTGATCAATAGTTCGAATAGACTTCTCAGGTGTCGAGTCCAGAGAGAGTATTCGGCGAGCGTCTGAAGATTGCCGACAGCTGTCAGCTAGTTGCAAGAGACCGGATAAGGAGATATTTCGTTGGGTTGATGTGGAGCGTCGCGCTGACGATACGAGATATATGGTAAAGGAAGAAAATTGAAAAGGAGGGGCAAAGGAGAGGATTGTTAAGAATATCAGTCAGTCAGATGAAGTTAACAAGTCCTCCAAGAAAGAGGCGCCCCAAGCACTTGGCAGATGGCACGGGATCTCCGGATTCGGCAGGTCTGTGGCTTTACTCCGTACCTATAGTATTTATCGCGCCTTTTAGACGATGACAATGACAGCTTATAACCTACTGACAGACAGGAGCCGTGCTTGTTTTATAGACATCTCCAGAAAGACTATGACCACCACAAATCTGTACTTCAATCTCTGGTTCGACAGAACGGCATCTTTCCAAGGTCGTAGGCATCCATGTAAAGTCAACTCCGGCACCGCCACTTTTAATTCGTAATGCATGCACCACCCCTCCTTGCGCTGGGCATTGGCTTTCGGCTTTCGGCAAGTCAGTCCATCTCTGCGATGATTGGTAGTTACTAGTACTAAGAATATGGACTTCTCAATCCATTATCATGAACGAGGCTGCGTGGCATATGTTTGGGTGCTCAGGCATTGTATTGTGGCTTACTAACTGATTCCATAGTCGCTAAGTGCTGGCGCTTATTCCCTTGACACACAGTGCTCTAAATAGCTTGCAAGACCTTCGAGAAAGAAATGCGAAATATAGGTATATCCTCGTGTCTAAATTGAATTAAACAGTCTTGGATGTGGTCAAGCAGCGTAGGTAAATGATCTCCAACCATATAGTCTAAATGATTTGATTATCAACGGGCTCTGACGCCGGTACCACAATCAAAGGTCGCCCATTGTTATCACTGGGATCTAGCATTTTGGGCCCTATCCAACAGGGCACTGTTACTTTGGTAGACAGGTGGTCTTCCCGGGTTCCCCAGTCCCACCAGTCGATTTTTGTCTCTCTGATCTGGACTCTGAATGAATCCTCACCTGCACATCTTCAGGCAACTCGTGGTTTACGAACGAGGACCAGGTCTCTCCAGGATGGAGAGTTTCAAAGTCCTCGTGGTCGCCGGGCGAGATCTGCATATCAGGATCATCCCATATCCCCCCTCCACAGCCGTCAACTGTGTACTGTGCAACCTAACGACCACGCAACTGATAGATGGTAGGACAATTCAGAATCCACTATGAAAAGTGATCGGCCTGGTCTCGCCAGAAGGGCCAGGATAGTAGGTAATACGAAGCTCCGTTCTCACCTCCCATTTCTGTACGGGAACGGTTGATGCACATTCAATCTTTGCGATCAAAATTGAGGTCGTTTCTTCTCTGGAATCCACATCAGCGGATAGTCAACGTGGGAAGCGCGGTTGTTCTCCCGCGCGAGATATCACCTCCACCGGCCACGTATTGGGAGCATGCAATGGCTGCTCTCCTTATTCTGCGGTGAAGGCCAGCATAGGACCGCCTGGCAGAATGAGGCTGGTGTCTTGAGTCGGTATGTAGCTGTAAAAACGGTTCTTGGCTACTCCCCACTCCCATGCGGCGTATCTTTCACCGGGCCAGAATAATGTATATCTCTCTCCAGCCGTTAGGCAAGAGAGAAAGAGGTCTGGCAATACATCCATCCATCGCTGGGGGCCGCCCAGAATATGTTCAATGAAACATGATTCTTCAATAACCCATGACGAAAGGGGAGGCCGTGTGCTTTGGGGAAGCTCAATCTGCTTCAAGCCTTCAGTGGTATGATGAAGAATAATGAAACCGGAGGCAACAAATCCCTGGATATGCGGAGCCCATGCGCAAAAAGACATGGGCTATTTCTATCATCAACGCGGCGTAAGATGACTTCGAACAGATATGTGGTTCTCTGCCACAGCTTCTCAGGGCCTTGTAGCTCGAGGGAAATTGCCGGTGCACCCGGGCTACGGGAAGTTAACCGGCTGCTGCTCTGGTCAGGCTTGGGGCTGAGAGCTCACAGGCGGTCTTTCTGTGTCCATCACAAATACGGAGCCAAGGTCTCGTCCATTATCGGTTGTTTCCTCTGCTTTGTTGGGCAGCTGCAGGAGCTGCAGTTCGGGTGGGGGTGGTATTGGGAATCTACCTAGGCACCCTCCTGGGAAATGGGACTAATATAGAGGAGAGTGTTGAACCGGGCCCCATCTTGCAGCCCGTATTGTCCAATGACTCCAAACAACGCTAGTGGACAACCTGATGGAGACCCTTGTTGATCGGTTAGAAGAAGTAGACAGACTGTGGAGACTGAACTGTCCGCGAATCCTCAATTAAGTTAGGGGTAAGCCTCCGGTCCGGGCGACGCGATCTCAAAGTTCTAGGCTTCCCCACAGCGAGCTCAGCCTTGATCAGTAGCCCTGCGCACAATGAGCACTAGAACACATGGAGATAGTGGAGGTATACTATCAAGAAATCGTTAGAGACACGCCCCCTGCCATTCTTAGTTAAAATCAATCATACCTGCTCAGTAACCTGCTCTTTTCAACTGTGACTGCTCGAAACGCCGCTTACCATTCTCAGCCTGTGCGTTATCCTGCCTATCCAAAGCCGAATGTGTCTCTCTGCAGTATTACTTACATTTGAGACAGGATTGTGCTCCTGCTGACTTTTGCGTCGTTCACTTTTCAGATCCAACATGTCTGGCAGCGCAGGGACGCCAAACGAATCTCATCTTCCTACCTTTTGTTCAATCTGATTTGCGCCACCGAACATGTCTTTTCCGCCTTCTTTTGGATGGTCAATATGCGCGAGTGGCCAGGCTTCTGGACCCATCTCCCGATGACAGTCCTTGACTGGGTCAACTTTGTGCATTTGACGGGTGTCTGGGCACTATTCAATGTCTTGTGAGCATGTACGACCATCAATGTGATTAAAACTGACAGAATGCGTAGATTCTTTCTATGTCTCTATTTCAAATCCATCAGCCGCCTCCGAAAGGCCCTGGTCATAGCTATCTACGTCTTCTTCCTCATCATCTCTCTCATGCCGCTGATCATTGACGCCACAACGGATGTCTTCTGTCCTCCCGACAAGCCAAACTGTCCCGAATACGATCGTGACCCCATTGTGTTATTCGAGGGCTACCATGTCTTCGCCCTGGTCCCAGTTATCGTCACGCTCTTGATTCTCGGCTTGTACAAACAAGCGCGAGCGTCCCCGCTTAAACTCAGTCTACCCTGGCTCAAACTTCAAGCAGTAATCTTCATGCTCTTGGCTGCGTCCTGGTCCTGAGGCTTGCTTTCCTGTGGAAGGCGTACCTGGAGGACCCGCAGGAACGTGTACCTGTCTACTTGGTGATTTTTGCTTGGTGGAGGATGATCGGGTCTGTGGCTGTTGATGAGGCCATCTTTGCTTTTGGGCAGGGGATCTTGCTGTGGTTGACTTTGAGGCGAGAAAAGCGTCTCGCGGCTTCTGATCCGGAGAGGAGGCCGTTGTTGGGCAGTAGGCCAACGGCTGCAAGCTAGGGCTCATCGATTGTTACTTGTTGAGGATTACATGGCTGAGGCATATTTTCAGCCAGGACTTTATAAACATAGATCAAGAGCTGAACTGGTGCAAAACTACAAGAGACAAAAAACATGAAATTGTGTTCAATTTCGCATGAAGATGTTGAAGTTATAGATAACGGTCAGCATGCTGTAGAGTACCTAGGGTTATCGCACTGCGGTGGGCAACTTTAAGATTACATGTCAACACCTCGGTCGCGCCCATCCTCCACGCGTCTTTCTCTGCAACGCTGGATGTTATCACAATATGTCGTGGTCATTCACAATTTCTCTTAGTCGCCCCTATAAATCACTACTGACTGTCTTTATATTCTGGAAAACTCTTCTACTTCTGCTGGCTCTCTTCAGTCCTGGTCCTGGCTACGACACTTCAACCACGCTTCGGTTGGACCGTAATGCAACCAATGCAGTCGGCGATGGTCCATTTACAGCGAGCTTGCGCCTGGTTTCCACCAAGCTAACCAGATGGGACGCTATATATTTCACCGAGGCCGCAAGCCGGGGCTATGTTTTCGAGCAAGAATGGGCATTCGGTTATGGCTTCACCAAGCTCATCAATTTCTTTGCCAATGGTGAGCGCCTTTGAACCTGTTGCACACTGGCCGACTAATAGTTATCTAGCTCTCCAACGGACAGGCGCTGTAGACCACGCATTTAGGGAGCACATCGCTGGTATTCTCATAGCTCATGCTGCTCATGGCCTGTCGGTACTTGTCCTCTATTGTCTGGGGTGTGCAATATTTTCCGGAAGGCAGGGTCGCATGCTCGCATTCATCGCAGCGTGTTTATATATATTCTCACCTGCTGGACTTTTCCTTTCGGCCCCGTACGGGGAGAGTACCTATGCTCTCTTGAGCTTCACTGGCTACTTTCTCTTCGTTCAGAGCTTCAGCCCGTCAGGGGCTTCCACGGGTCTCAAAGATGCTCTTATTCCGCTAGGTGGTATCCTGTGCGGATTAGCCACCACTGTTCGCAGCAATGGTATCCTCAACGGCCTGCTGTTCCTAGAGGAAGCAATCAGAGTGCTCTATTCGATGACCGGGGGTATCACCTTTGCAAAATCTCGTCGGCTATTCGCCGTGGGTATAGCCGGTGTCTGCACGGGTCTTGGTTTTGTGGTGCCGCAATACATCGCTTACCGGGATTTCTGCCTCAATAGCCCATATACGCACGATGGACAACCAAGGATATGGTGCCGTAGGACTGTTCCAAGTATCTACAGCTTCGTCCAGGACCATTATTGGTATGTTTCCGAATTGGTATCGTTGCGCCGCTAACTAATCCCATAGGAACAATGGGTTTCTTCGGTACTGGACTGTGTCCAATATCCCCTTGTTCGCCTTGGCCAGTCCAATGTTGGCCATCATGACGTATTCTGCCTTTTGGACTCTCAACGTGCAATCGGGCAGACTGACAGGAGCAGACCGCCTGTTGCGCAGCCTGGCGGCTCCTCAGTTCATCCTGGCGGTCTTGACATTGGCAAAACACCATGTTCAGATCATTACCCGCATGTCCTCGGGTTACCCCGTGTGGTATTTCTGGATCGCGGATCTCCTCATGAAGGAGTACTCGTTGGTCCGTCTGGACAAGAAGGAGGTTGGGGGGCAGAAGCAGGGTTCGTATTCAAGCATGGCAGTCACATATATGATTTCCTATGCAGCTGTTCAGGGGGTCCTTTTTGCTTCTTTCTTACCGCCGGCCTGACTGCTCATGAGGGGAACAAACAAGCTGAACTACCTCACCGTCACCTGTTTATAATATAGAGTATTATTTCTATAGTATATACAAGGTAGAAGTCACTCCGAAACATTGGCATCGCAATAAGGACAAAAACCGGTTTTCCAATAACTCTCCATGCCATCTATTAGTTAGGTACAATTGGCATTAGTCCAAGTGACGCTACGCGACGCACCTCGAAGCAGGTACCGACACGACGATCCCAGTCTTAGACAGGTATATAACAGCCACACCCTCCCTCCCTCTCAATTTCAATGCCAGATCCATGATGCCTCCAAAATGGTCGCCCAACTGTTCCCACCCCGCCATGTCTACTTCCCCTCCACCCCCTCCCACACATCCACCGTCATCCTCCTGCACGACACAAACAGCACAGGCGCCGAGCTAGCCGCCGCGCTGGCCGCCTCAACAACACCAGCAACAGAAACAGCGACAGCTGGAAATTCCAAAGCTATCTTCGAGCACTTCCCCTCCTGCCGCTGGGTGTTTCCCTCTGCTCAGCCTCGGCAGATAGATACTTGCCATGCGAGCCCGGGGAATTGGATCAACATCGATGTCGATGTCGACGTCGACGTCGACAGTGATGCAAACGAAGATGAAGACGCAATCGCAAACGCAGATTCTCCTCAACAACCACAACCCCAAGCACAGCTCAGCCCCTCCACAAAAGACGACGAGAAAGACCACGAAGACGAAAACAAAGACCAAAAGGAAGATCTAGAAACCTGCGTAGCGTACATCCTACAAATAGTAGAGGAGGAAGTCACCCGGCTGGACGGGGACAGTCACCGCGTGGTGCTGGGTGGGTTCGGGCAGGGGATGGCCGTTGCGATTGCTACATTAGTCGCTGCGCGGAGGCGACTGGGTGGGTTTGTGGGTGTGGGCGGGTGGATTCCTCTGCCGGAGAGGGTCGAGGGATTAGGTGGTCGGGACCGGGGGCTACTTGCTAAAGAGGAGGCGAGGATGGGAGGATCAGAAGCATTTCCAAGGGATTTGGTGGATGGGGAGGCGACGCTGGAGACTCCGGTTCTTCTGAGCTATCTTGAGGATGATCCATGCGTGGATATTCAAACAGGATTGACAGCCTACGAGATATTAAACCGCTTGGGGTTTCTCAGGGTGGTTTGGGATGCCCAGCCTGGTTCACAGCAAGACGAGGATTGGCTTTTAGATGCAACCCAGTTAGATACAATTGTGGGTTTCCTGGCAGAGGTGTTTGGTCATGAGGGCAGCATCTCTGCTCATGATGTTATGTTATGATACTCTGCTTGAAGCAGCAGGCAGGCAATGATCTCCTAAATAGTATTTCCAGTCGCTCATGTCGTTACTTACAGGCTGAAATGAACTCGCTAAACCAATGTTTTTGCCTTCTCTTCAAACACTTTTGAAGACCACATGAATCGGAGAGGAGACAGGGGTTGCATGCGATGGCACACGGGACAGGGAGCAGAACGGAAATGAATCCTGAAATTACACGAGAGAATATAAGTCACGATGGGAAATGCTGAGCCACCTCCAGAAGAAGGCTGTATCACATGATATATAAAGACAGAACAAGAAAAGGAAATTGGGAGTCCGCCATGGCAAAATCCACTGGCATCCCATGTAGGTGGTGCGGGAAGGGAGGAGAGGGCTCCGGAAGGAGCTCAGGTTGGCAATGCTTGGGGAATCGCAAGAAATGAGAATGCAAACTTCGGGGAAGCTCTTGCAGATCTAGAATGTCAAAAAGCACCCGCTGATGCAATGGGATGTGCATGCGATGGCGTAGATCGAGTCTACATCGTTCGTGTTTCTCTTCATGCCGTGTCCTCAATCGAAGCCTTCTGGAGCTCCTCGGAGACATCGGCGGTGGCATCGTTCTCCTGCTTCAGCTCAGCTTCGGCGGAGACTTTGCCATTGACACCGCTGTTCTCAATAGCGACCTTCTTGGCATGGTCGGTGGCACGCTGGCTGTCAGAGTTCGCCTCTTCCTCCTCCAGACGCTTGATCTCCTCCTGAGCCTTCTTGATGTTCTACACAAATCAGTCAGCACATCGAAATCGCCTGCAAATATCTCTCATAACTATTGTTAACTCACCTCCTCAGTCTTAGCGGCCTGGTTCTTCTTCCACTCGGTGATCTTGGCGGCAAGCTTCTCGACAACAGCAGGAACATCGGACTGGTTCATAGGAGGGTCGATCTTAACCTTGGCAAAGTCCTCAATGACACCGACATTGAGGTTGAACTTGGTGGGCTCGGCAGGAGTTCCGGGGGCAGGGCTGCCATTGGCGGTGCCCTTCTTACCCTTCTTGCCCTTCTTGCCGCCGGTGCCGACGAAGTAGTCTTCCTCGCGGTCCTCCTTCTTCAGGACCTTCATGCCCTTGATATTGGAGTCGTCAACGGTACGACCGACCTGAGCACGGAAAGCGGAAGACTGATCCTTCTTGTCATCGAGACCAAGGGTGGAGAAGTCGTAGGACGGGTTGAAGTGGCGGATAAGGCCTTGCGCGATGAGAATCTCGTCGGTGTAAGCGGGACGGGATGCCTCCTCGAGCTTCTTGTCGGCGATCTTCTTTCTCTTTTCGCGCTCAAAGGCCTCACGCTGGGCCTTCTGCTTCTCCCGGCGGATCCTCCAGGCCTCGTCCTCATACTCCTTGTACGCCTTGCGGGCCTTGTAGTAGTTGTCCTTGATCTCACGGATGGCAGTCCACTTCTTCTGCTGCTCAGCGTGCAGCTTAGTGCGCTCGTCTCTCAGGGCGTTCAGATTCTTGAAGGCACTGTCCTGTTCGGCCTTGATGGCATCGAGCTCCTTCTGGATCTCAGTGTACTTGTCGCTCAGAGCCTTGGCTTCGGGGTTGTCGAGAGTCTTCTTGAGGGTAGCAATCTGCGCCTTCAGGTCGTTGATGACCTTCTGCTGCTCGTCTAGGCCGGCAAAGTTCTTGCGCTGCTTACGAAGAGTCGAGATGTCGGAGAGAGCCTTGCGCTCGTCCACCAAGCGGAGGGTACCAGAGTCGACTTGCTTCTCGAGACGGGCGATTTCATGGTCAATGTCCTCGACATTCTTGAATGGCATGCGAGTGCGGGAGTTGTTCTGTTCGGTGATCCGGGCCTTGAGGGTCGACTCCAGAGCATTGATCTTCTCCTGGGTGCTCGTTCTTGAGGCCTTGAATCCCTGCTGCTTCTGACGAATGGAGGAGAGCTCAGCACGAAGTTCCTGTTGTCTCTTGGCTGCGGGCGAGTCCTGGTTGTTAGGCTTGGCGCTCTCGATCTTGGCCTTGATTTGGTTCTGCGCATAGTCAGTATCTTTAGATATGTTATGCAGTCTGCAAGTGGTCGTATACACATATCATTAAAGCAAAAGAGGAAATGATAGATGTGTGAGGGTCATTTTCCACAGAAGGAGGGGTAGAGGTATGGGAAGAAATAAAAAAAGAGGCACGTTGTGCGGAGCATGAAACAAACAACAAAGCAATAAAACAATGGACGTTATTAATTGAAGGAGACCCCACATACCAATTTCTCCTGGACAGCAGCATGCTCCTTTTCAGCCTGAGCGAGATCAGCCTTGAAAGCCTCCTCGTTGGGCTTGGTCGGCCTGGCTTTCTGCTCCGTGGCAGGAGCGGCATTGGCGGTGGCAGCCATGACTTTTTGAGAATTAAAGAGCGGGGATGAAGGAGGAAGAGATGAGTGAGGAGAAACTCAAAAGTGAGCCGAGATTGATCGTTTGGATCAATCGCAGAAAGACGCAGCTCAGGGGAGTGGGAAGAAAGGAGGGTAAGGTAGTAACACGAGAGTGATACACAAAAATAATTGATAATTGACAGGTAGGCGGAAAGTTGGGGAAGGGGACCGAGAACTCGTGCCTCTCTTCTTTCCCTGGCTCACTCTTTTTTTTCCCTAGCTCTTCTATGGTAAGCCTGGCCTTTACTGGCGTCTGATTCTCTTCTGGTTGGCGGCGCTTACCATTGGCGCTCTTAGCGCAGGTCCGCCCGATTTTTCGAGAACTTCAATCACTGACAGTCTCCAAATTCCTACTTATCGACCAGTTTTCTTCCATACAACTCCCGTCTGCGCCTGACATATTACTCGGCGCTCTCTCCGAGATAGCATTTCTTTTGCTTGTTACAATTTTTTCCTGAGGCAGCGGACAGGCGCGGTTACTTCAATTTTCAGCCATGGATGAAGAATACACCAGCTCCGCGGAGGCCGACCGCGAGATGACCAGACTTTGGCGAACCTGGAGGACGGTATTCGAGATGCTGGCGGATCGGGTGAGTTTCTCTGAAACGTTTATTTGTTTGCGCTATGTTGTCGTGCGGTTATGCTTACACGATTGTTCTGCTGCTAGGGGTACGAAGTCACAGAAGAAGAGATTCAAATTCCCCTAGATGAATTTAGACAGAAATATGCGGATCCTGTGGGATTCCCTGAGTACGCGACTACCCTGGACCTCTTTTGAATCCCTGTTCAATTCGTCTAACGCACTTTCTTCAACCATACAGCCGCACCAAGATGAAAATCAGCGCTCGTCCTACAGCAGCCATGCAAGCCAAATACACACCTTTGCCCACCCCCGCCAACCCAGACCCTCAACCTGACTGTGGTACTATCTATGTTGAGTTCTGTGCCGATTCCACCGGTGTCGGTACCAAGCAAGTTCGAGCCTTCAATCACTTTGTTGATGAGAACAACTTTCACACCGGAGTCTTCATTACTCAGACGCCAATCTCCCCATCTGCTGTGCGCCTACTGAGTGGTATCCCCGGTCGTATCTGTGAGCATTTCCAGGAGCAGGATCTACTGGTCAACATCACTCGTCACGAATTGGTTCCCAAACACGTCCTGCTGAGCCCAGAGGAGAAGAAGAATCTGCTCCAGCGGTATCGATTGAAGGAGTCGCAACTGCCTCGTATCCAGGTCTCTGATCCTGTTGCGAGGTACTTGGGTTTGCGGCGGGGACAGGTCGTCAAGATTATCCGAAAGAGTGAAACCGCCGGTCGTTATGCCAGTTATCGCTGGGTAATTTAATCGCGCTGGACTACATCAGTACGCATGTCTTTTCGAGCGACACAATCGTTCGCAGAAGACCTTTTGTGCGCCTTTCACATCTTCATGAGTCGGTTGCGGAAGAGTCGAACTGGAGTCCTCCGAGGTTATATTTCTGTCTCTCGGCTCTGCTTAGAGGACCAGGGTCTACGTTTTTCAGTACAATTCGTTGCGCTCAATGAGATGCGCTCGGAATTGATCTTGAATTGAAACTACTATTATACCCTCGGATAACGAAACCAAAGTTGGAGAGTCTTGTTGCGTGGTAACGACGGCAATCAGTGGTTGCAGGAAGGGGACCAAGAAGGCACAAAGGAAATATTGAAAAGTTCGTCCACTTGTACGCATTATGGGCAGCATGGCGCATGGGCGAAAGAGAGACTTCAATTTTGGTCGGGAACTGTTTCGTCACCAAGCTTTCTTCATTCTCTTTGTGATCTTATGTATGTATGCAAGTCCGTCGTTTCTTATTAGATAACCACTTTAAGGTATAGAATCAGTTGGAATTCTTACAAAGGGCTTGGATAAATAGCAGATATTCATATTCATTACTTTGTCCCTACCCTCGGTTTTGAGAGGTCCTTTTAATGCCTCAGGCCGCAAGAGCCCCACGGATAGCACAGCCGCCAGCACTGGACAGGCCGAGAACGCTGCCGAGAGTACGTCAGATCGTAGAGTGTGCCGCCCCCGTGATTTAGGTTGAGTCTGCTTGTTAGTTACCTACTTGATGTTTCTCAAATAATAAATTGCTTGTGATCCTCGGCCATATGTACCATCTTTTTTATTGCGCAAATTCTTCAATAGACTCTCAATTCTAATCTGATCTTTGTTCTTGAAGATGTTGGTTTGAGATTTTGATTTCAATTGCTGTTTGTTTTTTGACACCGTCGCTGCCACTGCTATACACGTTCCCCTTCATTCTCCTTCATCGGAATCGTTATGATGCAAGAAGTGACCGTAAGACCTTCCCACGTTTATCACTTAATCTGGTCTCGGCTTAGCAAGATGCTAACCCAATTTCCCATCAGGCTCTTTTTGCAAAGACTCAGTCGGGTTCTTACCTGCGTTTACGCTCTCTTTACCCGTCAATCCCGCGATGCTCCCGAACCCGGCCTTCTCTACGCTCTTTTTCCAACGACTCTCGTTCGAGTTCATCAATCGATACACTCTTGCCGTCCGGTAACCTTGATTCCTTAAGAAGAAACGCCAATCCTTCCAGCCATGGTCTCTGGACGCCGTCGCAATCTACAGCTTCGTTCTCTACTTCCTCTTCGCTCTCGGAGCCAGCGGATTGGGACGAGAATCCAAATCTTTCAATCTCTGCCTTTTCAGAATTACCGTCCAAAGACTTTGGCGTCAATCAGCATATGATCATTAATCAAGAATTCAAAGAGGCCCTGCGTCAGATTCTGTGGCAGTTCCGCGCTCCGATCCGATATGCTTTCGCCTACGGTTCCGGCGTCTTCCCTCAGTCCGGCAGTGCAGCCGGGTCCAGTCAATGTCACCCATCGGCCCCGGCAGCGATTCAGAATATGCAGCAGGGCAAGGGCAAGATGATCGATTTTATCTTTGGAGTATCATATACTCAGCATTGGCACGCACTGAACCTGAGTCAACACCGTGACCATTACTCCGCATTGGGGTCTACTGGGTCTTACATGGTTTCCCAGGTACAAGACAGATTTGGGGCAGGCGTATACTTCAATCCTTACGTGACGGTTAATGGCACGCTGATCAAATACGGAGTCGTGAACCTCGATACCCTGTGTAGGGATCTTAGTCAATGGGACACATTGTATCTCGCCGGACGGTTACAAAAACCTGTGAAGATCCTGCGCGACCACCCCAGGGTGCGCTTAGCCAACCAGATTAACCTCCTGTCTGCGGTCAGGGTAGCGCTGCTGCTATTGCCAGCCGAGTTCAGCGAATTCGAGCTGTACACAACTATCGCGGGAATCAGCTATATGGGAGATCTCCGTATGTCACTCCCAGCGGAGGACCCCCGGAAAGTGCGGAATATCGTCTCGGGCCAGATGGCACACTTCCGGCGGCTATATGCACCTCTCATTGAGAATCTTCCCAACGTCACGTTCAACGACAGACGCTGCACGGAAGAAGATTGGATCGACGACCCCAATGCGAACGTGCGTCTTACACAGGACATGGACCCGGTGAAGCGGGGCAATATGGTACGGCGGTTACCTGAATCATTCAAGCAGAAGTTGTACTTTCAGTATCAGTCTCGATTCGAAATTCCCCGAGTCGAGTTCAACAGGATGATGAAGGAGAGCAGCGACAGCGACTCGGAAGTAGTGCGACGGAGGCAGGGCGGTCCATTCGAGCAACGAATCGCGGCCGATGAGAACCTCAAAAAGGAAGTACAGGCGTCAATAATGAAGACGATTCGTTGGCCAAGTACCGTTCAGACCATCAAGGGTTTGTTTACTTCAGGAATCAGCAGAACCTGGCGCTACTTGAGCGAGAAGCAAAGCAAGTACAGAACCTCAGGCCGGAAACCTAAAGCTTCATCCGAGGAGTCTCCTTCTTCAAAGCAAGAATAGACCTCTTGAGCAATTCATCTTGGGTGTCATCAATACACGGGTGGTACGGATTGGCGATTCTTGGAATCCTAAGGCATATCGAGGCGTTCTTCGATTTTTCTTCATGAAGTACATATGTAACTACTATCCTCGGTCACCGGCTACATTCACATCATTCGACATACAATAAACAAGATTTATAGAATAGTCTACAGCAGTGGGCCGGATTGATTGAGTCATTCGTGCAAGTAGTCGAGTCAGGATTCCGACACCGGATTCCGGAGGTATCATCTTCTGTCTCCCCGCTATCCCCCCACCACTTTTTTGAACTCCAAGAAATTCCTTGTTAGATCATCATCCAAACCATCACAATGGCTCCAAACTCGTCGCCATTCGATCTTTCAAAGTGCGCGCGGCCGAACATCTTAAGGTTGCAACCTTACCGATGCGCAAGAGAGTGTGTTTCCCCAGGATCATCCCTTGCAAAAGTCCGTCACCAGAGCTAATGAGTCAGTGACTACAAAGATGACGGGACGAACATCTTGCTCGATGCAAACGAGAACGCCTACGGCCCAGGACTTGCGCTCAATTCTGAAGGCACGCTCGAGAAATCCACAGTCAATGGAGGCTCGTCGGGGTCTTCGAAGCCGGAGATTGATTTCCTGGGCTTGAACAGATACCCAGACCCGTAAGCTCAGCAATTTCCGCGGTCGCATGCAAACGCAACCCATTCATACTGACATGATGTATGATCGCAGACACCAGATCGAATTGAAGAAGTTGTTTTGCAAGTTTCGCAACACCCACGTTCACACACAGAAGGACCTGGGGCCGGAGAACATGTTCGTAGGTGTCGGGTCCGACGAGGCCATTGACGCTCTTTTGAGATGTTTCTGTGTTCCTGGAAAGGACAAGATCCTTACCTGCCCTCCTACGTATGGCATGTACGCCGTCAGCGCGGAAGTTAACGATGTCGAGATCGTGAAGGTACCCCTGGACGTCAACAATGGCTTCCAACTGCAGCCGGACAAGATCAACGAGACGTTGTCTGCGGATCCGTCGATCAAAATGGCGTACATCTGCTCGCCTGGTAACCCCACCGCGAACCTGATCAAGAAGGAAGACATTCAGAAAGTGCTGGAGCACCCCACCTGGAACGGGGTGGTCATCGTGGACGAGGCATACATTGACTTTGCGCCCGAGGGCTCCAGTCTTGCCGAGTGGGTGACAGAATGGCCCAATCTGGTCGTGATGCAAACTTTGAGCAAGGCCTTTGGACTAGCAGGCATCCGACTTGGCGTTGCATTTACAAGCCCGGAAATTGCCCGGCTCCTGAACAGCCTCAAAGCCCCCTACAACATCTCCAGCCCGACGAGTGCAATCGCGACCGCCGCCCTGTCGCCCGAGAACATGGCCGTCATGCGCAAGTACCGTGAGCAGATCATCGCTCAGCGCGAACGAATGTTACAAGAGCTCCCCAAGATCCCAGGTGTGGGTCGTTTCCTCGGTGGACAGGAATCCAACTTCCTTCTCGTAGAAATGCTCGACAAGCCTGCCAGCGAAGGCGGAAAGCCCAGTAACGCTGTGGCCTTGGCGGCCTACGAGGCTATGGCTGAGAAGCGGGGCGTCGTTGTCCGGTTCCGGGGCAAGGAACTCGGATGTGAGGGCTGTTTGCGGATTACTGTAGGAACAGAGCAAGAAGTCACTCGGTTCCTACGGGAGTTGAGAGCCGTGCTAGATGGTCTCCTGAAAGGGGTGGAAATCAAATCGGTCAGGGACGAGGTGAACAGGGAGAACCAGGCCAATCAGGTTCTTGCCTGATTGTTCAGGATAAAGCAATTCTAATGGGATTCTTTTCGGCTTACTAGATATAGATTATGAGATTCATATGAAAGCTACATGGTATCATTCCGCACTGACATCCCCCGAATCGGAGGGAAAGGTTGTATAATATAGTCGAGTACCACATTGTATCTTTTATCTCCAAGACATGGACAGTGTGACCAGGTAGAGAAACTGAGTTGTAAAGAGGTAAACCACGGCCCAATCCTGCCTGTCTGTCTGTACATTTGGCCTAGCACAAGCATGGATCGGGAATATTAATCTGAGGTGTGAAACGGTCGATTCTCTCCCCTGTCCCATCCTGGTCAGAGTTTCTCGTGCGTCTACGGTAACTCCCCTTCCTCTTGTCCGACTCATGTACAGTTTAGACTTCAGAGTAACATCAGCCCTGTCAGCTGCATTCCACGTGGAGAGGGACAAAGATGGTGGCACAGAGCCAGGGACTGCAAAGGAAAGCTCTGAAGCAATATCAGTCGAATTTATAATGGATGGTATAAGTTACATTCAATGATGGAAACGGTGGATCTCCATTTCCAGGCGACATTGCACTTAAAACACTTGTTAAGAGAGCTAAGGGAGTACCTTAGTCTAGTGGTACCGCAAGAGACCAGATCATAGTAGAGTGTATTATGGCGTCGGGTAACATCTCCTCGAAAGCAGCTTAGTCTATGGGGTAATCAGTCTAGGCCAATCTGGCTTGGTTAACATGCAATCAACAGTAATAACAGTCTCGTTATCATCAACCTAGGCTTTTGCGGTGTTTATTATCATGTGTTTGCTCGTCCATCCCTCAGCCTCTTATCACGACGAGTCCCGAGCCATCCCATTGCGGATGATCCATGGATCAGCGTTTTTTCAACGCCAGGAGAAGAGAAGAAAACAGGAGTATCTACAGGAAGCATCCCCAGATTGCCAGTCACGTCATGGTCCAATGTCCGGTTTCCATCTCATCCTGGGTTGGTGGTTGGATGGTTCGGTTTCGGTGCCATCACCTGCGTGCCATCGTTTATTCGTCTTGGCTGCGCCCATCTTGGCCCGTACTGTTAGCCTTGAACTTATCTCCGACTTTCTCTCTCCACAAGTCTATCTAAGCGAGTTCCCTGTCTTTTGCCTCCCGTATCTCACTCTGTCCCGCTCGATGCCCAGCATCCAATCCCAGTCACCGTCTCTCAAATACCCGTTCTCATATCAGGAGGCTATCACACGAGCTTCTTAGCTAATGGTCAGTGACCACTCAGCAGGGGCCAAGTCTTCCCCTCCCAATCCCCGGCGTTATCTTCGTGGCTTGGTTATCTCTGGCCCTTAAGAGGTAGATAGTATTTGCTAACTGGATTGAGTCTGGGTTCTCTCAGTTTTCGTTGAGTGGTTTTCTGGTACCATAGCGATGAGGCAATGACAGACTCACCGGCCAGTGTAATCTCCACCTGCGCTCATCGCGCTACTTTACCTTGAGATCCTTCCAGCTACCCCAGGGCGAGAGAGAGTCGTGGCGTGGCTTATTTATTTAATATTCACTCTCGACTCTTCGTTGGATTGGTAGCTTGTCCAAGCTCTCTTCCTTGCTACCTGAGTAGGTACCTAGTTATATATCAACCGGATCGACGCTTTGAAAACGGCGGTGAATCCGAAGCTGCCTCTCGAGCTCTCGCGTCATCTTTGTTCCCTTTTGTTCTTATACCAACGATATATTAACGATAGCTGGGACCTTTGTACTCTACAACTACTATTATCGTCATTATTGCTTCAGGGACCCTTGGTTCTGGGGTACTTTTCCGCCGTTGTTTCATCTCCATCTATTAGAACCCACCCTTACTTGACCCTTAAGTATCATCGCGTGAAATTCTCCGTCTTCTCCCCTCCGATCTCTTAGTTTGCCTCCCCCACACTGTTTCCCCGGAGTTAGAGCACGTGCGCTTTATTGACTGTGGTCCCTCGATGGTATTCAAGCTGAACGATGTAAATCAATTTGAAGCTATCCGATTCACACCGCAATTCTCCGGGACCTCTTATCGTCGATTGACCCTCATAAGAAACGCCTTTGCCGTCTGTTGATCCCTGGCCCCTCTTCGGAGGTGGCTCAGCGGCCATGGATTTATACCAATCGATGCTGAACACACGAGGGATCTATTCGCAGACGCCCCCGGACATTCGGACACGGTTTGATGATCACCCCACACTCCTGGTGAGCTGGTGGGCGACCGGATTTTCTCTGGCGTTCATTATAACCCGTGTCTGTGGTCGCTATATCCGGACTGAGCGGTTCTTCCCAGAGGACAAGATGATGATGGTTAGCGTGATTCCGTTGTTGATACGGATGGCGCTGGTGCATGTGGTACTGCTCTATGGCACGAACAATACCAAGACGGCTGGCCTGACTGAGGAGGAAATACGGCAGAGAGAGATTGGCAGCAGGCTGGTCCTTGCCGCTCGAATATTCTATGCGATTTTGTAATACACCTTGCCCCCGAATTTGCGTTCTTGGTCATTGCTGGTATACTGATGATTTACTTCTACGAACAGCATTTGGATCGCCAAATTCACCGTGTGCGAATTTCTGAAACGAGTTGCAGGGATGATCTGGCAACGGTCACTCCGAATATTCCTCCAGATCATTTACTACTTCCTGGCGTCGACATTAGTCGCAGTGCTGATTGCGACTCTCGTTGAATGTCAGCCTTTCGACCACTACTGGCAGGTTGTTCCGGATCCAGGGCCGCAGTGTCGCTTGGGCTATGCCAATCTGATCACGATGGGGGCATGCGACATTATCACCGACCTGCTTCTGGTTGCCTATCCCATTCCGATCGTCTTAATGACGCATATGCCGATGAAGCGCAAGGTGGTACTCGCAGTGCTCTTCGCCTTGTCTCTGATATTGGTTGGGATCACTTGCTATCGCGTTCCATCGGTCATTTGGCACCACGGATCGCAGCAGTATCGATCGCTTCTGGCGTCGCTGGAGATCCTGGCCGCGACCGCTGTCTCCAACGCGGTCGTCATCGGCTCATTCGTCAGAGATAAGGGTGTTAAGAAGGCGAAGTTCAAGAAGGATGTTGGTTCGGCCTCGGTGAGCGAAAGTATGGATCACAGCTCGACGCGACGTGCCACTATTACCTATCATCAATGGGGCAGCGACTCGGATCTTGCTGGAGATCTAGGGATGCGACTGGCCCCTGACCTTCACTCCTCGGACAACAAGGTTCCCCGTCCAGCTCCAATCGCCGTGCCCTACCATCCCCTCACGGCCCAAACGGGGGCACTGACCCCGAATTGGTCCTTTGGCAACAAGTGTCACTCGATGGGAACAGACGACGACATAACGTCTACAACTGGTAGCTTGGAGCTGAAAGTCAGCCCTCATGAGTACATCGAGACCAACAAAACCCCTCACAAAAAGTTAAATGATGCCGCCCTCTCCTCCCCTAGCAAAGTCTCCATCTTCGATGTAGGTGGGCTACTGGACGACACCCCAACGCCAGGGTCTCACAACTCTTCTGGCGAATCGACACGCCATCGCGAGCTGAGCTTTGGCTCGCAGCAATATCGCAATGGTAGCAGAGCTTTCCTGCAGGACGTGGGGGGCTTACTCCCCCCATCGAACACAAGAAATGGCCGCCGACGGGGCTCGAGTGTCCACTTTAGCGACTCTGCAGATCCCCCCGTGCCTCCGTATCACCCCCAGCGGGATACTCACGCGCCCATTCTGGAGAGGTCGGATGATATGGAGCTCCAGGATGTCGGCGGTCTTCTCTCGAAAGAGACATGAGTCTTTTGACACCTGAATACGACGCGATCTACTGTATGATAGCATCATGGCCTACTTGCATTTTTTGTTCATTCTATGGGTTACACTGTGTGATTTAGCGACGGCGTCGGCGTGTGGTGCTTTGGGCACTGCTTTTGGGAGTTTTGCTGGATCAGCGTGAAGTCAGGGCTTATGACCTGACATAGAAATGTTACAACCACCGGCACTTCGCCTAGTTGTCAGGAGTATACATGTCTAGTGCAGACCAAACCGTTCTCGCCAGAATAATACCCCTTGAAAACTATTAAGCCCATACATTCCTTCGTTTTCTTAGTTTTTGATATCATATTCCACTTTAAGCAGTGGATAGTGTGTTGATGCAACCCTTTTTCGCATATGGGCAGACTCGGACGGATCTAGGGATTAGATACTTTCTTTGGATGGTGCATGCTTTACAATGACAAGCTCTGGTTGTCTGCGGCCAAGCTAACTGCTCAAAACCATGGATGTTTGAAACCTCACATGAGCGATGTCCTTCCTCTTAGACGGTCTGATTAGTACTAATACCACGTATGCTTCCGATACGACCCTCGTCGATTTGTCTGTTCTTTTCTTTGTCGTGCTTTTCCTTGGCACCTTTAGGGGTACCGCACGGTGCGTACTTGGCTTTACGTATCAACATCAAACTCTCGGCCTCGCGTCCAGGCAAAGTGTGTCAATCAGACGACTGTAGAGGCCGTGATGTGCCTCTTTGCTACAGCAATATGATAGATATACGTATGCCACGGCCTGGCTCGACAGAATCCAGCGGCCTCAAGGATTGGCTTGACGAGCTTCGCCCCCGCAGCTCGCTCTGTCTCCTACCCATACGTATTCTGAGGGACGACGACTACTAGGGCACGAGGCATATACTATATACTTCACTACAAGTATAACGAAGCTCCGGATGAATAAATATATGCGCACGCAATGCCGGTCAGTCCCGTACTGTTCGCTGTTTATCCCACCAGGCAATGCAAACAGCAACGATCTCCAACAGACCGGAAGATGACGAGGTTCTGCGCAACAATGAAGAGATAAGGGAATTAGTGAATCGCATACCCTGTAGGTGGAACTGCCTTGGAGGAGAAGTACTGCGAGTACTGCGATTACTGCGAGTATGACTCTGGTCAGGCGAACGGATGAGGAAATTGATAAGATGATATATACCTGTCAGGTCGGTTCGGTTTTGCCCAATATTCGTGATACAGGAGAAATAGTTTGGTGTTCTGGACTTAAGCTACGTGTACTATGGAAATTATAGGAAAGCAACGTCTTGCGCAGACGATTTCAGCCTAGCTCTCATTGTCCAGGTTGGATTTCGCCGAAGATGTGGTATCCAGGCCCGACGCGCTCGCAGTTATATATACTTCACGCCGGGGAAAGGCGACTACTCTGTCGGTTAGCATTTAGAATCTGGATGACATGCGAAGAGAATACCTAGCAGGAATGAACAAGATAATTCAATGAACACAGCATTAACTTATCAGTGAAGACCTCGTGCTCGTTTATCTGCTACGGTGAGCCTCCAAAGAGTAGACGTTAATACTCTCTCTTGCAATCACTGAAATTCCTAGATCCTATAGATCAAAGCAACGCGGAGTATATCACGTCTCAACCCCCGATGGTCTAGTTGGATATGGCGTTCGGCTGTAATGGAAGAATAACCTTGTAACCGAAAGGTCGCCGGCTCGATTCCGGCTCGGGGGACGACTATTTTTTCTTCTTTTTGTTAAATATTTCTAACCGTTCCCCGTTGCGGAAAATCGACTATCTACCAACCACCTTTACCCCTTTAATTGGCCGAAGCGCCTGCGTGGAAAAATTCATTTGAGACGAAATGGGTCTATCCGTTCCAAGTACCCTGAAAATATTGAAGTGACCAAGTCTCTGCCCAGTGATTTACTCCATACAGGTGGAAGCATATAAGATCCCAATTGAACTACTGTTGCCGTCGAGTCGATCTAAGCGATACCTCGCGAGGATTTTATCCAGCTATCGCACGGCTTCCACTCTCCAGTTTCTCCCAGTCACTACATACCAAGAATCAAACAGGTCCGAGGATGGTTGAGCCTGCCCAATGCTGGCACTGACTACATAGCACCAGCACCCGATTCCAGTCTCACGTCAGATCCAGTCTTATAGGTACGAGTAACCTTCCTATTCAACCAAGCAACCCCCGATGGTCTAGTTGGATATGGCGTTCGGCTGTAATAGTTACTCTCATTGGAACCGAAAGGTCGCCGGCTCGATTCCGGCTCGGGGGAGGGTTAATCTTTTTGCTTTGATTCTGATCCTGTTTGCTCACTAGATAGTCGTGTGTTTTGTGGGTTTTGTGGACCTCAATATCTCAGCGACCTGACGCCAAGGAGTACGGTGTGTCATATGTGGCTAGGGTAGGCGGGTTAAGGCCGCTTTTCACTATTTATTATAATTAAAGGCTTGTTCTAAATTGTTGATCTGTCCGTCTTGCATTTTATAGACGACACCCGCCTCATCGCTCCAAAACTAGCTGGGTATTCTTGGCTCAAAAAGTTACTTCCAAAAGGTCCATCCAGTCTACAGAGGCTGACTGAGTCTTTCAGAATCCGAACTACTCTGGTTATTGAGTTAAATAAGCCCTTGTCCAACACGGGATGGAAACCCCCGATGGTCTAGTTGGATATGGCGTTCGGCTGTAATAGTTACTCCCATTGTAACCGAAAGGTCGCCGGCTCGATTCCGGCTCGGGGGATAATCTTCCTTCTTTCCATCTTTTGTCTTTTTACTGCTCCTTACGAGTAAAAATGGAGACTGAATTTGAAAATGAAAATTCCCCTCTTTCTTGCGGGATGCTATCTCACACGGCGCATCCAGTGATGATTGGCTATCAAAATTCCAACAAAAAAGTACCTCCCCCGAGCCGGAATCGAGCCGGCGACCTTTCGGTTACAATGGGAGTAACTATTACAGCCGAACGCCATATCCAACTAGACCATCGGGGGTTTGGTGGTTGTAGAGTCGGAGAAACTGTGACTCATGAGCAGTCCTTCCGTTCAATCATCCGCCGTCGCCTTTTGACAGGCTTTACGGCGTCCGATTGTTCCAAAAGATTTCGTTTCGTGAAGTGGACTGCTTCGTATGACAGAACTCATAAATGTCACTCGGGATTGGCTGTTTTTCCTGTTGCGCGAGGTAGATGCATGGGAGTCACGCAAACGAAATAAAAAAAAATAACAGATCCCCCGAGCCGGAATCGAGCCGGCGACCTGTCGGTTACAATATTCCATTACAGCCGACCGCCATATCCAACTAGACCATCGGGGGTTTTCTTGGCATTTTGCCAAACGCCCAAACAAATAGAAGCCTAGCCGTTTCGAAGTCCACTTGTTGGGGGCGTCATCTGTTCCGCTGCCGTATACAGTGCATATCGCTTGTCGGCCCCAATATATATAGAACAAAAATACCGAGGATGCCTCTGCGATACTAGTACATGCAAAGCTCCTAAACATGTCTAAACTACCCCGCATGCAAGGCATGTAAGTAGAGTAACACATCATTGTGCTGAGTGACAGTCTGATCACGTGCGGTCGTTTCATTACGGGGTAGCGCGTCCTTTAACCCAAACAAGCCAGTAAACAGAGCCCACTCCCTCGACGACCACCACTTGCGACCGGAAACAACAAATCGACCGACTTGAATAACTCATGTGCCGTACATATTTTGAATTTGAAGGGGGCCTTCTTTTTTAATGCGATCTCCTTTTTGGTATAATGATTAAGGAAATGGAGACTTTCGCCGCCCGTCTCGCCAGCTTTGATCTGGTTCTCCATCCTGAACGACGACGGACATCGAGCGCAAAGTCCGTCAAGCCGATATCTTGGCCTCATAGTAGGCCGTCGCCTGCAGAGGTACTACCTCTCTTTAATATCTGTCTTTGTTGATACAATAGCTGACACCTAGCTAAAGCTAGCGCATGCAGGATTCTACTACAATCCCTATGAGACCAACCCCGATAACACAACATGCTACCTATGCCAGCGCGCGCTCGACGGGTGGGAATCGGAGGATAACCCGATTACTGAGCATCTTAAACACTCAAAGGATTGCGGATGGGCTATCATGATGGACATCGAGCAGCACAGCTCAAATCCAGCTGAAATTGAAGATCCAACAAGCGACAGGATAGCGCAGGCAAGACAAGCCACTTTTGGCGATCAGTGGCCACACGATGGCAAGCGGGGCTGGGTTTGCCAGTCTGAAAAGGTAGTGTTTGACATGTTCTCAATTCCAAAGCGCAGTTTATCAGCCTCTTGAACTTGCAACCTGATATTTTGTCCATGGCAGATGGTAGAAGGTGGATGGTACTTTTGCCCGACTGAAGAGAGCAATGATCTAGCCAGTTGTGCTTACTGTAAATTGTCTCTCGACGGATGGGAACCCAAAGATGACCCTTTGTCAGTGTCTCATCGCTCCTTCCCTCTTGATATTCACTGACTTGCCTAGTGAGGAGCACTACCGACGGTCGGCCGACTGTTCGTTCTTTGTCTTTGCACAGCCTCCTGGCAAGAAGTCAAAATCTTCCCGATCAAAAAAGTCGCGCGTCTCAAAAACATCGTCTCGTCTCTCCACCCAATCTACAGTATCGGAAGCGCCCATCACCGAGCTTGACAGCCAAATGGATGAGGATGATGCTCCCCAGCCGCCAACCAAAACGAAAGCCTCAAAGAAATCATCGAAATCCAAATCGAAAACCTTGAAATCTAAGAAGGATGATACCCTAGAGCCTGATAACCAGATGGACTTAGACACCACGGAATATGCCCAACCTGAGCCTTCCAGGCCCAAGCGGACCAGAGGCAAGAAGAGGTCTAGCGATGAAATGGACCTAGACGAGTCTAACATGGCTATTGTCGAGGGCATTCATCAATCCGAACCTCCGACCAAGAAGAGAGCGACAAAGTCGCGCAACAGTGCTACTCAGCGAGAAGACAGCACTCGCGGTGATGTTGCTATCGCAGATGTGCATGGACCGGACGAAGAGGCTTTGTTCGAAGCTGAATCCAAGAAGGGGCGTGCGGCCACCAAGAAGAAGACATCATCTAAAGGTCGGAAGGTTTCAGAGGATTCATTGGTAGCAAAGGCAGCTCCGGAAGCTCGCTTACCGCGAGATTCCGAGATTGATGCAGCAATTGAGGCCGAACTTGAAGTCGGCGAGCCTATGGTCGAAGAGCCTCCCGCGGAAACACACAAGCCTTCGAAGAAATCGAAGTCCAAAAAGAAAACAAAGAAGGCGGCAGAGGAGCCACCCAAGGTACAGCATGATACTGTCGAGCGAAACGCAGAGCAAGAGTTGCGCCGAGTAGACGACGATGAATTCATTTATAGGCGGACAAGTGACATTCAGTTGCCAGCCGAGCAGCCGAAACCAGCTAAATCCACTACCAAGCAGAGAAACTCCAAAGAAGCAAGGCTTTCCGAAAAGAAGATATCCGAGTCACCCAAGAGCCGCCCAGCAACTAAAGCTGACTCGCCAGAAGTTGACGCCGAAGCTGATCGCAGGCACCAAGGGTCTTTTGTGTCAGTGGAGGTAACAGCAAGGAAACCAGAGCAAGACTTGGAACCCGAAAGGAGAGATAATGGCTCTCAAACGAAGAAGGCGACCAAACAGTCCTCGACCAGCAAAACGAAGAAAACTAGTCACACAAGGGACATATCTGCGGAGCCTCTGGAGCCTTCAGAGGCTGAAACTCCTGCCTCCGAAGGGCCTGAAACAAGGCATAGCTTGGAGCCGGAGGCAGCTTTGCAACCCGAACAAAAGACAATTTTCCATCACAGTCAGGACCATGTACAAGAACAAGAGCAGGACCACGAGGACAACATAGAGCAAGACAGGGAGGTAGATCCGGAGCCTGAGCCGCAGCTGGAAGCCAACGAAACGCCTGTCCGTCGCCGGTCATCCAAAGTTCCCCCGAAGACGGCCGAGAGATTTAGCAACATCCCCCAAGAGAAGCAATTTGCCAAGTCGATTGCGGAAACTCTAACGCCGAATTCCCATAAAGCGCCACAAGCTAGAATAAACTCTGACCGACAGGAAAGCGATGCGGTGTCGCCTCTCCCTTCCACTTCGAAGAGTTCGCCATCTTCATCACCCCAGTCTTCCGATGCTGAGAACCAACCACCAACCATACAACCATCGGCTCTAAGGACGCAACTAGCATCACCGTCCAAGGAGAAAGCGGTTCGCATTCCCTTGGTAACCAGTACGCCCTCGCCGTCCAAACGAAATGTGAACTCTGGCGCACTCAGGAGTCTACACCCCTGGACACCTATTGACATAGACGAAATTCTCTACGCCTCAATGAGTGATAAGGAGAACGTGGATGTAAGGGCTGCTCTGAACAGTATCAAAGGAGATCTTACAAGTCCCGAGAAGAAGATGACTGTAGAAGAGTGGATTTACTGGCATGCTCGGAACGGAGAAGAAAAGCTCAAGCGCGAATGTGAGAGATTGGTCAGTCAGTTCGAGAAGGAAGGGGCCAGAGCAATGCGCGCACTGGAAGGGATCGAGTGCATTGACTGAAACATGGCGTTTGATTTGAAGAAGCTCGGTGTTATAGGATGGGAACAATGGCTCTCTGTTTTAGCACTTATTTTCTTGAATGTATTCCTGGACGCGATATCTCTGAAGCGAATCTGCAATATCACAGCGCGGTAAATGCAAAATTCCTGTCTGTTTTGACACTAAGAACCCAGCCCCAAAGAAAATCCAAATAAAACCAAACGCCTGGGTATCTGCAAAACTTTTGTCCCTTCCAATTAATTGAAGTTTCTCGCATGTGCAATCCCTCTCGACGCCTTGTACTATGCGATAATGCCAAGTCGACCTTCCCAGGAATCTTCCTCCTGCTTGATCCCATTCTCTCCATTTTTCCGACGCTTTTCGTTCCTCTTTCTTCTCTTTTCCTCTCTCTCTTTGGCCTCTTGTTCCTCCCTCTCCTTCAATCTTTGGCCAAGATCCAACTGCCAGGCCCGCCGTTCTTCCTCCTCCCTGACTCGCTTCTGATGAGCCAGAAATCGTAACCGCTGCCGCACATCCTCCAAACTAGCGCGAACCACCTCGCCACTCTGACCCGTCGCAATCAAGTGTTGCTTGCTGTTCAAATGCTCCACCAGCTGCAGATTATCCTTGAAGGTAAGATCACAGTCGGAGCAGTAGAATCCAGCACCGCGACCCCTTTTTCCCACTGCCGATCCCGCTGGAACGATCGTCGTCTTGCCCACCATCGAGGCGACATCGAGGCGCTGTTTGCGCGAGGTTGTTGCCTCGAGAGTGCTGTAGTCCACCGGCGCATGCCATTTTTTCCCTAGCAGTTTTGCCTCATAGCGCGCCTTGCCCTCTTCTTTGCGCTTTGCTTCTTCATCTGCGGCCTTTTTGGCGTATTCTTCTCGGTCCCATGTTTTGCGGAAGGCGGTATCTGATGAGGGGGCTCCGTATGCGGTGTTGCCTTTGCCGGACATTGTGAGGAGGGTTTGGTGGGTAGTCTTCTAGTGGGTTTGCTCAGGCGGTATTCTGTATCTTCCCTTCGTACGAAGACTGAGGTGATAATCCTCAAAGTATGAGAATCGATAGGATTGCTGCGACGATGGGAGATGAAGCTTTCCGCTGTCATGATGGCAATAGATGTCCGGAAGTGGCGGGCGGTGAGGCGGTGGCTGATGGGGATCACATCACCGCCAAAGAACGAGGGGGAGTCCGTCGCGTCCATTCTTCCTTCCAGTCTGTTTTTAATATTGTTTAGTAGCATCTGCTCGAGCTGTGTATTTACTTTTCTTAGTTTCACTTTATGGTTATTGTACAGAGGGTGTGGGATGAATGGCGCATTGAGACGTTGGTCGATCGCGAATCACTCCTACCTATCATCTCGAATTCTTGACGCCGACAGGAAGCCCAGTGAAACAGGTCATCGGATTCCTTTTTTGGGGTAATGTCGGTGCCTCAAGTTGCTTTAAATAGTCGCAACACTTCGTATTGTCTGTCCATTCCTTTCTGTTTGTGTCTGAACAGCCACCTTTCTTTTGTATTAAGTTTCAGGCAACACCTTTGCTCCAGTAACATATAAGTGTTTGTGTTGGACTTAAGTATTGTTGAAGTTGGCTCTGGCTTTCTCTCTACTTTGACTCTCAACGAACCCATCCAAGCAATATGCAGGCGGCTAAGCATTCAGTCATGGACGCTCCTTCGGAAGGAGAATATATTTCCTTTGAACACGCTCTTATGGCTCTACCAACAGAGCTGCATTTACAAATCTCTTCGTATCTTTCCTATCCCGACGCTTTGGCGCTCAAACACACCTGTCGTCATTTCTACTATCTTGTCTATACCGGCGTTCATCTTAAAGTCGACTGGCTGGTCGAGCGTTTTGAGCGCAAGCTCGAGTGTCCTATGGAGAAATGCTCCTTTCGGACAGACGAGTCGTTTTGCAATCCAAGGATCAGGGGAATCATGGAACGCCGACGACGACATTTGGAGTGTCCCCGAAGAAGAGGAGGATGTCTCGTCATCGAAGGGAGGACCTGTCAGAAGGATCTGGTCCCGATCTGGCTGAAGAGACAGGGCCGGGTGAAATTCTTGAAACATGCGGGCAGGGAAGGTCTGTCGGCAGTCCCGTGCCCTTCGTGAGGCCTTGAGTTCGGTCGAGCTCCTGTGAGCGCTGACGCTGAGTCCCTTCTAGTGCTGATCCATGGTTTGATCTTCCTCTGCGTCAGCTTGTTATGGAATCTCGTGAGGTAGACTCGCCGTCCGGATGCTTCCATGCGAAACGTCTGCTCACTGCCACAGGTGGTTTTATCGTTGATCAAACGAGACGCGCAGCATCACTTTATAGTAAAGACAGCTGTGACTGTACAACTCATCGTCAAAGTTTTTACGACAGGACAACCGGCAACGATATCCATTCAATTGCCATACCGCTTCGTCAAACTTCAAATCCATGTGAACAATGGGAACTGGCTATGATGGGGGAGCACTTCTTCATAATCGGTCGATCACTTAACCCGGGTTGGCTTTCGAGGAATGAGCGGCATTCGACAGTGTCCAGAAGAAGTCCTGAAGGCCTTTATCTTGCGAGCAGTAACCGAAGAACTCCAGGCGCTCGCATGCTATAGTTCAACAGAAAAAGCCTCAAGCGATTGATGAGAGCATGAATCAAGGCCTCGTGTTCCTTGCTAGTGAAATCATGCGCAAATTGCCTCCTTTCCCGTATATCGGTGTCACGCCTGGGAAAGGTGGAGGCGAGGCCAATCTTTCATGGCGTCCTTGTCATCAGCATCGCAACGAAGCGTGAGCTTTCATCTAGCCCATATCATTCCCTTCTTGACGCGAGTTCTGTTCGAGATATATAACCATACTTTTGGCATTCCCATAACCGAGAATGTCTCGGTCTAACATTCTAGCCGTTGGGTGGTTAGCAGTGAAGATCTATCGCTCGAAGCATTGCAATTCTCACAATGACATTCACGCCTCTGGGTGTCGTCTTGCTATCTGAAGGCGAGGAATGAGATGTATAGATAGTCATTCAGGTAATATCTAATTTAATATATAAATATCATATTGTGAAACGTCTTTGTCCTGAGTCCAAGCATCTTGAATACTTGGCTTGGCTGCCATTTCCACTTCTTCACCCCGACCAACGAGCACAATGCCACTGAACAACCATTGATTATACTACATAGACGAAAGGGAGATTACTAAAATACCCTCAGGGGTAATTGCCCGTGGAAATATCGATGAACTCAGAAATCTGGGTTGATGCTGCTTTGACGTCACTTCTACGCCAGATCTCGGTGATCGACCTACCATACAACAACAACATCATCGTCACACCCACTGTACTCCAGACACAGGCACCTTGGGGCCTGAGATATGCAGGCCCCTGTCAGACACTGTGTTTGATTGGCTGGACATGGTATACGTCAGTCCATCTGGGATGAACAGCCGATAATCGTACCTGTTGCTGGCATATATATACCGCTCACCATCGTTGTCTTTCTCCAATACCTTTCTACTGACATCTCATATTGCTTTCTTACCCTGTCTATCTGCGCTATATACAATGTCTTCCACAATCAACACAAGCACCGGCAACAAGCCCGTCGATCCCTACAAGGCCAAGAGCCTTGAGGACCCCCCTCTCCAGCAAAAAGTCGAGGACATGGTCAACTTCATCAGCGAGACCAAATTCGGCATGTTGACGACGAAGCTGTCCAACGCGGACCTCTTGACTTCGCGGTGCATGGCCCTAGCAGGAAAGGTACCGTATTTTCTTCCCACCGAAACGACGAAGAAAGAAGGAAAGAGCTGACGCAATGGCGGATCCAGGAACACGGCGGGATCGACCTCATCTTCCACACGAATCTCTTCTCAAGCAAGACGATGGATCTCACCGTTCACCCGTCAGAAGTCAACATGTCCTTCCTGGATCCCGTGAGCGGCTCCTGGGCTTCGATCTCCGGCACTGCTGCCCTGATTGCCGACCAGGAGACTGTGAAGAAGTACTACTCGCCTGCGTTGAAGGCGTGGCTGGGTGATCTGGGCGACGGTGTGCATGACGGTGGCCCGGGAGACCCGCGAATCGGCGTGATCAAGCTTGAGGCCAAGCTGGCGACATATGCCATTACGCGCAAGGGGATGATTGGCAGAGCCGTGGAAACAGTCAAGAGCGTCTCCAAGGGTGATGTTCCTGCCATCAGCAGTCTCAGGGAACTGACTGAGGAGGAATTGGCTGAGTGTAAGTCCATCTGAGGACGTCACAGAAATAATACCCTCAAGTCCTTCTCAACGTATGCTGACTTGTTCAAGGGCGCCGGACGCACCAATAATTGTGTGCTGGAAGTGGTTTCGCGTTCACGACTTTACGAACATTGAGCTGTTTGGGCTTGGAGCATTCTGGTAATGTTGCTCAGAATAATTGACTATGTAGTATGAAAAACAACATTGTGAAATCTCACCAACGCATGCACAACTGCAAAAGATATGGCAGAAGATTCCACCAAAACAACTTTAATATCGTACAATCGTAGTTCATGGGTATCTATCGGAGTATAGCTCCGCCGAAGGAAAGAGTAAACGCCGGGAAATAAATCGTATGAGTCGTAAGACGGTGACAGGATGTGGAACTCGGTCAAATCTGGGAGTACATCAGCATGGAGGTCAAAATATAGCTGAGGATGGATCCTACCAATCTCAAAGGCATACGGGCCGGGATGCGCCCATTGTGCAGGAGCATAGCAATGTTCTTGTTCGGAGTGGCTTGAAGCTTACGGTAAGCCTCACGGATGTGTCTTGGTTCAACTGGCGTACGTCCCTCTTCGGGAGGATCGAAAAGACCGGTTTCTCGCTTACGCTTCTTCGCGTTTTCACCTGCTCCGCTTTCGGCTCCTCCACGACGGATCTTCTCACGGTCCTCGCGTTCCTTGACCTTGAGTGCTTCTTCGGTCAGGGTCTGAACTATCTCAAACGTCAAGAACCCAAGGATATCGACGATATCGTCATTGGGTTTCGACTCCGTCACGATGCCAAAGCCAGCCCACTCTCGAAAACGCTTGCTCTTGCGATAGGTAAACGATGCTTGACGGCATTCCGACCAGAACACATACTCTTCTCTGGTCATGTTCTTTGTGCGTTCATCAGCTGCTGCAAGACGTTGAAGAGTTGCATAGTTCTGCTCTTCTTCCTCCTCATCTTCTTCGTCCTCCCTCTCCGGTACCTGGACGGAGTAGAAGCTGTTTACGTCCCACACAAGGCCAACACGCGCCCTCTTGTTTTTCGGTTTGGAAGCAACATCTTGAGGCCCGGCAACGACGCCTCCCGCCATCGGGTCATCAGCACCTGCGAAGTCCGCCGCGTCGGCGCCACCTTTATCGTCCGAGTCTTTGACGTTTTTACGGACATCCTTCCAGGAAAGGAAGGTCTTAAGACGTGAGACTTTGGCCTTGTCATGTCGAATTAAAAATATCAAATCATCTGTGGAAATAGACCGCACACCCCGGCGTGTAGCCAACGTCGTGCTTCGTGCAAGCTGCAGTGACAGTGTTAATCAAACATCATGCCTCAAGGAAGGAAAAAGCATACGATTTCAATCACTTGCTGGCGAACGATATCCTCAATAAGTGTTGTCGTTTCAACGGATGGTTCGGCAGTCTCTCCAGAGACGAACATCATCTGCGAAAGAGGTCAGCAAGCTGAGTTCGAAATCTGGCATGGCACCCGAGTCCATTTCAGAATGATTGAAGCCTTCTCAGACGGCACCCTGAGCATCTCCGTCGATTCACACCGAACCGAAGTATTTGAGGCACTCTGGTCGGAAGAAGCAGCACTTCAAGTGCAGTGATCTGCTTCTCAGACGGCTCGCTCTTTCTAACGAAAGGATGACAGGAAGACGCCACGAGACCGAGGAGGGTACCAGGCAACGCTGTAGATAAAAGGCCAGGAGAACAGATGATAAAAGGATTGGTCTAACACAGTGGTATATGGAAAAGTAGGTCATAGAACAGCAAGTCCTTGCAATACATCACGTAGAGGGTCACATATCGAGGGAAATCGGGTCAACTACACGATATGTCCCAATCCAGATACAATCAATGGCAAGGAGACCAATGATAACGGTAGTTTGAGCCAGCCAAACCAGCAAATACACAAGAATAGGCAATGAGATCATTGTAGGCCATCGTCCGAGATGAAAGAGCCCAAAGAGTACTACAGAAAAAAGCAGCTGACTTACCTGTTGAATCTCCTGCCGATACTTCGGTGTTCGATCGGTCGCCATATTGGATTCACTCAACGCAACGATCGGCGTCAATCAGGCTTAGAAGCCGGAGTGCAAAAGAGTAAGGCTGATGAAGAATGACACTCCCCGATTACCAGACTGGACGACACCCACGCTTAAACTATAGAACGATCTGATCTGATAGGAAACAGACCAAGCGCGGCCAGGGACCGTTCCGATACTCGGGACTTCTGTTTTTCCCCCTTCCGTTTATCCCGCCGCATCTGGCGGGGTGGAAGATAGAAATTCTGGTCGGGAATGACATTCTCCCTTCTACAGGCGTCAACTCCATTGACCGAATATTGCTATTGAATTTCCATCCAAGATGTTGTATCTTGTTGGTCTTGGTCTCGCTGACGAAAGTGACATCACTGTCAAAGGCCTGGAGGTTGTCAAGAGAGCTAAGCGGGTTTACCTTGAGGCATACACAAGTATTCTGCTAGTGAGCAAAGAGAAGCTAGTGAGTCCATTGCGAGACGCTACTGTACAATAGTTGGCTAAAGAATGAACTGGTGCATTAGTAGGAAGCGTTCTATGGACGTCCCGTTATCGAAGCAGACAGGGAACTGGTTGAGACCGGCAGTGATGAGATCCTCGCTGGGGCCGACAAGACGGATGTCGCATTCCTTGTAGTTGGCGATCCTTTTGGGTAGGTTCCCTCACATTTCAGGACCGTCCGGCGTTGCCTAATTGACTACCAGCGCCACGACACATACAGACTTGGTTCTCCGAGCTCGAGAGATGGGCATTGAATCCAAGGTTATCCCGAACGCCTCGATTATGTCCGGCATCGGCTGCACTGGTCTGCAACTTTACAATTTTGGACAAACGGTGAGCATGGTGTTCTTCACGGAGAACTGGAAGCCGTCCTCTTACTACGACCGGGTCAAGGAAAACGTTCAGTTAGGCCTCCACACATTAGTGCTATTGGATATCAAGGTCAAGGAGCAATCGTATGAGAACATGGCCAGAGGACGGAGGATATTTGAACCTCCGAGGTACATGACCGTCGCCCAATGTGCGAGCCAGATGCTGGAAACCGAGGAAGAACGAAAGGAAGGTGTCTTTGGACCCGACAGCCTTGCGGTCGGAGCTGCTAGAGTCGGCGGTCCTGACCAGAAACTGGTTGTGGGTACCCTCAAAGAACTGTCAGAAGTGGACATGGGACCGCCTTTGCACAGCTTGGTGTTGCTTGGAAGAAAAGCGCATGACCTGGAGAGGGATTATATCAGAGAATTTGCTGTGGATAAGGCAACCTTTGATGCCAGCTGGAAGAAAGGGTATGGGGCAACTTCATGATGATTTCAATGATACATTTGCCTTATTCCTTCAGAGAATACAACACGGGCGCAATAGCACACCGTACACCAGAGTCTTTGTACTAGAGTGGAGATGATCGGAGAATTACCTGCCTAGTTTTGAAGTGCAGTAGTACCATAATTCCGCTGGGGATACCCTGCGCTAAAACTAGTGCATAAAAAACGGTCTTTAAAATATCTGATCGTTTGCATATGAATTGTCAAAAGAGGCAGAGCGATGCGGACAGGTCCAAAAGGCGCATGGTGGCACCGTTGCACCATTCTTCAAACATTCGTCGACGGGGTTTTAAGTTAGCGCCAAGTTCCCAGTCCACCTGGAAAATGATCGATTAAATGCGACAGGTAGCAACACCTCTTTCCACCCTGCCATACCTTTTGTGCAACGACATGCCCTTCGCACGACTTCAAGGCTAATATGAAGCTGTGCACACAGTCATTTGGGCCATTGCACCCTCGCTTGTCCAGCCAGAGACGCCAAATCTAGCAAGATTCCACCTCCTCCCCGCCATGCCCGTATACATGGTCCACGGCTTCCGGTGGCCACGCGCCGGCTTCACCGGTATCCGAGTCTACATCGTTCTCCACAACCTGGAAGACGCTACAGCGGAATACGTCCAGCAACCGGCGACAAGTCGACTGCTTACCGAATGCTTCAAGAAGACGGACCCGGATATCGTCGCTCGTCTACCGGACCTACAATTCATCGAGCAATATGACCCCGAAGACACTGATAGCGCAACCGCTGTCAGCCAGCCCTATGCCTACGTCGCGGCCAAGGTGATTACACTTTCGGAACCTGGTGCTAAGGCGCCGGGACTCAGCTGGAATCCCGAAGACTTGGCCAAGGACTCCCCCTTGGAACCAAGTGCCATGGAAGCCCTGACGCAACTCCGAGATAAGTACGCCGCAGGCGAGAGGATAGGCTGGTGGATTGTCTACAATGGGGACCCAGACAGGGCTTTCCCTCACTCCGAGGAAGACGACAGTTATGATGAATACGATTATGACGATAATGACGATGATGAGTACACGGAATCAAATGGCGATAGTGTTAGGAACTCGACAGCACCAGAAACACCTCCTAGCCCGGCGGTAAGTCTTGCCCTTCGTTCTTCTTTGATACTTGCGACAGATTATACTGATGGTTTGGCGCATTCAAGCCTCGATTCCCCGTGAAGTTCGCCAGGTTTTTTGGCAGATAAACGGCAATATACTACTAATTTACGGCGAACGAATCTCACAAACCCCCATACCTTGCGATTTCTTGCGGAAGGAGTCTTTCATAACTTCTTGTCATAGCATTTGTAACCTAGGAGTATCGGTTCTACATCAGTTCAGTGTCAACATTCGCATCGCAAATGGTCATTAAGTCTATCGCTCTGCAGATGTAAAAAGTAATGTAACCAGTCATTAGCTTCGTAGTATCGGATTCGCATCGATGTTCAAGCGACGTATCTTGATCGTTAACAGCGAAGATCAGCGCCATCTAATAGCAAAGGCGGTGAATGATGGCAATATAGGATTGAGGCCATTGCGGAGAAACCTCCGGAGGTAGTGACTGATATGTGCTCAACTACGCCGCGTCATCTATTCCGCAAACCGGGGAAATAAAAAGCGGGATGGTTCTTTCATTTATACTGGTGCAGAACCGCCAGTGAGTTACAGTTTTCCCCTGATCGAGTCCACCTTGCGTTCTAACGGATGAACAGGGGTAAGACACGCCTGGCGAAGTGGTATGCGCCTTATAGCGTAAGTTTTCTTATCTTTCTGGTACTGGTACGTTTTTGCTAATTTGTGGCTTGCACAGGATGAGGAGAAAATAAAACTCAAGGGCGAGGTTCGTGGCCTTCCGACGACCCTACTCCCTGAGATATACGATGTCGAATCTGGATGGCTAACCGGTTGATATCAGGTCCATCGCCTTGTCGCCCCCAGGGATCAGAAGTATCAGTCGAACTTTGTCGAGTTTAAGCGGAGTACAAAGATCGTGTACCGGAGATATGCAGGGCTGTTCTTCTGTGTGTGCGTTGACGCGACGGACAATGAGCTAGCCTATCTGGAGGCTATACATTTCTTCGTCGAGGTCCTGGACCAGTTCTTTGGCAATGTCTGTGAGCTGGATCTGGTATTCAATTTTTACAAGGTGCGTGGGTGTTTATATTCAGGGACATCGAGGGCTGTCGGAAATATGATTCGATTGTGGAACAACCATGGTGCTAACTGGAGGATGTGCGCAGGTATATGCGATTCTCGATGAGGTGTTTCTCGCGGGCGAAATCGAGGAAACAAGCAAACAGGTTGTGCTTACGAGGCTGGAACACTTGGATAAGCTCGAGTGAGCCCTTTAGGGTCCAAATATTTCATCGCAGAGGGAATCACTCGCTTTGCCGTTACGTTGATAAGGCGGACGTTAATTTGCATCAAGGTGACCTTTGGGATATGGTCATCTCACGGAGTTATGAGGGCTTGATTTAATGATTGTCAACATATTTGGGCGCATTTCTCGTGACGTCCATATCTGCGTCACATTCACCGTTCTCTCTTGTATCTAATTTTCCAATACATCGATACCCTATTCGTGGGAATTGAGGGTTCTGAAGTTAGGCAGCACCCATAAGAGTGCAGGGACACCGAACAACAGCCGAAAAAACTGCCGTGATGCTTGAACAAGGCTAGCGGGGTACATGATGGTCAGACATGCCGACCTAACCCATCCAACAGCAGTAGGTAGCAACAATACCGAGGAGATCTATGATATATCAGGATGCAGCCACTTCATTTAAGCTCAATTAACGTTTGCGAGCTAAATCTAACTGTCTGAGATCTGAGTTAATAGGACTTTTACCAAAATTGGAATGGCTGAAGAGGGTGAGGTGATCACGGTCTGCGATTGCGATAGTAGTAGTTATTGTGACAACATGTCTTGGCATCAGGTATAAGAAGGCATAATGCCATGTTCCTTCAAGACCTTTGTTTGATGCCGTGTTCTCATGGCGGAGAATACAATCTGTTCTCAATCCCTCTTTGAATGATTTAACTTGAACACTCGCCTCACTGCGGGGACATGAGCGGATTACATGGTTCTCACTACTTGCCTAGTTGGAACAAAAATATACATAAGAGCTGACATGTATCAAACTGACAGGCGTCTCAGAGATCAGCAGTCTTCTGAAATGCCTCATTGGTCCTACTCTCTACTGTGCTACATGGGATAATGATCACGAGCTCCAACTGAGGCGGACGGCGACCCATCGACAGGCGGCCATACCTCTCTTACTCAATCGAAACCACCTATCACTTTGCACAGGCTGTCGATGCCAATACGCCAAGCTGAACTGGGACCAGTCGAAGATCATCATAAGGCATCCGACGATTGTTACCATATCAACAAAAACTCGCATCTCCTTTTCTTGGCTCCCAAGGCCATCGACTAAGGGCCCAGGAGTCTGAAATCGCGACTACTACTGGCACGATGCACGAGTCGATCCAGGTCGATCAAACGGCAGACAGGGTGGTCTTCTCGAAGATGAAACTTTGATTTGTGGCGACGATAATTAAAGGGGAAATGAAGATGGCCATAATAGTTATCAGTCACGCACGGGCGATAATACAACAGACGGAGACTAATCAGCAGAGAACCACATTGCCACCTGCCTTCAGACTTGAATCCACTTTCCGAGAGACCTTTGGATTGTTTTGACGGCGGAAGATCCAGAAAATGACCTTTGAAGCCATACAAGTGGACCACCGTATGAACATGTCAATACCGCCACGAAAGCAGAGGTAAACAGAGCAAGTAACAGACGACCGATCACAGACTTACATGCTTACTTACGCATTATTATCATCTCGCTTGCGGGTGAAGAGGCCCAGTTTCCCCCACCCGGAATATCGGCCCTGTTCTAGAAGGATAAATGATACGCTCATCCTAACCCTGTCTAGCCTTTCGTACCGAGTTTCTTGCGGAGTTTAGTCCGAGCGTGACAATAGACGTCAAACGAAGGCTTGGCAATGTTACAAATTTACAAGTCGGAGTTACAAAGCCTTGGGATTGTCCCAAAGCCCGGAGGCCGAATGCTGTGCAAGAATGACCGTTATCTGGCGTCTCTGCAATCTCTACGGCAGTCGCATGCTGCATCATTGAGCGTTGCCTCTGCTTTGGAAAAAAGGATTTGAATCGATTCATATCAAAACTGACACACGGAGTATCTTAGGGAAATTCCGAGTTCTAGACTATGGAACTTACCTTATGTGTAAGTCATGGTAACCCGTTATCATTAGTGAAGAGTGGGCCGGTACCTGCGTTTCAGACCTTGCGTACGGATATTTGTCAGGTTCGATACGCGTCAGCATCGGCCACCCGCGCCCAATCAGGGATCGGAGGTGCACCGCCTTGATGAATGATCCTTTCTGTATTATCACTTTCATCAGCCTGTCTACGCGGCAAGATTTTTGGGTTTGTGGTCCGGCGGTCTTGGCAGGCGTCCTGTCTGGTCTGAGAGGCCCATACCATTTCCCGTCCCAAGTGGCTCCGTTGTCAAGCAACAGCTTTGCCATGGCGTACACAGTTACGCACTCAGAGCGCCTATCTACAAACTACGAACGTTCAGACGTCTTCCTGGTGGAAAAAGTCGGAGTGTCACCTCCTGACGATCCTTTGCTTTTTCCTTGGGTGCGTCAGCCAGTGACGTTATTTCAAACGTCGGCGGTGCTTCAAAGCGCCCAAAACGTGGGCGGAGACCCGCCGGACAGGGGAGAATCAGAGTCCAGACAGATACGGATAGGGAGATCCATAGTTCAACCCCCAAGGTTAGAGGGGTAAGGAGAAAAGGAATTAGGTGGATAGAGGAAGGAGACAGCGTGATCGAGAACAAGAATAGGGAACCAAGAAAAAAATTACCAACGCCACATTACGCACTAACCGCCTCCAATGCAATACAGAGTACAGACTGCAAATAGATCAGAGGATAGCGGATTGCTCCAAGCTTTCATCCGTTTGTAACAGGAGTACTGCACATTGTCAATCCTGATTGGATTGCCAAACTAATTATTCTTCTATATTCACTCTTTCAAGATGTTACAAGTTACAGTGCCTTGGCACCGGCTCCTACTTTTCCTGGGAATGGTATTTATCTAGTAGTCCATTGATCTGCATCTCAAGAGGATCGGTCTCCTTTTAACCACTTCCTTCGTCCTTTCTTTGCTTTGACAGTACTTTCTTTTTAACTTGATAGTTCTCTCTTTGGGTCTTTTGTTGTCTCTGCGTTTGTCCAAGTTCAAGGCCATCCTTCTAAACCTTCGTTATCGGCGGATACCTTTTCTGTATTTCGAAACAAGACACCTAGAACTATAACTTTCGTTCCACGAATATACGATGTCGTTGATACACGCCGACAACCTGGCTCCTCAGCCTATTACAGATATCTTCACTAGCGACACATGCATTGACCGGAGAAAATGCCACCGGACAGTGCCTATGAAGGTGCTTGCGCTTGGAGTGGGAAGAACTGGTACAGCGTGTATGTTCGGTCTCCTATAATTCAAGCCGTATACCAGTCGTCTGACGGTTTACTAGCCCTCCGCAAGGCCCTTGAGAGATTGGGATATGTCAAATGCTACCACATGATGTCCGCCAGCGTGGAGAACCCTCCTGACTGTCTGATGTGGCACGATGCTCTCTGCGCCAAATACGACGGTGTGGGTGAGTTTGGCAGAAAGGAATGGGATCAGTTGCTGGGAGACTGCCAGGTATGCTTGGATGATTGAAGAGATAAGAGGGAAGCAACCGCTGATAGCTCTCTAGGCTGTCTGCGACTGGCCTGCTTGCGCCTTCGCCAAAGAATTGATCGAAGCCTATCCCAACGCCAAAGTCATTCTGTCGACCCGTGACGTGGACTCATGGCATGCGTATGTACTGCTCTATATGTCTATTGAGAAGAGAAGTTAAGTCTAACTCCATTTGCAGTTCCGTCATGAAGACCGTTTTCTGGCGTGTCACCGACCCTGAACACCGCCTCGTTTCCCACTTCAGCTGGGCCGCCAGCATGTACTACCCCATGCTGAACAAGTTCTTCGAGACGTTCTTCCGCGGCGACTTCCCCAACAAGGGCAAGCAGGTCTACCTTGATCACGTGGAGGAGGTTCGCAGCCTGGTTCCGCCGGAGAGACTGCTCGAGTACCAGATCAAGGATGGCTGGGGCCCGCTGTGCGAGTTCCTGGGCGAGGAGGTCCCTGACACTCCCTTCCCGCGTGGAAACGACATGGCGGACTTCTTCAACCGCTGCCGCACTCGCAACAGACGTCAAATGATGAACGCCGCTCTGCAGGCTGTCACTATGGGTGGAGCCTTGCTGGCGACTGGGGTTGCTGCTGCCATGGTTTTCAAGCGCTTCTCCCGGTAATGTTTTTTCTTTTTTCCAATTTCGTCCGACATGTGCGCTGGCGCCATGGATCTTTGACCTGTCCCCACGTTCCAGGCTTTGAACATTACTTTAATCTCTTCAAAATGCGTTTTATGCTGATTCCCTAATGTTACCTTTGGTTTGCCCACCTTCGTTTTGCTCGAGGTCTGCTCCTCAATGCACAGTTGACAAATGATATCTTCCCATTCGGTCGTGGTTTCTTGTCCAAGACCGCGCGGTGGAGAAATTGCTTGGCTCAAGGGCCGGAATTCATAGAGCGAGATTTCTCTGAAAGGAAATAGATATCGAAAATGCTGCTGCCTAGGCATATCAATAAAGCCGAAGGACATTGCTCCTTCCTAGCCTATGATAGTTCGACTTCTTCAGCCCTGCCATTCCTTGGCCTGCTTGGTACATGTACAGGAAGCTCGGCATTCCCCATTATGCAGGCATTCAGCCCTGGAAGTTAGGGGGTCGCCGGTCTTGGCTGAGACATCGCATGGCGAGATGGGCAGCCCTACGGGGTATGTTGGGGGTTCGTTAATTGCCCGCGTGCTTGGCTACAGGAGTAGTTTCTTGGTGTCGCAGGCAAATAGATATTGATGCCTGTATTGACAATAATTGATGATTACTAGTCTAGTTGTCAGGCGTGTAACCTGGTCTTGTCTCTTGAGGATGCCGGATACCCGAGATCGTCAAGCTGGCACATTGCACCAGTAGAACATGTCTCCGGGGCGAATCCTGAACAGGCGAATTGTGGCTTGTGATTCAATCAAGGAACGATACTTGCAGGTTACTATTCATAGATTGCTGCAGGTATCAGCTATCAACTGTCAATGATCGATTTGAAAGGACAACACTCAAGTAGATGGAATCGTGGTCCATCCATATTAACTCACCACAGAGACGTACTCGTAAAGTCGTACGTAGCCCAGTACGTAACCCTATGCAGACAGCTTATGCAGAACACACAACTTAACTCCGTACGCCAACAAACCCCTGTCTCCAAAACCCGGAGCAAGGACAAACTAGTCTACGCCCAAGACAGTACTACATACGAATACGGCCAATGCAGTGGGGTGGCTTCAGCCACAGCTACGACTACTGGGCCGTACTGACGCCGTGGCCTCTGCTAACCTTTTGGTGTAGTCTAAGTAGCGTGACGTGGCGTAGATATGGGACGGATTACCGGATTACCTTGCCCAAGGGGGGGTTGACTGCTCGGGTTTAAGATGCTTGATGTTTTGGGACGGGAGATATGGTACGGGTATGATACGGGGGCGTTTTATACGAGGTTGTAATATTGGTATCGGTAGAATAATACTCAGATATGGTCATCTAAAGTAGAGAAGCATGCAATCGTCAAGACAAATACTTCATCTGTGATCGTCCAAATGGGGCGTCAAGCCCACGAGTTCACAAAGTCTGGCTGATCAGCTCTAGTTGGAGCTTGTTGGTTGAGTTGATGTGCGCTATCGGCGATGATGATAATTTCATTTGTATCTCGAGCTTCAAGTCTATTATCAGTCATCTTAAGGCTATTCATCATGAGAACTGCAAACCATTCCTTGTGAGGTATCATTTCTGGGCAAGCTATAAAAAGCCCCGCGCAACTCTATCGGACCAATGATAGAAAATTGATGGCGTATGCAATTCTCAAGGCCCACCAGACCCGGGGATTTTGCGAATTTCATTAGTTGAGCGACTCTTTGAGTCTATGAGTAGTGATAGATACTCCTAGGTAGTTAGAAAACTAGATCCATGGCTTAGAATGAAAGCTTGAAGCAGCATTGTTTTGACTCTTCAACTGAAACGCTTAACTGCTGCGTCAACCTTCTGCGTGTCTCCCGTCTTTCTGCAGATCATTCCCGATCGTCTTTTTTCCCCAGGGGGAGGTATCGCATATATCATTGATCCCTGTACATCATTTGATTGATACAGATCCTTATTTCCCTTGCGGCATCATCTGCGACGTCTCGACACTCCCGCCGTCTTTCTCTCCGCCGGAGTCCGAATGCGAGGGTATGAAGTATTCATGACATGACCGTCCTCACTCGCATATCTGGAGGATTGGCTCCGTCATTGGCCTTTCGCTTTGTTTCATTTTTGTTAATCCTCCTGCTATGTTGTTTCGAGCGCGTCGTCGCAGAAGTCGATTCCGAGTTCAAATCCGTAAGTCTGCTATTTTATGACGTTTTCTTCAACGATAGTGGTGGCGTCTTAACGTGAGACAAGAGAACATAGCTAATCGATGATCTCCGACGCTGTCTCTAGAGGCCCGATCTATACCCGCCGGTCTTCACGGTTGAACAAAGCGAACCGAACAAGCTCAGTCCGGGGTACATCTTTCTTGGCCCGTATGAAGCAGATAATTCGGGGCCATATATCTATGATACTGAAGGGGTAGGGATTATCGTCATCTCAGTCGAGTTGTACAGTCGGGAAATCAGCTGATATCCGACAGAATTTAGTATGGAGCGGCTGGGGTAATTCGGGGCCTGGGAATGCCCATGGCATGCATGTATGCAAGTACAAGGGAGTGAACCACCTGTGCTTCTTCCAAGGAATCCAACAGAATGGGTATTGCAGGGGCCATGGCGTCATTATGGACAACCGGTATCGCATTGTCAAGACCGTCACCCCAGGAGGCGGGATTGCAGCGAGCGATATGCACGAGTTCCGGCTAGTCAATGACGGCAAGACGGCGCTGATGACAGTTTATCAACAGCGGCAGTTCGATATGAGCCTCTGGAACCTCAGAACGGGCATGGGCTGGTTGATGGAGAGCATCTTCCAGGAAATCGATGTGGAAACGAATCAGGTCCTGTTTGAATGGCGCTCTCTGGACCACGTCGATCCGTCCATGAGTTACACCTACCCGTCGTCCACGGACACGTCCGGCACCGGGTTCGAGCCACGGTCTCCGTGGGATTATTTCCATATAAACTCGGTCGATAAGAACAAGGATGGCGACTACCTGATTTCTTCGCGCCATACGAGTTGCATTTACAAGATCTCCGGCAAGGATGGCTCGGTCCTATGGCGCTTGCACGGCGCCAATCCGTCCTTCAAGAACATCAACTTTAGCTTCTCGCAGCAACACGATGCGCGCTGGCTCGGTGAGAACGCCACACATACGCTCCTGTCCCTGTACAACAACGGCTACAACGGCTACAACCAAACGCATCCCTATTCGTCCGGCATGATTATCCTCATTGACCACGTCGCCAAGACGGCGACACAGACCCGCGAATACAAGCCGCTGAATGATGACATGATCAGCTCCAGTCAGGGGAATATGCAGGTGCTGCCGAACCGGAACGCGTTTATCGGGTGGGGGAACAATGCGTATATCTCCGAGCACGACGAGCAAGGCAACCTGGTCTTTTGGGGTTACATCGACAAGGACAAAATCATGAACTACCGGGCTTTGAAGTTCGAGTGGGACGGCAACCCGACCGACGTGCCCGCTCTGTGGACCTATGCCAAAACCAACGATGGCTTCTCACCCACTACCTTCTACGTAAGCTGGAACGGCGCAACGCGCGTGAAGAACTGGCGTTTTTACGGCGCTGCAAACTCAACCGGTCCCTACGAGCTGCTGAGTCAAGTCGACAAGCAGGGATTCGAGACCACATACAGCAACTCAACCTTCTACCCCTGGTCATATGTGGAAGCAGTCGACGGCCAGGGTAGAGTCCTGGGCAAGTCCCGGAACCAGTTCACCTTCACCCCGTCGCCGGACCTGCAAGGCTATTGCGCGGATGACTTTTGCAGCAAAGCAGAAGCATACGGCTTGCCTGGCGAGGACGACCCGAAACCGTTTATTCCTCCTATGGGAATCAACTCCGTTCCTTGGGTCGACCCGGACCACCCAGAATCGCACTACAACCTGGGACAACCCGGTGCAGCAGCCCCTTCATCCGCTCCGCAAGCTGGCAAGGGGGTATATGGTAAGTTCTTGCTTGCAACTGTGTCATTTGGACTAGCTGCTGACTATATCTTAGAACAAACTGGATGGATCGTTCCAGTGACCGCGGTGGCCCTCGCGGCGATCGGGGTGTTTTTAATCCTTCGGGTCAGCCGCCGAAAGCGACCTCTGCAGCGAGCAAAAGAGCGCGGCTCATCCGAGTCCTTAAACGAGCATGAAGCAAAGGCTTCAACCGGTGCAGCTGGATTGCGTTGGTGGGACTGGCGACGATGGATCGACTCGCAAGCCGAACCACATCATTACTTTCCGTTATCGGAACAGAGGCCGCATAGGCAGGCGGATTCATGATCCTCATTTAGATAGATACCCAGTATATAACGGAATTAATGGTATAATTGTACTTATATTCATCGATTCATCGCAAAATCAGGACCAACAGCGTACGGTACAATACACTTTGCCGAAAAGACACCTTGTCACAAAATAACAATACACAAACCGAACAAAGAGTAGTCCGGGATTACGTATGGGATACTCGAACTGACTGACTCGCGCACTAAAAGCCAACGAATGGAGACACTAGTCTACCTGCGGGCAGATAGAGGTTGCAGCGTATACGTAAGTCCATACGTAGTCTAACTGTCTGCTTTCTTACGAGGAACTACGAATCAAAATAGACCATGATGGAGGTTATTTGACTTGACAATTCGAAGATGGAAGCTTCACTGCGCAGAATGGTAGTCAAGGGTACAACACTGTTGAAGTTGAAACACTGATGGAAATTGTATGGTGCTGCGTGGTGATCATAGTCTGTAACAGATAGAAAACCCAAATAGGGTATGTTCTCACCTGACCTGCCAAGCCTCTGCTCCGTTAGTTTGATCCATGGAACGAGTCATTCAGGAACCAGAGACGGGACGAAAGAAGGAGATTATGAACCTGCCTAAAGCAGCAACTCCACCCAAGTCGCCAAACAACTTCATATGCCATGGGCCATGGGCCTTATGTTGATCTTTTTACAAAATACTGGATCCATCCGGCCATCCGTCGCCCATCTTCTTGGCATCCGGGTCTTTTTTCTTTTTTTCTTTAATTTGTTTTTTTACTCTATTTCTGGCTAAATTGAATATAATTAGTGCAATGAGTCGGGTAATTTGCTGTTACAGATTCAATACAGTTGCTGTATAAGGAGGCCAGGTTTCATCATGGATTCAGATTCATTACCTTAGCCACAGATGTATCTGCTCTCTAGGTGGTCAGTAAGTATGTAAATGTCAACAGCAGCATCAGCATTAGCATCATATATCTACTATGAAAGCATTACTCATAAGTTATTAACATTATGTGGTTAGTGGACTGTGGATAACTCTATCTAGATTTCTGGGTTACTCCGACTTCCGTTCTCTGTACAGTAAGGATTGTTATGGTAGTGATGATTGACGTCCGTTTCATCCTGGGCTTCTTGGAGGACATTGTGGTCAATGGTGATTAGTCCCCCTCCTTAAACAGTCGTTCTTTGCTATCCCTTTTCTTGTAATATTATCTGGTTGCTTTTCAATTGTCACCTGTCCTGTCTAGTCTATCTCTCTCTGATTCAGACTATCTATCGTTCATGTTCTGTCTTGAATCGTCGTCATCACAAGCACTGCGCCCCTGGGCCCCTCTCCTACTGGCGTAACCATTTTTGCTTCGGCTTATCCTATTCCTTCTGTTAAGTTACTACTACTTATAATCCTCAGCCTGTTGACGTAGTCTCAGGTCGCCTGCATTGGCGCCGTATCGGATGAACGACGCCCTCGATGCCTGTGACGGTCCAGAAAAGAGCTTCCCAGGGTAGCCGGCGGCCTTCCGTGACCAGCGTTTCGTCCTCCACCCCAATCACTCCAAGTTTTACCACCTCTTTTACTACCACTACTAATAATCATTATCCTCACCAACAACAACATCGGGATGCCCGTCATACCCGGGCAACTTCTTGGACTTCCGGTCACGATCAAGGCGGCGAACCTTCCTTTGCCGATTACCCTTCCTCTGCGTCTCACTCACGGCGCCGGCGCGAATCCAACCTCTCTCTCGCAGATCTCACCGAGGGCTCTTCCCCCTCTTCCTCGCTCTCCTTCGACCACCCCAATATGGCTATGAAGACCACTTCGTCAGAATGGAATCCAGGTCATGCCCGCAGTCGCTCCCAAAGTATGGCACAGATGAATGCCTCCCAAACTCATTCCACCGGCGCCCCCGCTCCCCGCCCCGGGCCCGTCACTTGGATGTCCCTGCCTAAAAAGAAACAATTGGCCCTCCTGGGTCTCTGTCGCGTCTTCGACTTCTTACAGATCGCCTCGCTACAAGCGTACATGTTCTACCAGCTCAAATCCTTCGACGAAACCCTCTCCGACTCCGATGTCTCCACACAGGCTGGTATCCTCCAAGGCGCATTTACTGCCGCGCAGTTCGCGACAGCAATACCATGGGGTCGAGTGGCCGATGCGGATTGGGGCGGCCGCAAATTCGTACTGTTGGTCGGGCTGGTAGGCACGGCGGTGTCCTGCCTGGGAGTCGCATTTTCGACGTCGTTCGCGCAGGCCGTGTTCTGGCGTTCGTTTGGCGGTGCCATTAATGGGACGGTGGGCATTATCCGCACAATGATTGCAGAGAATGTCAAGGAGAAGAAGTACCATTCGCGCGCTTTCTTGATTCTACCCATTGGGTTTAATATCGCTGCTTTATTTGGCCCAGGTGAGTCTTGCCCCAATAATCTTGCTTGCGATTGACACTGACGATTACAGTCATGGGAGGTATGCTTGCCGATCCGGTCAAGAGTTACCCCAGACTGTTCGGGCCCAATTCCTCCTTTGGAGGTGCTTCGGGTGTGCAGTGGCTCATGACATATCCCTATGCTTTGCCCATGCTGGCCAATGCTCTTTTCCTGTCATTCTGCGCTATGTGTGTCGCAATGGGTCTTGAGGAGGTATGAATCTTTACCCTGAAGCTGCGAGGATTCCACTAACCCAACTAGACTTCACAAGCCTGCAAGGGAAAGCCTGGCCTGGGCGCCTTCGCGATGAAGCTTTTAGCCCGTGGGTTGAAGGCTGTCGTTCCGTCTTCGTCGCCCATATATTCCAGACTTCCATTCTCCGACTATGATGAGGAGGGTCCCCTGCTGAGCCGATCAAGCGATCCTACCGAAAGCTACGAGCTTGAAGAGAAGGCGGCCAAACCTACGAGGCTCGCTCGCGTGTTACCGTTCCGACGAATCTGGACAAAGAATGTCCTGTGCACTCTTCTTGCCCAGGCCTTTTTCGACTTCCAGATGGGGTATGTATCAATATCTCCCGATATAGCTCGCACCATTACTGACGATTGCCAGTGCCTTCAACAATCTATGGTTGCTTTTCCTATCCACCCCTCGCTACGATTCCAGCGACCCTGCCAGTCCCGTTCAGAGACTGCCCTTCATTTTCACCGGCGGCTTGGGTATGTTGCCTCAGAGTGTTGGCTTCGCCACAGCTATCCTCGGGGTCATCGGCATGCTCCTCCAATTCACCATCTACCCTGCAATCAACGGCCGCCTGGGCACAGCCAAGAGCTACCAATATTTCCTGTCGCTCTTTCCTCTGGCCTATGCTTTCGCCCCTTACATTGCTCTTGCGCCGTCGTCCGCGCCCCCTCCAGGGCAGGCCAACGGGCCCTGGGTGTGGTTCTCCATCATTGTCGTCCTGTTCCTGCAAGTCAGCGCTCGAACATTCACACTCCCGACATCCATTATCCTTCTGAACAATTGCTCACCGCACCCTTCGGTGCTCGGTACGATTCACGGTATCGGACAGTCAGTATCTTCGGCGTTCCGTACCATCGGGCCTATCTTTTCCGGAGCCTGGTACGGTTACGGTCTGGAGATCGGCATGGTCGGCTTCGCCTGGTGGCTAATCGCTCTTGTGTCCATCTTTGGATGCATAGCAGCGATCTTTGTTTATGAAGGCTCCGGCCATGAGATTCTGCTCCCGGGAGAAGAAGAGGACTTCCGGTAATATTTTTTGCCTTGTTTATGAACCTTTCGTTTCGATTTTCCTTGTCCTGTACATATGTTTCGGCACATGCATAGTCCGGTGTCTGTGGGGTGACCTCTTTCTTGCTCATATTTTCTCTGCATCTCGCTGGGTAGATCGCCTGACTGGTGCATCATCAAGTGGGTTGGCTTTGTTGCTTCATTGTCTGATACTATCTTTGTTGCTTTATGTCGTGGGCATTCTTCGCTTCTCTGTCTCATATGGTTGGGATTTTCTCGTTGGCTTTGGGCCTCTCATGCATGATACGGCAAAAGCACATATTCATTTGGAGCGGAAGGGCTAGATCTTATAGACGACTGTATCTAGATAGATGCAATAATAAATCCGTCAGATATCACTCGCAGTGGTACAGCGCTGGAGCGTATGGCTACAAATGTAGAAAGCCTCAAAGCCGACGGCTCGTCAACAATCATCAATCATTATTAAACGTGAATTCTCGCTGAACAAATGAATCAAGGTCATAATCACCGTCGCAGTGCCGCAAACCGTCGAGTCAACTCATCCAATTCCGGTACCCCCCCAGAACCACCCGCATTCCCGTTCCGCGCCCTGGGAGGCCCCTCAGCCTGCGTCTCGGACTGGGTCTCGCTGCCGGGGACCTTGACACGCGGATTGGGGTTATCTGACCGCGGCCCCGGCGGCGCAACACTGACGGGACTCTTGACCGATTGGAAACCCCGGGGCGGCGTCGCCTTATTCAACTCCGAGGTCTCGGAAGCGCGCCGCGCCTCAGCCATGTTGACCGGCCGGGTCGGCGTGGAGGGGACGGCAGCGTCACCATCGCCATCGCCATCACCAGACTGGTCAGCATCGCCTGGCTGATCGCCGATAAACTCCGGAGGTGCCTCGCCGAGCTCGCTCTCGCCCTGGCTCTGGGCCCGCGCCCCCCACGAGCTCCCATACGCCTTTGCAATTTCCCGGAGATAGCTCTCGACGAGCTCCTGCGCCGGCGGCTTCACGCGCAGCCCCTTGACCAGCCGCTCCGGCACCTTCACGTCAACCAGCTTGTTGTCCTGCGCCAGCGTCATGAACTCCTTGCCCCAGCGCTCGGCGAGCATGCCGCGCAGCATGTTCAGCTCGCGGACGTCGTGCGGGAAGCGCGGCCACGCGTAGAAGATTACAGCGGCGGCTTCGTCGAGCGCCGCGTCGATGTAGCTCGGGGTCTGTTCCTCGTCGTTCTCGTCGGCGGCCTCCTCCGCCTCGGTCTTCCGGCCTCGGGCCGGCGTACTTTCTGAGATATTTGGGGTCTGCTTCTTCGACCCGCCCCCTGCCCAAAGTGAAAACCCCAGGAATGACTTGGATGCTGCGTCGGACGCACCCTGAGCGTGAGCTTGAGGGTGAGAGTGTCCGTGGCCCTGCGCCCCCATCTCCGCTTTCAGGGCTTCCTTGGCGCGACTCCGCGCGCGGGCGCCCTTCTCCCCAAACGCGAGCTGATCGAGGACATTGGCGCGCGCGAGGAGCAGCTCGCAGTATAGCTCGACCATCTCCATGACCTCGACGGCAATGTCGGTTGCGATGACATTCTCGACGCGGATGCGGGCGGAGGACTCGCGGCCTTCGTCGAGGAGGGTGGCGAGCTCGCGGCGCTGGATGACGGACGACGCGGTGTCCTTTTTCTGAAGGAGGCGGAGGCGCGGAATGAGGAGGCGGAGGGTGGAGGTTAGTTTGGTCTTTGATGCTGTGTTAGTGTTTGTATCTTCTCATTCTTGGAGGTGTGGTTGTGGTTGTGGTTGATAGAGTGGGATGTGCGGGGTAGGTCTGAGATACAGTGTCTTTGTTTATAACACAGAGTTCTGGGTTGAAAAGCGTGAGTGTGATTTCTTTGATAAGACTTACTGTTTGTACTGAAGGAGGCATTGCGAGATGAGATATCGCTGATCTGGTTGTGTTGGGCCTGGATGGGCTGATGTCAAGGCTGGAAGAGTCAAGAGTCACTGCCGATAAGTTGATAAGAGACGGCTGCCTCCACTCCTGGATATCTACTCCAAGGCATCCACAAAAAGACATCCATTACCTACTGCAGTTTGATGGACAAGCCATTAATAGACCTCATCATAATGGATCATACACAGAGAGGTATGTTCAAGTCCCGCATTCTGCTCATACATGCATACAGTCGAGATCACTAACGTCGTAAGCTTGACCGGTGATACCGCTCGAATCGGGAGTCTATTTGGCTAACTGGCTATTGCACCTTCGGGCGTTTCTGAAGCTCCAGGGGAGAGAGCATGCTGTTTACAATATCCCGCGAAATCGCGGACCATTTGGTTGCTTTGCCGTTGTGAGTGCAGGACAACCGCAGCGACCCATCGTCCTCAAGGACAATGCAAAGCCACTTCACGCCCGTGACAGCGCCTCAGAAAGTCCAATCGGGGATTATTCCCAATGTCCGATTGTAGACGCAGGAACTAATCAGTTTTCATTGCCTTTGGGCCAATTAGGCTTCACACAGCGCCAGTCTGATAAGACATCAAGGAGATTCAGGTCAGGATGTGGAAATAGAACTCGGCGACGAGTAGAAAGAGACAAGAGTCCACGCCTTCGCCATCTGTCAGAACCCAATACCGCTAGGCCAAAACAGTGTCCAGACAGTGTACTTGTTGGTATCCGATATTGAGCATCCCTGTTGACGACGGAGTTACAGCTTCATCCGTTATCTCCGAGGGTTTTGTCTGTAAGGTGCTTAAGTCCAGGTTCAGCCCCTGCAGTACTGCCTGGATGTCATTGACCTAATTGACTGCAACATCTTCATCATGGCGTCTAGAAAACTCACCTGGCTCATCACCGGTTGCTCCTCCGGTTTTGGTCTCTCACTCACACGCGCCGCCCAGGCGGGCGGCCACAAGGTCATTGCTACCTCCCGCAACCCTTCTCGCACCCCGGAGCTGGTCGCAGAAATTGAAAGCAAAGGGGGCAAATGGGTGCAGCTGGATGTCGACAGCACCCAGAGTGGCGAAGTGATCACGGAGCTCGAAAAAGGCGGCGAGCAGATCGATGTCCTGGTCAACAACGCCGGCTACTCCATCTATGCACCTATCGAGACCGTGACTGAGGAGGAGATGCGCTCGCAGATGGAGACAATGTACTTTGGCCCGCTGCGTCTGATCCGCGCGGTTCTGCCTCATATGCGCCAGCGCCGGTCCGGCGTGATTGTCAACATGAGCAGTGGTGCCTCGCTCGATGGGATTCCCACGATGGGCGTCTATGCAGGTGCTAAGGCTGGTTTGGATGGTATACATTTTCTCCTCGAAATGTTTCCAAGGACCAACAACTAACTGTATAGCTCTCACCAAAATCCTCGCCAAAGAGGTTGCGCCGTTCAGCATCCGCACCCTGACCGTCGTGCTTGGGACATTCAACACCAACATGCCCAACTCAGTCGTCCTAGGCAAGACTCCTCTACCTGAAGACTACAAGGGCACCTTTACCGAGCAGGTCCAAGACCTTCTGGTGAGCGGGAAGATCAAGCCCAACGGTGACAAGGACAAGGCCATGCAGGCCGTGTACCAAGTGGTTGTCGGCGAGGGCGTAGGAGAAGGCCATGAGACGGAGAAATTGCTGCCTTTGGGAAGCGACATGACTCCTCGTCTCAAAGGAGTGCAGGACTATCTCGGCCATGCCCTGGAGGTGTTTGGTTCCGTGACTAACAGCGTCGATGTGGATAAATAGCGTACCGTTAGGATAGGATAATCTATTACTGTCCAGCCCTTGGTGTATAGTGATTTGCTCTCGGTATTCTGCCCCTGACTCTAGCTAGTATGCGGCGGTTAAGAAACATCAAATCAAGTATGCAGGGCGCAGATCCCGAAGAATGAGGTATGATTTCTAAAGAATGACAGCCATCAAGATGTTCTTTAAAATATGACATAATCCTTACACACGTTTGTGACTTTTTACAAGCTCTTCTTGTATACACCCATCGTCAGTCTCCTGGGCTAGAATCTACCTTGGAGAAGAATAACATGGATATATGCAAATGTCACATTGCTCCAGCCTATCATGAACTAGCGAATAATAGACATTATCAAAAATCAGCTATCAGCTCACTATCCAATCTCAGAATGGTATGTTCAAGCCCCATCGTCAATTTCAATCGGCAACAGCATATCAGATCATGCAATACAAATCCCCAAGTCAAAAAGGAAACTGCTGAGGAGCAGAACAGAGCAGACGAGCGAAGAATATATAAAATAATATAGGCAGGTGTCAAAGGTCGTCAATATACAGATAACGTCAGTCGTCAAGAATGGTATAGTATGGTATGGTATGGTTCAATAGAACCAGGGTATCCCGAAGAAACGAAAAAAAGAATTAGAAAGTTCGAGGCACCGAAGAGAGAAGTTGCGAAAATGCTAGTCCACGGCTAAGCTGGAGCTGGTGACAGCAATAGGTAGTAGCAGGAGCTACTACAGGTTGATCATGATCGCCGCGACGGCGCCCATGCCCAGAGTCAGCACGGAGAAGGCAACGTGGGCGGCGCTGCCCTCCTTCTCCTTTTCCTTGGAAGCAGGGGTGGGAGTGGCCGTGGCTTGTGCCGGGCCAGCCGTTTCGGCTGCCATGGCCTCCACTGAGACTGACTGCTCGACGAACACGTGAGGCTTGTACGTGTACGAGAATGCACCGGATTCCGAAGCCTGTCCAGCGCTGGATGCCTTGGCCGATGAGGTGGGGTCGCTGCTGGAGGAGGGGGTGACGGTGGCGCTCGAGCTCGAGTCTGTGTCAGTGGGTTCTGATGAAGATGACGAGGCAGGAGTCGACGTGCTGGAGGATGCTGTGCTGGAGGAGGAGGTTGTGGTGCTCGAGCTGGGTTGGGAGGTCGTGGAGGGTGGCGCGGTTGTGGAGTGGGAATCGCCATTGCCGCTGCCGCTGCCGCCGCCGGACTTTTCGAAGACAACAACGTTGGCCTTTTCCCCCTTGGGGACCGTCACCACACAGAAGGTGGCGCCTCCGGCTCCAACGGCGGTGCTACCGATCATCTCGTTGACCGCGTTCACCGCGGGGTCGATCTTGCATGGAAGGCCGTTGCAACCACCGCCCTCGCACTCGATCTCGACCCCAAAGTCTGGGACGACGTCGCGGAAAGGCGTGGTGGGCTCCAGATAGATGGGGTTCCATCCGATCTTCACGAACGTATTGCCGTCTCCGTCGGTGTTTGCGCCAGCAACATAAGGCGACCAGTTACCCAGGGGGCTGGCAGAAGTACCCCAGACACAAGCGGTCTCGGTGTCATAGCCAGGAGGGTTGATATAGAAGCTGACAACGGTCAATACGGATAAGAGTATCATCGCTGAATGCACTTACTGAGCGGCGGTTTCACACCAGTAGCTGAGGTCAGGCACGGCAAGAGTAGCAACGTCCTGGACCAGCGTGGGAATCAACATGGCCTCGTTTCCAGGCAGCACAGTCTGGCAGATCGCAACATGCTTGCTGCACTTATTCTTCGCGCCCACGGCACCCGTGCCATCCTGGCAATACGGCTTGTCGGGGAACGGCTTCTTGATCTGACCGTCCTTGTCGCAATAGAGACCGCCATTCTAGCACACGCAGCACCGTCAGAATCTTCCCGTCGGCACGGAGCTAGCGACGGAAAAAACTCACCATGGACATGGGGTACGAATACGAGGTCGCTTCGGGGTCCCACTGCATCGACACCTGGCCGGGGGGACAAGCGTACGGGCAGTAATTGCCAGGCTCGCAGGACTGATCGGGGCTCATCGCCCATCCGGCGTTCTTCATGTTCGGAGTCACAGCGACTAAACCGGCATCGGTGGGGAACTGGCACTTCCCTCCTCTCTTCTCCAATGGCGCTCCAACTTCAGCAACGGAGTGGACGGCGCCGTGGTCATGTCTCAAATGGTGCAGATGCGCATGCTTGGATGCCTCGACGCTGGCGACGAACCACAGCAGCGCAGATGCGCCGGAAACCATGTCGAATCTCATCCTGACGACTGTCGTTCCTGTATCTCTCCCTTATCAAAGTGATGTTGCGGATTTCGAAGTCGAAGTGAAGTCGAACTCCACACTCCGGAAACGAAAGACTAGGGTCAGTAAAATCGCAAATATAACGAGCGACTACTCCGAAGAGTGAAAAGGAAGGGAGCCACCACCGAATAAGGAGAGAGAGGGGATGGATGGATAGAGAAAGGAGGAAAACGGGGAAATGAACGCGAGTGAGGAAAAGGGACCAGCCTCAAGTCCAACACGAGCACTACTGTGGACTAGGCTATTAGCCCATTTTCGCGCCAACTCCAGACCCCATGAGTCGGAATTGACTCTGTTGGCGCTACGCTAGCACTCGTCAGCAGCGAATGAATCGTGGGACGCCCCATATATGAAGCAACGGACTTCCTGATTGGGAAAATATGGAGGCTATTTGAAGTCTATGCCTATTCAGGTTGACTGGGCCGATTCTACGTGCCAATCACAAGCTGTTGTGCCCCGGTGGTTCATGCCCCACTAGACCGAGTGGAGTTAGGCGAGGGAGCTTAGTACAATGCTAGTGGCCAATCAGAACCAATGCGTCCCTGAAGCTACAGGGTCTGTCCCTGAGCGTGATCCTGTCCTGATCCCACGAACGCTGCTACTTTCATTCACCATCGTTGTATGGAGTACTCCGTAGATACCCCGGTTATTACAGAGTACAGCTATTTATTTAACCGTACCTTAGTCGCTCCCACATCTGTATACCACACAGCTTGATCAATTGAATAACTGCGCTGTGTACTCTTCTTTCCAACATCACCTCTGGCAGAGAGTAGTCTACAAGAAATAAGACTTTTCCTTTCTGCAGGGCCTAGACTTGTCAATCTCAGTGATCAGCAGGTATACTGACAGTTTTACTAACAGGCACCATTAAACTTAGTGGACATTATTCAAGTTTTTCTTTGTAACCGGACTCTACTTCAGCTGCGGTTTGCGAAAAGGGGGCCAATCAGATGGTAGGATTCTGGGGCACGAACTACCTACTCCCCGAGTTTTCAATTGATCTGACATGTCTCCGTGGTCAAAGCGGTTTGGCCTTCCGCCCTAACTAAATACTATGTGAAAAGAACACCTCGGACGAGCATTCTCGAGCTCTTTAGAAAGTAGTGGTTGCTGATTTGCTCGTGTTTGGTGGTATATTCCAGGTGAGTTGCATCCCAGATAGTGTGCTACAGCACGCCAAGGAGGCCATGGAGCGATGGAACAGCTTCCGGAGCTAAGCACGGATACATGATAATGTAGAGTGAGTATCACTCCCCAGTCTGTTCCTCAATCTCCTTCCATCCATCATACGCCACCGTATCCTCCCCCGCCCCGCTTCTCCATCCCCATGCAACACAATAGTGCCGCGCGAGCAACTGCCACTCCTCGACCTCATCCAGCATCTCCAATCCAGCAACCCGCTCCTTCTCCGCCTCACTCACCCACCGCTCCCAGATGAAATCAATGTCCGCCGCCGCTTGTCCGCTATCAAGCCCGTGCTCCCGTAACCGTCTCCGTTGAGCCTCTAGCGACGCATACTCGTGCAATGTCTGCAGCTGGATCCCGCGCGTCGCGAGGTTGGCGACCATCGTTCGTCCAAAGGCGTCGTCTGGTCGGATGGGCTCGTAGATAATTAAACCCAATGGCACACTCGCCGGGAAAAGGGCCTTAGTAAAGTATTCGACGACATCGGTCGCATCGCGGGGTGAGAGGTATACAAGGCAGCATTCTGAGATGAGTAACGTGGGGAGTGTTGGATCGACACCCTGTAGCGGACAGGGTGGTTGATCCTTCTCCGTCGGATTGGGTGATGATGGGCTTCGCGACGTGGTTGCTGACGATGATGCTGCTAGTGTTCGGAGATCAACAGGATGGAGGTGGTATGTCGGCGAGTGCAATGCGTCGCCGGAGTCGGAGATGGATACATTTTCGGCACTCCCAATTCCCAGTGTCCGTTGTAAGAGAGGTGCCGCGCGGATGAACTTGATCTTCGCGGCAGTGTTGGCGGAGAAGTCAATCTCGTGATAGATCAGGTCTGGACTTGAGGCCAACGTGCGAGAGGAAAGCAACCGGAAGATGCGCGTGTCAGATCCTGCGCCTAGTGAGATGATCTGCTTTTTCGTCTCTGAAGGGCCTTCCAAGAATCGCGCAACGAGTCGGTCGATGGCAGTGGTGCGGACGTAGGTGCCTGTTGTACGGCTTCAGGTTAGGTCTGCAGAAAGGTACAATGACTGCATTGTAGAAGAGTTTACCTCTGTTGATTATGGGAAGCCTTCTTGTTTCTGACCCCGGAGGCGTCAATGCCCTCGCAAAAGGATCATCGAGATACCCAATTTCCACCGCGCTCAACCGGGAGACGCTGGCGTCATTGTCTGTCCCTTGTACGACACGGTCCTGGGCTGCTATTCCCCGTGACCCATGTCTTTCTTCGCCTGGTGTGCCTGTGCCAAATCCTCCACGGCCTCTAAGACGCCCTCGACCTCCACCGCGTCGGAGTGTGTTCAGATTGGGTATCTGAGAAGCCGACATGTCGGAGAGATCTTTACGACGCGAATGGGGAAGCTCTGGGCGGTGATGATGATATTGGCGGGGTTGTTCGGTCCCCGCCACACTGGGTTGGATCCACCACCCACTGGACCGCCGACGAAAGTTACTAGTTGACTGTTTCGAGGATTGATTTGAGACTGGCAGAATTAATGGAGGAGTCAAGGGCAGAATAGCTATCCATGCAATGTTTTATTTATACCAATCATCGCTTCGATCGTCACCTGTCTATATCCCCGCGCGACGCCGTCTATGCTATGTAAGAACCCACGATCCTATCTATACATATACAAAGTTGTTGCGGCACAGAGGGCAGGTACTTTGGTTGCTGCTCTTGAACCAGCGGAAGAGACACACCGAGTGGAAGGTGTTCTTGCAAGTGGCGCATCTCTTATTCGGCGTCTGCATGTCCGTCGAGATCACCGAGTAACAGATGGCACATTCGCTCTGGCCCTTCAAGGCGCCCTGCACGTTCTTGCGGAAAGCCATCAGTCCGTCCACAATGTTGCCGTTGGAGAACATGATCACACCCTGAATGGTGAGCAGCCAGCTCTTCCACTTCCTCTCGTCGACCAGCACTCGGCTCCGCCCCACGACGAGGGCAGGCTGCAATGGATATGCTGGAGGAAGGGAGATCGACAGCGCAACCGGAGGTGACTCTTCATCAACAGGGATGCTCGCGATGATCTCCGCGGTCTTGGGAGAAATCTTCACTGAAAGCGCACGCTCTTCGTTTGGATCTTGCGTGGCCATCCACTCGTCCACCCCTTTGAGAGAGTCTTCGATGATCAAAGGCGAGATCTCAAATAGTCGTCAGTAACGCTATTTCAAGGCAAAGTATATCACAAAAAAGACTTACAAATCTCTCCGTCCACGCCTCAACAGGCCCTTTTATGCGCTTCTTTGCGTCCAGCCACCAGTTCTTCGTCATATTGCCAAGGTGCTTCAAGCACAGAAAGTATAAGTGAACCAAAAGCCATTGGATCTCTTTCTCTTGAGTCTCGGATTGATCAGGTTCAAAGGAGCGAATGTCAAACTTCGAAGCATCCACCAGTTTGTTGTGGGACTGCTGAAGGAAGTCAAACATGAACTCTAACAATGGACCAAGGCTATCGTTGTCCTTGATGCTGGCAACATATTGCTCCTGAAGCGGGAGAGACTATTGAATGAGAATTAGCAACGGCCTGGTTGTGTACTCGAAAGCTTGTGGACACATACCGCGTTGACAAAGTGGTCAAATACGACTTTCCAGCTCAGCAAATAAGATCTTATACTGGTCCAGATCTTGTCATCGCCATCCGCAAGAGTGATCGATTCCATCGTGGGGGCTTCAAGTAGCAAAGACATGAGCTCATCAGGAAGCCTGACCACAGACTTGGATAATGCCACATCAAATGAGACTTGCTCTTGCACTGATGGGATATAACGGTGCAGGAGCGTAAAAGCTGCACGTTGGATAACTCGACTCTCAGCTGTCAAGAGATGGAACATCCTACTCGCGTCTTCGAGGCTCTCGACAGGCATCAACTTAATCAAGCGGCATAGCACTTCAACGGTAACATCCCGGGGCTGATGGAAAGCTATGGTGTAGTCTTCTCAAAGTCAGTCCGTTGCACATCTCAATGTGAAGGACGCATTCTAGCTCACCGAATTTTGTAAGTGTTGAGACTAAGCCGTTGAAAAGGACCGTCTTGCGTTCTGACCAGGCGTCTTTGACATCATCATTGCTGTCTTCTTCAGCAACGATTGACCTCAGGCTTGCGAAAAGTCTGAAGGAAGCAAGAAGTAGGGGGAGAGCTTCATCGCCCCCGCTAGTCTCGCGCCAAACTGTGCTGAGAGCTTCCATGCAATCTTCCCAATGCGATCCATAGATCTCATTCAGGCAAGGAAGGACAGAGGTCAGGGTATGCAGGATCTCGGCTTTAATATTGAGCGGCAAGTCCTCGGACTGGAGACATTGTATGAGATGCTTGACAAGGAAGACTAGACGCTGAGTCGGAATGGTTGACGCCACGTTTGTTTCCCCCGCAAGAAGAAGATTAAGCAAAGACAGTTTTCGGAGACCTTGACACGCATCAGTAGAGTCACCAAGGGATGATCCTAGTAGCAGCCTACCTTCCTTCTTCTCATCTTGAGGCTTCAAGCCCGTAGAGTCTGCAACCAGCTCATTGCACAGCCGGTTGCCGGTCGGATTTCCTAAGATGGATTCCCGTAAGACTGCAACCCAGGATGCCGATCGGATCGCATTCGCGCTTCGCACTTCCCTGCAGATTTTGGTGATATCCTCTGTGGATTTACTCTTGTTAGCGGAGTCGATGCTGTTCATCAGCCTGACAAAGGCTTCCCCAATTCGGTAGTCCGTCGGAGAGGTATTGTTTAAAGCTTCGAGTTTGTTCTGCCAGAAGGACAGGATCGTCGAGGCGATTGTCGCATCTCTTTCAGATGGACGGCCGTCTGAGCGCGTCCACTGGTTTATCAATTTGCGGCCATCGTAAACAATCTCCAAGTATTCTTCTCGTTGGTCTGAGTGCGTTAATCCAGTAATACCGTTGCAATTTTCAATGCTCAAATCGTCATCAATCAGCTGTACAGCCAAGGGTATGTAGTGAAACAGTGTCTCCTGCTCCCCTGCCGACAAATTGCCCGTTATATCGAACGATGAAAGAACACGGATGGTGAAGTATGCGAGTCGGAACGCGGACGAACAACCACTGGAATCACGGGGAATAGTGCGGTACTGCTCCTTAAGTGTATCTGATACCTCAGGGTTTACTAGATAAACAGTCCCGCCAAGCGGACTTGTGATAGCTGTCGATGGGCGAGGAGGAAGCTCCAGGAACGGTCGCAAGGCTGACTCCCACGTTTGATGAGAGGGCAAGATGTCTTTAGCGATGGAACGGGCCTCCGGGTCAGCGGCACGAAGTAAGTCTTCTGCTATGCTTAGCAGAGATCCAATCCTTGAAAGATGTTAGTTTAACTGGATATCCTTTTATCCTCAGCTCAGAACTTACGAAAGTGATTCCTCATTGACGTGATCGAAATTGTACTGCAAGATCTCAAAGCTCGACTTGGCGCTCGTCTCACCGACCCCCATCTCTTTGAATTTTGTTAGCACTGACTCTGCGAGACTGGTCACTTCCTCGTCAGAAGTTTCTGCCAGAAACAGAAGCTTTCCAGCTAATTTTGATCCGTGGGCTCCGGCCTGAAATTTGCTGAGCGCATCCGGGACAGATTTTGCAATCTGAGACAGCCCATGTAGCGCTTCAAAAACCTTCGTTGGCTCAGACAATGAATCAACAATAGACAAGAAAATCGAGTCTGTTAGTTCGCCGTGTGATGTCTGGTTCAGAAGTGCCGCGATCACGATTGGCCAGTGGAATCGGCTACCTCTGCAAGCTTGGTCCAAAGCCCGTTTGATCAATGAGTCAAGACCTGTTTTGTCATGCACTTCTTTGAAGTCGAGAGTTGAAAGTAGCTTCTGGACAGCATGTGTATTTGATTGCTCCGGTTCGGATTCCGCCACTCGTTCTACCACTTTCTCAAAGCTAGAGCCGAATCCGTCCCAAGAACGACAGGACAAGATGACTGATATGAGGCGGTCAGCCGATGGCGAGGACAACAATTCGGGAGCATCATTCTGAACAAAATCCGCCAACTCTCGAGATTGCTGTGCAATATCTGCAGCGTTGCGGATCATCTCTTCAACGACCGCTGCAGCAGCATATGGCTTGCCATTCCGAGAGCGCAATACTTGCAAGCAATTGTCCAGAAGTGGCAAGTTTGTCTTGCCAATAATGCTGGACACGGAAGCTTTCGCCTCAGTATCGGCTACACTTGCAAGCACTGAAGCCTCCAGAGCAAAGAGTCGTCCAGCTTGCGCACATACAGCATCTTGTGACGATCTGAACTCCTTTGACTGCTCTGGAGCGGATAGTTTGACGGTTTCGAGCAGACCATCGGCTAGTTCGGTCCACAGCCGCTGGAGTTCGCTATCATACTGGCTTTTAGCTAACGCGACAGAATACTCTGTGCAGAGAGCTACAGCATTCTGATTCGGGAGTGTCCATTGCGGCGCATTTTGTTCGGCTCTCACGTGTTGAATGACTAAAGGAGATAGCCTTGTGCGCAAAAAAGTGTCCCTATCGCTCTCGGGCAGTGAACTCGCTAGCCAAACGCCTGTCTCAATGTAAGACTTCCAACCCGCAGCTTGATTTTGCCGCGGCTCTTCTCTTGAGTTCAATCCAAGTTGAAACGCCTCCGTCAACAAAGTTGCACTCGATAGCCCAATCATGCCGTCAGTAGATGCCTGCGGATCAGTTTTCGCCAGCACTTCCGCAGGTATAATTTGCAGTAGTTGGCAAAGATTTGACCAGAAGGAGCCCACGCCTCCCTGAGAGCCTTTCTGAATGTATTGAAGGAGCCTCTTGGAAGACGTAGTCTTTCCGGAGTAATCTTCCGTCCACAATTGTGGTCGTGCTGAAGTTACTTCCAGCAAAGATTCAGAGAGATCGGAGGCTGAACCCAATTGATTGATGGACAAGGATTTGCCAATCAGAGCTGCACTGATGATCCTCCAATCCAGCTCCTCGGGTTCTTTTGCTACAGCAGATCTAAGCAAGACATAGACGGACTTGCGAACAAATGGATCGTCATGAAAGCAGAGGGACCACATCGATTTGCTATTCAGTAGATTCTCCACTGTTGTCAGATCCTTTCGGATATCTTCGTGAGTCGAATTAGCTGAATAAAGTCAGCACGGGTGAACGATTTTGGGAAATAATACACACACACACCTATGACTCGATTCAATAGCAGGAGAGCTGTTCCTACTACTCGAGCATACTTTGCCTCCGCATCATCAGGCTTCACTGTCCTTTCATCACTCAGTGTTTGAGGAGTTTGTTGCAGAATAACATCATCTACAAAGTCGAGAATTGCGCTCTGGTAGACTTTCCATACTCCGTTTCTTTTCTCTTCGGTTGTGAACACCTGCATGAACGACTCTAGGGCAGCTCGATGCACGGGTCGGTCATTATCGTAGAATCCTGCAAGCCATGCCCCAATTACCTTTGGCAAATATGGGGCTATCCTTTTGCCAACACCACAGGCAATGGATCCTTGAGCTGAATGAGCCGTCTGCCTCACTCTACGGGAAATGTCAATCGAGGCCCGTGGATATATTTTGATCTGCGAAATACAATCAACATCAAATTTCTGTCTGCAAGATAAGCTTGTACCATACCCAAGCATCCAAGAACCCGTCGTCAAGAGTGGCACCACGACTTTCGACTGTCGATACATAATCTTTAATCTCATCTAATGCTTTTATTCTCGTAACTTCATCCTTCTTCAGGAAGTTCTTAAAAGAAATGGCCAGCTTCGCATCCGCGATCCGCGACAGATCTGGTGGCGCGGTCACATATGTGAGAGAGGAAGGGGCTCTTCCTGCACTCGCAAAGGAACTGGAAAATCCACCAAAAGATCCATATGTACTGGCAGCAGCACGGCTGCTGGAGGCCTGCGATTTGAACTTTTTGCTCATAGTAATGTGGGGTAGTGGAGTAATAAAACAGCGCAAGGAATGAAAAAGGAGAGTGGAATAAGGGATAAATGAGTGAATGGACGAGGGTATTCGTGGCTAGATAGTTGATGAGCCGCAATTGAGAGAATCATCCAAGTCCAGTACAAATTCTTCGCTTCATCTCCAAACCGCCCTGGCAAAACGTCACTGATCTCTCTGACTGCCATATCAAAAAGCGGCGTGATGATCGGGCTCCCGATAAGGAGATCACGTGGGCTGGTGTCATCAATCGCCTAAAGAGGAAAGGTCAGATTTCGGTTCGACTATGCTTCTGTCTTTCATGAGAGAAAGAGAGCTCATTTCTGTCAGGCAGCAGCACCACGGTGGCGCTCTACTCTCACAATGAAATTCATGATTGAGTAAGTCTTCAGATGTTAAATCAGTCACTAGAAGCAATAAGCTCCTCTAACAGACCTTGTCGTCCATTAGTGATCTCCCCGTCCTGTTCCCTTATCCTCGTATATACCCCGAACAGTATGCCTACATGTGTGATCTTAAAAAGACCCTCGACGCCGGGGGTCACTGCGTCCTGGAGATGCCGTCAGGCACAGGAAAGACCGTTTCGCTACTGTCGTTGATCATAGCATATCAGCAGCATTATCCGGAGCACAGGAAGCTCATCTACTGCTCTCGAACAATGTCCGAGATTGAAAAGGCGCTGGCTGAGTTGAAGGAGCTGATGAAGTTTCGCACCCAACAGCTGGGTTATACAGAAGATTTTCGAGCTTTAGGTCTCACCAGTCGAAAAAATCTGTGCCTGCATCCGTCGGTGAAACGAGAGAAAAGTGGCACTGTCGTGGACGCGAGATGCAGAAGTTTGACGGCCGGTTTCGTTAAAGAAAAGAAGGAGAGAGGCGAAGATGTCGAGCTATGTATCTATCATGAGGTATGCGCCGATGTCCTGAAAACTGTGGTAGAAACTCCTGACATTTTAGAACCTCGATCTCCTCGAACCGCATAACCTCGTTCCTCCCGGCGTCTTCACTTTAGATGGGCTGTTGAAATACGGAGAAGAACACAAGCAATGTCCTTATTTTTCTGCCCGGCGCATGGTAATATGCTGTTCGAAGTCCTTGTCGGTGTGCGCTAACACAGGTTCAGATGCCTTATTGCAACGTCATTATCTATTCCTATCATTACCTCCTTGACCCTAAAATCGCGGAGAGAGTGTCGCGAGAGCTTTCTAAGGACTGCATAGTAGTATTCGATGAAGCACACAACATCGACAACGTATGTATTGAAGCGCTGAGCATCGATATCACCGAAGACTCGTTACGGAAAGCTACGCGGGGCGCAAACAACTTGGAGCGGAAAATCTCCGAGATGAAGAGTTCGGACGCAGAGAAACTACAAAACGAATATTCAAAGCTCGTCGAAGGTTTGAGGGAAGCAGAGCAAGCGAGAGACGAAGACCAGTTCATCGCGAATCCGGTTTTACCAGATGACTTGCTGAAGGAAGCGGTGCCAGGCAATATACGACGGGCGGAGCACTTTGTTGCCTTCCTCAAGCGCTTCATAGAATATCTCAAGACTCGAATGAAAGTCACCCATACTATATCCGAAACGCCACCGTCATTCTTGACACACGTCAAAGACCTTACATTCATCGAGCGAAAGCCTCTACGTTTCTGCGCCGAGCGCCTTACTTCGCTAGTGCGAACACTAGAGCTTATTAACATAGAGGATTATCAACCGTTACAAGAAGTTGCAACATTCGCCACTTTAGTGTCGACATACGATAAGGGGTTCCTGTTGATTCTCGAACCATTCGAGTCGGAAACAGCCACGGTACCCAATCCAGTACTGCACTTCACTTGTTTGGACGCCGCTATTGCGATCAAGCCCGTCTTTGATCGGTTCAGCTCCGTCATCATCACTTCTGGAACACTCTCGCCGCTTGAGATGTATCCGAAGATGCTCGGCTTCCCCACTGTACTGCAAGAGTCGTACACTATGACGCTTGCACGCCGATCTTTCCTGCCTATGATCGTGACACGAGGCTCGGACCAGGCCCAGATTTCGTCTTCATTCCAGATCCGAAATGACCCTGGCGTCGTGCGCAACTACGGAAATATTGTCTTGGAATTCTCACGCATCACACCCGACGGTATTGTTGTCTTCTTTCCATCTTATCTATACATGGAGTCGATCATCAGCATGTGGCAAGGAATGGGTATCCTAGACTCAATATGGAACTATAAATTGATTCTCGTTGAGACCCCTGATTCGCAAGAATCATCGCTCGCCTTGGAGACCTACCGAACAGCATGCTGCAATGGACGTGGTGCCATCTTGTTCTGTGTTGCTCGAGGAAAGGTTTCCGAAGGTATCGATTTTGACCACCATTACGGTCGTGCGGTATTATGTATTGGAGTTCCCTTTCAGTACACGGAATCTAGGATCTTGAAAGCCCGCCTTGAGTTCCTGCGCGAGAATTATCGAATCCGGGAGAATGATTTTCTATCGTTCGACGCTATGAGACACGCAGCGCAGTGCCTGGGTCGTGTCTTACGTGGCAAGGACGACTACGGAATCATGGTGCTAGCCGACCGTCGATTCCAGAAAAAAAGGAACCAATTACCCAAGTGGATCAGTCAGGCCATGCTGGAAAGTGAAACAAACCTGAGTACTGATATGGCTGTGGCTACTGCGAAGAACTTTTTGCGTACAATGGCCCAGCCATTCAAGGCCAAGGATCAAGAAGGAATATCTACATGGAGCTTGGCCGACATAGAACGGCATCGTGAGAAGCAGATGCTGGAAGAAAAAAGAGTGCGCAGAGAAGTCGCCGCCAATGGACAGGCGACGAACGGCACTCATAATGGTGCTGCTGCCGCTGCAGATGAATTTGATGACGATATAGACGAAGACCTCATGATGTTGGATGCACAGTAAAATGGGTTGGGCGCATACATCATTTTCTTCTGCCAAAAACAACTCTGTGACTTTTGAAGCGGATTTTTGTATATATGGGATATTGGATTATGATACCACGGGGTTTTCGGTGTATACTACCTGTAGTACATTATGTCCTTCTGCTAGAATTGGAACTGCGCATTATTGATTTGGATTGTTTTAAGAGCTTGATATAGTAAATTGATTGATCTATTCATCTGCTCACGGTGTAAATGCTATCGGAAAAGGAACAAGACTTTTCTTGGATTCCGCTTGAGACAAACTCCGAATCGTAGGACACATCAAACATACAAAAGATATGGATAATACACAAGGAGACACGCAAGCATATACAATAATCGAAAATCATATAGTATGATATGCATCAAAAGCGCCGAATCATGCGACAGGAGCAAGCACGTCGAAGGCGCCAGTGCCGACCATGCCAGACCGACCCGCCACGATCCTGCTGCTAGGGCTCTTGAGGTTATCGAAGTCCCTCTCGATCACAGCATCCTTCAGGAAACCGACGGTAGTCTCGAAACTCATCTTGGCCAGGGGCGACGAGCTATCCTTGACGAGACCGTTACGGTTAAAGGCGCGGAAACCACCAGACTGGGTCATCACATCGCCGATCAGATTCAGATGGCGGTTGTCGACTGAGATACTGTGACCCTGGAAAACGTCGGACATTTCTCGCACGATAGATGCGCGCGCGGCCTCAACACCGTAGAGCATGAGCATGTGATGGATTGAGTTGGTGTAGATGGAGTGAGGTTTGATGATATCCTGGTAATCGCGCATCGCGAGCAGGTTGACACCCTCGGTGATGACATGTGCGGGCTCGCCCTTGACTGGGTTCGCCTCGACATACGTGCAGTTGCCGAGGCCAGGGATAGACTGGATGACGGCGCTGCGAGCGGCCTCTTCGACCAGAGGCAGGAGGAGGAGCTTGGGAGTGGAAATGTCATACTGCAGCTGGACAACGCATGATGTGCCCTTGCTGGGGTTGAACTTGAACTGTGTGACTTCGCCATATTTGCCCTTAATATCCTCCTCGCGCAATTTGGTGTCTTTCGTCTCATCGTCTGTTTCTTCGTCAGAGTCGTCCTCCATGTCGACATCAGAATCCTGGCGACGGTCCTCCCCACTTTCGTCCTCATCTTCGTCATCTTCTACAGCATCCTGCTGTCCGACCATGTCGATTTCTTCCTGCTCGGGACCTTCGTACGAGACCTGGTTCGACCGGTTCTGACCGCTCCTCGCCCGCTTGGCGTCGTCTTCATCATCCTCATCATCATCTTGTGCGGGTTCCACCTCACGGTCGGGTCCCCGCGGCCCTTCCTCGATGACGCCCACGGAAACACCAATCTCAGGCTGAGCCGTCGAGAAGCTCTTCAATGACTTTTCGTCATTACGTCTCTTGAGCTCGGCTCTGGTGAGCTTAACAAGCTTGGGAATGAACTTGTTCTGCAGAGTGTTTTGGACATCCTTGGTTGTGATCGCATACTCTTTCGTGTACTCCTCTGCTGGGAAGAAGGCAATCTCGACGTCGTAGACCTTGGAGCGTGAACCGGCTGCGGCAATTCTCTCCTTGACTTGAACTTTGTCGATCACCTCCGCAATACTGAGCTTGCTGATGGCCTTTGCAAACCTCTCTGAATGTTCCCTTGACAATTCTTCGTTCAAGATCAGCGTCATCGTAGGCGTCATGATGTGAGCGCTTGCAGTCATGACAATTTCACGCAGACGGGGAATACCCAGCGTCACGTTCTTTGCCGAGTGACCAGCCAAGTGGAAGGTGTTCAGGGTCATCTGGGTTGACGGCTCTCCGATAGACTGACTAGCAACGATACCGACTGCTTCGCCAGGATCGACAACAGACTTGAGATACTTCATGTTCATCAAAGTATTGAATGCCTTCTTACTGATGAGACCGTCGATATTCTTCTTCTTGTCTCGAAGAAGTTTGTCAGGGTTGGTGTCCTCGTACTGTAGCTTTTGTTAGTCTCGAATATGTGAAATGAGAATGGTAGCAGATGTCCCATACCTTCTTGAGTGCCTGCGAGAATGCTTCAGATGTACTACCCAGGTTACCTCCAGGGTGGTAGACAGACAGCACCGGGTCCATAGCGTCGACTTTTCCTGTCTTGCGGACCTTCTTCATGGCATCCTTGTGCCAGGCTGTCACCTCATCCTTCTCCAGGTTATGGAAGTCGCTTGTTAGGTTGACAGACTGCATGATAGAGACATAATTCGAAGTCAGGAAATCGAAGTCCTTGAGGTGCACTTGTTTTGTGATATCAAGTCCATCCTCTCCGTACAAGAATTGAACGATGGAACCGTCTGAAGACTCGCGGACAGATGTATCGTACTCGGCTCTCAGACCTTCCATGCCCTTGATCAGACAACGCTGCAGATATCCAGATCTGGAAGTTTTGACGGCAGTATCAATAAGACCTTCTCGACCGGCCATAGCATGGAAGTAGTACTCCTGAGGCTTGATGCCAGTCAGGAAACGGCCGCAGACATAACCACCGGCCATAGGGTGAGTATCAAAGGCCCTGAAGGACGGCAAGGTCTTGCCACTGATCATAACAGGTACACGTCGACCTTCCAAAACCTGTTGTCCCAGGTTGCAAGAAATAAGGTTCGCGTTGACACTTGAACCCTTAGCTCCAGAGATAGTCATAGACTGCATCTGATTCCACGGGAAAGGCTTGGCCAAGCCTTTTGGAAGGCAAGCCTGAGTGATCTCGGTAGAGAGCTTAGCCGTCCGAGCGTTCGAGACACTGTCCAAACCACTTTGCTTATCATCGTCCCGAAGAACGTCTTCCAATCTTCGGCGCAGTTCGGCATCTTGATCAGGGACTGTGGTTTGGTCGAGAGTCACGTACTTGAGAGCGACCTCCCGACCAATGCTGGCAGCTTGACTAAGCTTCTCTTTACGGAGACGATCACCTTCCTTGGTCAATCGAAGATCATCGATACCGCAAGTGAATGCACGCATGTTCAGATATCTTGTCAAGAGTCGTCCTAGAATACTGATCAGCCGTCCGGCAATGGTGTGGCCATAGACCTCATGGATGGCATCGATAAGACCGCCAGCCGTAGGACCGATTTGCTTCTTATCGAGAATACCACACAGCATCTCGCCGTCTTTGAAGATTACGGTGCCTTCTTCGTTGCCTTCGCCCCATCGGTCTCCAGGAGTGGAAGACTTGCTCTTCAGGTTGAGACCCGCTCTTCCCGGAGGCATGATGTTTTTGAGAATTGTCGTAATCACTTGCTTTCCAGTCCAGAGACGCTTTGGTTTCAACAGAGTAGGCTCCACGAGCTGAATCCGCTCTGTGATAGTATGGGAGTTCTCGGGTCTGAGACAGCTGTAGAGCAACTCATGATAATCCTCCTCGTCGAAGAATGCGTCTCGACATGTGAACCACGTTCCCATCGAGATGTGATCTTGAATCAAACCTCTCAGAGGCTTACCAGATGTCGCCACAAGATACTGGTGGTCGGCGTCCGCAAGCATCATAGCTTCAGCTCGAGCAAGTTCGTTCTGAGGGAAATGCATATTCATTTCGTCACCATCGAAGTCGGCATTGTAGGTGTTACAATTAGCGTAGTGCATCCGAATAACTCTCTCATTCGCCAGCACACGAGCCTTATGGCCCATGATGGACGGCTTGTGAAGCGTAGGCTGCCGGTTCATGAGGACGACATCACCAGTGGTAAGGTGACGGTAGACCTTCTTGTTACGTGCTCCCTTCATGCGCCAATTCGACGGTGCCAGCAACTGATTGGCCAAAGCTGTTCGCTCATCAAGACTCTTAAATTTGAGGTTGGTCACTTGGCCCAATTCGTTCTCAATCGCAGTGGCACCCGGATATTTGTCTGGACCATTGATGACTGCCTGCTTCATTTCCCAGAAGTTGTGATTCGTCACAGGCTCTGGGTAAGTGAGCTTCTTCGCGAAGACCAGTGGAACGCCAATCTCGTTCGTTTCAATATTGGGATCGGGAGAAATGACACTTCGAGCAGCGAAATTGACACGTTTGCCCATCATGTTCTTTCTGAACAGACCCTCCTTTTTTTCCAAGATCTGCTTGATACCGTTGGCGGCCTGGCCTGCTGCCGGGCCCGATGCGCCTCTCTCTTTGTCAATCAACCCGTTAACAGTATCTTGGAGCTGTACGATAGCATGAAGGAGGTCGCGATAATCACGCATTCGAGTGACCGAATCGGCACCAGCATTCTGTCTTTCCTTACTGATCTGATTGATGATGTCACAGTTCTTCAGAATTTGTGTGAACGGGGTGTTTTGTTGTGCTTCCATGATCTCACCGGGTCCTTGAGGGGCAGCTGGTCGATATTTATTCGGCGGCACCAGGATGTTCTTGATGAAGAACATGTCCGGGCTGACTTTAGCTTCCTTTTTGGGAAGCGGCCGAGAGTTGTATATAAGGCCCAGAATCTCTTTCTCCTTCTCGAAGAGCAGTACCATGGCAGCATGCACTTCTGGCGAAGGCATATATTGTCCAGCATCACCAGCTGCTGACTTCTTGCTTTCGGCTTGTGCAACGACGGCATTGCCACGAGCAACTTCTTCCTCAGCGCCATGTGATTCAGAAACTGCACTAGCCGTATCAGAAATGCCATTGGCCATCGACTCTTTTGCCTTCATATCAAACTTCTTGGCCTGCTGGAGAAGAATGAGGGAGTTCGGCGCTTGGAATCCGGCCTGTACCATGGCTAATCTGGACTTCTCGGGCAGAGGCTTTCGGAAAATCTTCGAAAAACGATCTCTCCGATAACTGGGTGAAATTCTTTTGCACATCATCAGCAAAATAGCATGGGAAGAGTGATAACGACATAACATACCCGCTGCAGCTGCTGCATTTTTTGATGCCGACGAGATCCTTGAAGAACTGCTTGACCAAAGTGCGTCTCTGCTCCGCAGCCATGGGATTCTTCGCACCAGACATAATACCCTTCAATCTGCCGGCCGCATGTGCCTCCCGAATCACCTTCTTGACGTATGCATTCCTGCGAGCGACGAGGTCATCGTCGTCTTCTTCCTCGCTGCCTGAATCGTCGGCGTCCTTTGCAGACTTCTTCTTGTTTCCTTGACCAGTCCCCATCGCCTCTATGGCCTCAACTTCGTCGACTAGTCCGTATTGTAGGAGTCGTAGCTTGCACACATAGGCGTTGATCTGAACTCGGGCCATCTGGAAACGATGGCAGTAGACACATTGCGCTCTAAGTAGTCGGTATAACTGATCGAAGAAAGTGACATTGTAAACGCGAACAGGAAGCTCAATATGTCCCGGATGGCCAGTACAAGACCACGAGTTCTGACGGCAGGTCGTGCAGCTAAATGCGGTCAGCGAAAAAAGAGTCCGAAGTAGCGATAAGCAGCGAAAGGTCTCGTAGAAGGAGTAGAATTGTTGGACTTACACATGATCTCCCCAAGCACCCAGAGCCGGATCGTATAAACCACCAGGGACAGGATTATTAAAAGAATCCAAAGTCGGGGTATTGTGAATTCGCTTTACGGAAATGGACTTGATATCTTCATCCGAATAGACTCCGAATTCAATACCCGAAATTGACGAGGCCACGGGCCGTGCGAACGTCGCCATGATTACCTGCAGCTCCTTGAGCGACAGAAATCGCTGGCAGTGCGATTTTCTTTGGCTGCTGGCCTGGGGAAATAAATGGCGGATTCGTTCGGCGGTGATGCTGCAAAAAAGTTGACCCCAAGAACTTTTTTCTGCCGTGCGCTACCGCCAAGTGGTCCACTCATCCTCACCCCGTGATTTACGCTTGATTTGTTCCGCATCATAATTATCCACTACTGTCCATCCATTCTACCTGTACCACCTCCCTGTCCAAGTAGCTACATTCCGGGAGTTGTGGCGTTCGTCTTGTCACCTCTCATATATCATTCCTCTGTCATTCGTGGGTGAGTGGAACGTGGTTGAGTCATGGCGGACGTGTCTGGCAACATGCTGAAGCGGCCTCATCCCGAGGATGAAGACAATAACGCACAGAAAAGAACTCGCTCCAACAATGGCTCACCGTTGCCAGCTCAAGGAGGCAACGCTGCCGCCGGGAAGGTGGACATCGAGAAGATGGTGGCAGAAGCGAGAGCGAAGGCAGAGGCCGTGCGCGCCAGACTTCAGGCCGCCAGAGGCGGAGCTCCAGCGCTCACACCAGCAGCTCCAAGCCCAAGTCCTACTCCTCCTCCCGCTACCTCGGCAATGTCGAAGCTAGAACAAATGAAAGCGAGAGTTGCAGCAGCTACCGGACGTGCCAACGCGGCTGCTCAGCAACGGACTCCTGTTCCACCTCCTCCACCACCTCCTCCCTTCGACGACGACGATGGTCCGTCACGGGCCCGCGGCGGCCTAGATGTTGGCCTTCATCCTGCGCTTCTCTCAGATACTGCAGATTTTCGAAGTGGTAAAGGACGGCAGTCAGCTCAGTCCAAGTTCGGGACAGGCTATCGGACTGACTCTCCACTGCCTGGCGCAAAGGATCGGGCTGGACTCGATTTGTCAGGGCCTTCGCTCGAAGAGATCAAGAGTAATCCCTACTTTGATCCAAGCCTCGGTCCTAAAGCTACTATCGCGAAGCCGAGACAATCCCGGCAACTGATATTCAATCAGAAGGGCAAATACATCCAGCAGGCGGCAGCTCTACGTCGGCAAGCTCAACTGGAGGATATGAAAAGGCGCATCGCAGAAAGAGCACGACAGGCTGGTATTGATGAGGATCTGGATGTCGAGAAAGCATTTCTTGTGCCTGCGCCTCCGGCCATCGAATGGTGGGACGAGGGTTTGGTGAATGGCAACGATTACTCTGCTATCGACGACGAACGCAACCTCAAGATTGACACCCCTGATTCTATCGTCACTGTCTACGTCCAGCATCCGGTTCTTCTCGAGCCTCCTCAAGAGAAGCATATGCCAGGACAAAAGCCGATGTATCTTACACCGAAGGAACAGGCAAAAATTCGGCGTCAGCGACGAATGGCCGATCTCAAAGAGCAACAAGCGAAGATCCGATTGGGTCTCGAACCGGCTCCTCCGCCAAAAGTCAAGAAATCTAATCTCATGCGGGTTCTGGGCGAAGAGGCTGTCAAAGACCCTACTGCAGTCGAGGCCCGTGTGACCCGAGAGATTGCAGAGCGTCGCGAAAAGCACGAGGCTACAAATGAGGCTCGGAAATTGACAAAGGACCAAAGGCGAGAGAAAATTGCCCAGCAACAGGAGAAAGATGCTGAAATGGGTATCTATGTCTCCGTATACCGAATTGACAGTCTTGCAAATGGGCGCCATCGTTTTAAAGTCAGCAAGAATGCCGAACAGAACGCGCTCACTGGAGTCTGCATCATGCACCCTCGGTTCAATCTGGTCATTGTAGAGGGAGGTGCCCACTCTATCACCAGTTACAGGAAGTTAATGTTGAATCGGATTGACTGGACAGAGAACGCGGGGCCAAACGGGGTGCGAGAAGGCAATCGCGAAGCCTCGGCCTCGTGGCTGTCAGCAGAAGACGAGAAGACCGGCGCTTTGAAAGATCTCAGTTCCAACACATGCAGCCTCCTATGGGAAGGCCAAGCTAAAGCTCGTTCATTCAGGAAATGGTTGGGTGCTCGTGTTTGTGAGACAGACTCGCAAGCGAAGGACGTTTTGGCTCGAGCAAAGATGGAGAATTTTTGGGTTTTGGCAAAAAGTGTGAAGCCCAAGGAAGTGTAAATGGCTGAAGCTACCGATTCTAGTCTTCTGTTGAAGGCACCCATAGATGTGATCTATTGAAAGCATTATAATTCAGCAGTAAAGCAACATCATGATGAGCTATAACCATCCAGAGCAACCGTCCTGTACATTCGACAAACACCCAAGGAACAAACAATTTTATAAGGTAACTTTTAAATCCCACCCAATGCAAAATTCATTATGCAAACCCTGATACCGTCCATAGCCAAGGAAGAATAAAAAGTGCCAGAGGATCCAGATGATATCAAATTATTATGAGCGCGGCGGCCCTTGATTAGCGTTGCTCAGATGCCGCAAAAGATCCAACTGAGCCTTGACCTGATCGAAATTCATTGTAGGATTCTGCACCTGAGGCTGCCCGGACGTATGCTGTTGTGGCTGCTGCTGTTGTTGTTGTTGTTGCTGTTGTTGCTGTTGTTGCTGCTGTTGCTGTTGCATTGCAGCTAAAAACAGAGGGTTGATGGCAGGGAAATTTTGGTAGGGGTTCGGCTGCTGATAAGCTTGTTGAAAGGGCAGTTGAAAGTTGAATTGTGTCGGTGAAGCGCTTTGAGGAAATGCTTGCTGAGGCTGCTGAGCAAAAGGTTGGAATGGAGCAAATTGCTGAGGCAAGCCATAGACGTTCTGCTGAGGCGGAGGATAGCTCGGCTGCTGGTTATAATTGGAGGGTTGAGCTTGGGCGTCGAACGGTCTCTGCTGCTGAGAGTAAGACGGACGGTCGTGGTATGAGCTATGCTCACGAGTTTCTCTTGAGCCTCCTGCACCACGGCCACGGTTGCCTCGTCCACGATCGGAGCCTCTACCCCGACCCCTACCACCACGGAAGGCTGGATTCCTCGAAGATCCCTCGCCCTCGACAGGAGCCTCTTGTTGACTCATCATTTCATGCAGATTCTTCGGGCGAGCAAGTGGAGTGTAGCCGTCTTCGGCTGCCGGGGAATCGTCGTAGTTGAGCTCAGTCTGGCTAAGTTTCGAAGGACCAGGTGGTCCTTTCCTGCCTCTGGACGGCCCACCGTTGTCATTCCTGGCTTCCTTGCGCTCCTGTCGCTTCTGCTTCAATCTCCGCTTGTACTCGGCCTCTGCTTCGTCATCGGAGAATTCTATCTCATCCTCACCAACTTCTTCGTCATGGAAGTTCGATGCATCGCTTCCCTTCAATCCTTTCAGAGGCTGAGTGAAGACGAATGTCGAATGAGCCTCAACGTAGTACACATTCTTTCCCTTGGAGAGACCACGCTCCTCGATAGCGGCAGCGCTGGGGAATCGAACCGCATACAACGGATTCTCAACCCGCCCCAAAGTCTCGGATACAACGCCAGCAATTGTTCGATCTTCAAGGCAAAGCAGAGAACCTGACTCGAGCACCTGGTATTCTCCGGAAACGTTGGCTGCGATAAGAAGGGTGTTTTCAACGATGGATTCCACATGTCCCAGATGCACAATCTTCATATCAGGCGTGACAGTGATTTCTGGGATTGGAGGGGCTTCCTCCGGTATTTCGTTTGCGGTCCTCAAGTTGCCGCCTGATCTACCCTTTCCGTCTCCCTCATCATCAGAGCCATTTTCTGCCATCATCAGAATCCGCGCCGTTTCCTCGGCCGAGAGAATCGGATAGTCTTCGTCGTCGTCATCGCTATCATCGGAAGAATCGGTGGTAGAATCGTCAGACGATGATTCATATGGCGAAGAATCAATCTCCCATTCGGGATGCTCCTCTTCCTCTTCAGCCTCACGATCTTGCAAAGCACCTGGAGCTGCATCATTTGTACTATTGTCATCGATACGAGGTTCCTCTGCGGGCTGATTTTTCGCTTCATCCTGCTCAGGCTGTTGCTTGCGTGGTTCTACATCCATCGGCTGTGCGTCTTCAGAAGCTGGCGCCGTCTGTACCTGGTCTGTTGTCTGCGTCGCATGCTGTGTATCCTTCGCCGTTACTTCCTTTCCACTAGTCATCTCGTGGGCCATTTCGTTATGCATGTCCTGTGTTGGAGCAGACTCCTCTTTCGCGGGTTGCGTGTCTTGAAGACTGTCATTGATGAGACTCAATCCTGGTATTAAAGAAGCAGGTTTAGATGATGTTGCCGGCTCGCTAGTCATATCCGTATCCGTAGTATCTTTCTTCTCACTGCTATTATCCACTGGTGTTCCTGCCGTCCAGGGAGTATTGTAGAAATCACTGCCATCGTCCACGGGCGTCGATGCGATGGGTGGCGTATCCTTCATGCAGGGCCGTTTCGCCGAAGGGCCTTCGTCGATGATATCTGAAGCACCTGCAACATGTTCGGAGGGCTTCTGTTCAGCCATAGTAAGCCTCAGAATGCCGTAAAAAATAAATTGTAAGCGATGGTTGAACAAGGTAGTTTTGTGAAGAAACTGATTGTACTTCACGGGAACACTTTTTTTTGGATCTGCCAAAAGTGCCGCTGCGGCCGCCGGACAAGCTCCGTTATCGTTATCGTGTCCGTTCTCATGATTTGTCTATTGTACCTACTATCAAATACCATCAACAAGCGTCCAGCGGTTGATAGTTCTTCGAGTTCTCCGTCCTCGAGAACAATCAGCATGGCTCCAGCCAGAAAGGAGACCCAGTCAACAAATGGCTCTCAAAGGACGAAGCGACGGTATCTCAACCTAAATGGCATCTCCCGAGTTTCAGCTAACAATCCGTGCATCTCGCAGCTCCCGACCAGTTCCTTTCTACCTCCCTTTGAACGTCACACTATATGTGTTCCTTATTTCCAATTTTGTCGCTGCGGCACTCGCTCCGATTCAAGACTGCGATGAAGTCTTCAATTTCTGGGAACCCGCGCACTACTTGGACCACGGGTACGGGCTGCAAACGTGGGAGTATTCTCCCGCCTATTCAATTCGAAGCTGGCTCTACGTTTCTGCCCATGCTGTGGTTGGCAAAATAGTGTCGATTTTCTCGAGTAATAAGACATCCGAATTCTATGCTATACGATTCGTTCTGGCAGCAGTCTGCGCCGCCTGCGAGACGAGACTATACTCAGCAATCTGTCGGACACTGAACCCCAGAATCGGCCTCCTCTTCCTGATCATTGTCGCTTTCAGTCCGGGCATGTTTCATGCCTCTGCAGCTTTCTTACCATCTAGTTTTACCATGTACACTTCTATGCTAGGTCTTGCATCTTTTCTGGATTGGAGGGGAGGCCAGAAGATGGCGCAGGGCATTATGTGGTTTGGTCTTGGAGCAATCATGGGCTGGCCATTTTCCGGAGCTCTGATCATTCCTCTTCTCCTTGAGGAGGCGGCCATCAGCTTCATCGCCGGCTCTCTTGGAAGCTTGTTTGTGGGTATATTCAAGGGCATTATGAGATGTCTCGCTATTATGGTGCGCTTCTTGCGGTTACTCCTCCTGCGACTCTCGCTAACTGATATAGGGTCTCGAAATCGCGGTCGACTACTTATTTTTCCAGAAACTCGCCGTTGTGCCGTGGAACATTGTCTCTTATAACATCTTCGGAGGCGAGGGCCGGGGACCTGATATTTTCGGTACAGAGCCGTGGGCGTTCTACATCAAAAATCTGCTTTTGAACTTCAATATATGGTTTGTATTGGCCGTGTCTGCTGCGCCGATACTTGTTCTTCAGGCTATATTCCGTTCTCAAGCCACCAATGTCCAAACTCTCTTACGGACCGTCAGTCTGGTGACGCCATTTTATATGTGGTTGGCCATCTTCACTGTCCAGCCTCACAAAGAGGAGAGGTTCATGTATCCCGCCTACCCTTTCCTTGCGCTCAATGCGGCCATCTCCTTTCACATGATCCTCTCTTACGTCGGGTCAAGTAACCCCAAAGAGATCATTGGACGATTGCCACCGAAGGTCAAACTGACCATGGTGATGGCTGTAATTCTTATGGCTATTAACACCGGGCTACTGCGAACTCTTGGTATGATCACGGCGTACAATGCACCCCTAAAGGTGATGGAGCCGCTGCAACAGTTGGAAATGGCACAATTCGGTGGCTTTGTGTGCTTCGGCAAAGAGTGGTATCGATTCCCATCATCATACTTTCTTCCAAACGGAATGCGTGCGAAATTTATCAAGAGTGAGTTTCGAGGCTTGCTTCCTGGAGAATTTCCGGATGCCTCAAGCTATTCGGGTCTCATTCAAGGCACCTCGCAAATCCCTGTCGGCATGAACGATCGGAACGAGGAAGACCTTGGTAAATACGTGAGTAATCTTGGTCACATATTAATTCTTCTTTCCAAGCTGACGTGAGCCAGGTCGATATCTCTCAATGCTCATATCTAGTGGACTCATCCTTCCCAGGACGAGCTGCCACGGAACTTGAGCCTGACTATGTGCACGATGAATCAGAATGGGAGACAATAACTTGCAAGGACTTCCTCGACACGTCCCAGACAAGCGCCCTAGGTCGATTGATTTGGGTTCCAGATTTCCCTATGTTGCCGGCTCGTTTCCGCAGAAGCTGGGGGCAATACTGTCTTCTCAAGCGGCGTGGCGCTAAATCAGAGTCAAAGTAGACGGCGTGATATCAACGCTATCTCTTCTAGTGTACATAATTCTCGAGTCGTTACCCTAGTTCGTACACCATTTGCGATCTCGCAGGCGAGACACCGTGTGGTCAAAAGAACTACAGGCGGCACTATGACCTTACCTGATTTGGATAAGAAATCCCTTGCGTGACGCCAACCCTGAAGGCAAATAGTGATAAGATATCTCTCCGCACGGATGACGCCCACGCAAACTTTCAGTTTACGGACAAGCCCTGTGTTTGGCCAGTTGATGGTCGCATCGGATTAACGCAAATGGAAATCATCCTTGTACTGTCAAGCGAGTCGCCTTTGTTGAGCTGGACAATGTGCATGTCAATATGGAGTGGCGGGGTGGACTCTTATCTGTTCAACAGTTGTCTCGTCTTCATATAATAGCAATTATCTCTTGAGGTACACGGTCATAAGAAGAATTCAGGTTACAACTCCTCTGGATTTTTAGACGAGAAATGAAACCATGCTTCCTGAACTTGTGCAACTCGGTCAGCTTCACATCAAACACGCAGCATCTCTGTGTTTGGTAGCAACCTTGATCTGGCTTGCTACTTCTGTGCTTCGCTTCTCGAAGAAAGGAAGCAACAGAAGATCAGCTCAAGATCTCGAGGAGGAATCATCCTCGACATCACAGATTCAAAAGCCAACTAGAAAACCCGGAGGTAAGACACGCCTTCAGACATTCGAAGCTCTCTTCTCAGCTCTCTGTAGAATGGATACCCTCAGACTTCAAGAGGCCGGCCGCCTCTCCATATCCAGACTGGGATGTCCATGCGACCAGGCCGATACCATATCGACCATTCAGATATGGCCCGTGAGTCGCCTCGGATGTGGTTTTGGATTCCCATGACTAATGGACACAGGAAGTATTTCATCACAATGGGGTTGAGAAGCATGAAGTGGGATGAATGGATCGGTAAGGCATCTTCACACACCACATCCATGGCTTCAGACTCGCTGACAGAGCTCTAGAGCTGGACAATCACTACCTAAGGTATCACGCCGACAAAGCACGTCGGATCAAGGAGAGGGGAGCGAAATGCTGCAGAACCGCACCTGAGGCGATGGACGGTGCGATTGAGCTGCTGGAAGAGCTGTACGTGCCAACGCCCTTTACCCAGCCAGCACCAGAAAATCTTACAATTTAACACAATATAGCACTTCCTACCTCCCCGAAAGATACCCCTCCATGTTCCGCAAAACCGCAACAGGCATCGCCAACACCATCACCGGCGAATCATTCAACATCACCCAACGACCACTCCCCGAAGACCCCATGACGACCTGCGCGCGGCTCATCCAAGACGACCTGGCGCTCATGTTCGAGAAACCAGACGGGGAATACTACCTCCTCGCAGGCGCGATCCTGCTCGCCGGCTTCTGGCGCCTCGAAGACAAATTCGGGATGCGCCTCTCAGAAATTCACACCTCCGGCGACGTCCCGGGCTTCCGAACGAAACTCGAAAAGGGCATGATGAACTTCTTCCGCCGGATTCGGCCCGAGGACCCCGTCCTCCGCAACAACTACTTCATCCAGGTCGATGACGAGCTCGCCTGGTCGCATAGTATCGGGTCCGAGGACGCGGCCGTCGTCTCGTGGAACACCGCGCAGAAGAACAAGGCCATCGAGCACCATTACTTCCGGTCGGAGAGGCAGAGTCTGCGCCGGCTGCCGCGGTCCGGGGCGGTGGTGTTTACGATCAGGACGTACTTTGAGCCGATCACGGAGATTGCCAAGGAGCCGTATGTGCCTGGTCGGCTTGCCTCTGCGATTCGAAGCTGGGATGCGGATGTGTCGCGGTACAAGGGGCGGGAAAAGTACGAGGAGGTGCTGCTTGAGTATCTGGATAAGAAACATGCGGAGCAGGTTGCTGCGGGCCTGAATTTAAACAAGGAGGATGAGGTTCGAAGTTATCCATTTTGATCCTTGACCACTTTGGCACTTCCTTTTAATCAATACCTTTCAATCAATGTTACGGCCCATCTGCATTTTTCTTTTATAATACCGTATTTGATACGCTTTATGAGACAGTCTTATCAGTGATGCTATATACACACATAGTCTAGTAATCTATCGCTAAACAGGCTCAGCAAAAAGCGCAGTCCAATGCAAGTTTATGTCTGATGTCACCAAAATCCAAGTAGAACTGCACACTGCATGATTCACACAGCAGCATCAAGACCCTTCGGGCCCGTTTTCCGTCTCGCCATGCTCCATTCTCTCTCCTGCCGCCAGGAGCATTCCTCGCGGAACTCGCATATGCGGCACTTCCATGCTTCCATGATCTCGACGCCGCGCGGGTCACGATTACCGCGCCACCAGTCCATCTGATCGGAGAGATAGGATGACATGGTGGTTGGATCGAAAAGAAAGCTACGGCTGCCCAGGACACGGGTGTGTAGGTCTGCCGTGGGTGCGGAGGAGAGATAGCGAGCCGTTAGGAGAGGGGATATGATCGTCGGGTATGGTTCCAGCATGCTAGGCTGGAATTCCGAGGGGATAGAGGGCGCAACGGAGACGGATGGTTGCAGCGAGGGAAGGAAAGTAAGGCGAAGTTGGTCTTTCATAAATTTCCAGAGACTGGACAGGTTATTGTGTTCAAGGAGGATACTGGTTGAGTCCTGGCTTGCGGAGGGGAGGGATCCCGATGACCGGATGGACGGTCTGCGTGCCGCATCTTCCGGAGAGGGGATGAAGTCTGGATCGAATTCGGAGGCTGAAAGAGCGTCGAAGAATTGATCATTCAGGCCGCCAACTTCGGCGATAAAAGCGTCGGTGAAAGTACGATTAGAATCTAAGTCGTAGCGGGAGGCGAGCGTCTCGATAGACACCTCATCGGTGGTGATGAGACGGTTCAGCATGTGGTAGTAAATTTGGAGCTGGAGCAGCGTGGGCCGAAACGACGTGCTCTTGATGGTGGGTATGGAACCGCTGGCTCGCGTTTTGATGTCTGTGAGATAAACTCGAGGGATGTTGAAGGCCTCGGACGATTGGGTGCTGGGAGCATCCTCGACAAGCTCATCAGGCTCATCCTTCCAAATCATCTCTGACAACCTCTTCCCGCCCTGAGCGGGAGCTAGCAGGTAATCGGTCAGAGACATCTGATACTCGGGCATTACCGCCCTCGAGGCCTCCACATCGGCATAGTATTTAGCGGCTGTCGCCTCAAGCTCGGGGTCCGGGCACTCATACGAAAGCTGGTCAATGACTCCATTGACCAGCTCACCATCCACAAGACCCCAGACCTCTAGCTCCCGAGTGAGACCATATTCTCGCAGTGTCCGTAAGCCTTGTATGACATTCCACAGCCTCAAGGCCAACGCATCTTCCTTGGTTGTGATTTCCACGGGAATAGTCGTGTGTACCTCATCTTCAAGCGTTTTGTGGATAGTACTCCCCTGCTTCATAGCAGGCGTTCTCCTCTTCCTCCCATGCTTGGTCAAGGTATACCAGTACTGTAGCTCGCACCATGCAGGAGAGATCAGATCCGTAACGGAAAAGGCCTTGTTGGGTGGCTTTCTGAATCGCTCAATAGGTGATCGAAGGTCAGGCGCTGGACTCGTTCTCGAGTCACCGATCAATTCCCGTTCACGGGCTACGTCTCTCTCACGTTGCCTTTCGCGGCCTTCGATGGAATCCGGATGCTCCACTAAACGCTTGAAATCAACCATCAGCCGCCTACTCAACCTCTTACACAAAAGAACAAAGAACAAAGAATCAAAGAATAATCCTCACCAGACGCGGCGCAAACGTTGCCCGAGATCTGATCTGCCCTTGCCCCAGCAGATGTCGAGACCTGCCAGGTGTTGCGCTTCTGCCATAGAAAACCGGGCTTTTCACGGCCCAGTACCTTAGACACTCTTTGACTTGCTGGACTTTCAGCATAATCTTCAATATCAGCGACAGCAGTGGCGGTCGCCTGTACGGTTTTCGAGGCTGTCGTTGCCGTCGCTGTCGCTGTCGCCGTCGCGGTAGCAGAAGCCTGGGCGGTCGCGTGTTCTGTGGCGACTTTGGCGAGCAGATCGTTCAGCAGCTCTTCTTCATCCGGAGTAAAGTCGGATCCGTAGTCGCTACTATCGTCGAAATCGTCTGGCATTACAATGTAGGATGTCGGAGGGCAGGACATGCCCGTGATGATGGTAATTAATTCATGTCATGTGTGGTGAGAAGAAGAGGATCTGACCTCTCATCGAGTTCTTATCGTGAAGTCACTCCGCCAACGTCATTTACCGTATCCAAAACTGCTTGCAGTTCTTGGCGCAATTCTGATATCGAAACAGCAAAGTCTGTTCTTCACGTTCTTATGCCCGCTTAAGTGAATCTTTGTAATGATCACTGAGAAGTTTGTTCTTGTATTGGGGTATAATGTATGAGAATATTTCTAGTCTATGTACTCGTTGAAAATGCAACGCTCAAGAAGACAGGAGAAATCTACCGTCTATTCAAATCAATCGCGCCTGCAAGTCTGGAATTTGCAAAGAAAAGGGTATGGAAGACGCAGTCATGGAAAGGTACCTCATGCTTTTATCGTTGTCGAAGGGCTGATACTGCCCGAAACCAGCACATGAGACGAATGGTCCGACTCGGCCATTTCCGCCTCGACCTCTCTGGCAGCCTTCTGATTTAACCAACTGAGATAGGTCTGCCAACCGACGGCGATGACACCAGCGAAGATGCTCCGGAAAGGCGGAGACACGTACATGAAGCTGAAGGCCGTGACGGCGGGCCAGAGCTTGACACTATTCGATATACTGACGGGCAGAGCTACCTTCAAGCGCTCGAATGTCTCTTCCAGGGAGGCACCAGCGAGAAGAGAATGTACACTGAAGAAGTACGTATTGAAAACGGGTGTGAAGACAGCTTGTTGTACGGAGACTTTGGTGAGGATGGAAAGGAATTTGGACTGGAAATTGAAGTTGTTGTGGAGGAACATGAACCTAGTGAAAGTGCATCGCATCAGCAAAATGAACCCAGCGCCATCGGTAGGACAATACTTACCAGTTATAGGACGGAATAGCAGACCCCACACCAACCGTCAAATGTCGCATAGTTCTCAGAGGATCGTACCCTCCACTCGATGAGGCCTTATCCTCGCCATCTCCAGCCGAGTCCGCGGACTTCTCTTCGGACGCATCCCGTGGTGTTTGCGCCGGGCTTTCGGAGGGGAACAACAACTGCGCACTCAGGTCGCCGCATAGATATACCACAATGGAGCTGACAATCTGCGTCGCATAAGGTCTCCTTTGTTGCACCCTGGCATATGATTCTGCCAATCTACCAATTGGTCCTGCCTGAATGGCCTGGAAGAACGTTCGCGAACTCGAGCGGGCGGGGGTGGAGACGGCTGAAGGTGTGCTTGCGGGACTGGTATTAGGGGAGGATGACGATGGAGCACTCGATTGCGAAGCGTTTGCTGAAGTGCTGTTCTTCTCAGGGACAGGACTAGGTGATGCCTCGGAGGAGTGGTGCCTTAGTTGTGATCGTTGTGACCGAGTTGTTCGTCTGCTCCACTGCCTCACAGTCGCCCTTCCATGATGCAAAAGATGACCCATGAGAGGCGAACGGGTAGGTAATATCACAGTCCAATCAGTATTATGTGCGACAAGTAAAAGCAATCGTAGGTCGATTCGCGGTTTTGACTCGACAGGGCGATAAGAAAAGTTGCGCAAAAGACCGACGATAAGACGCAACTCGATGTTGTTTCGGGTCAGCAATAGAGGTCACCAGGTATCAAATTAATGGCAGGAAAACTCTATGAGATTCTAAAGAATGATATGAAATAAACGAAGGAAAAGAATTGCATGCTATATGTGAGAAAGGAATAAGATTTATTTGTCATGCATAGAATTCGAGTCAGAAATAATCGGCACCTCAGGCTAACTGCTGCCGAAAGACCGCAACTTTCCGACTCGGAGTTGTTTATCCATCTTATCGCCGAGGGTCTAACCATCCAATCAACTTCACCAAAGTATTTAATCTTCTGCGACACCTTGTGAGAAGGAGTCTATTGTGTGAGAATGAATCCAAGCAATTCAGTATGACAGACCTATCTGTCTCCCGCGTGCAATGACTTGAGCCTGCGCTGCCCGATCGCCTAACTGAACCACTTTCTTGCCATGCTTGCAAACCGCATATCTTCCACCTCAATCTCCTGATGACCGGCGTGCTTTCTGGCAGATTCGGCCACTATCATCATCAGATCAGATTATGACAATGATTACTGCATATCAGGTTGAGACCATCTCACACTTGAACTCTCTGACGAGAAAAACCTCCGCAGCCTCCTGCAGCGCTTATTGATCCTCGGATGAGGACAGCCAAGATCATAGCACACCTGTCTCACTACTCGCCGGAACAGATGCTCGCTGGTTAGAAGACTCGAGCCGAACGGGTTCCTCTCAACACCACCAATTATTCGGACTGCTATCAATCAGCTCATGTTGTGCGAATCAGTGAATCCATGGGTACTTACAGCCCTGTGGCGTCGGCAGGAGAACGTGGCGACAACGCTGACGGATCGCCAATCCGCGCCTGCCCTTGAGGCGCCGCATCCTGCGCCTATGCCAGCTTGGTGCGCTCTTCATAAGCCGTCCTGGTCTGACGCGGATTCTGGCCATGGTCGACGAGATCGGGGGTTTAGTCAAGGGTGTATGTGAAATGGCTAATATGCACAGGTGGGAATACTAGAGGGGTGAGGATGACTTAGGATGACTTAGTGAGGGCGGGTGACGAGGTATGGAGTTGTCAAGAGACAAGACAGAGGCAAAGATATTACGGAATGGTAAAATGCAAGCTTCGAGTGGAGAGCAAGTTCTGAGAGGTGGTTTACTCTAAAGCTGGAGGCAGAGAACAATGAGGTGAGTTTGATATCGATATGAGACTAAGCAAAGCAGAGGTGAGGTGAGTTCACACTACTCAGGGGTGCAGAGACGAGTCGAATTGCTATAGACTCATGAGGCCCCAATGGATAAGTGCTTAGATTCTGAAGGGCATTGTAATCTCATAGTACAAGAGCGAGGCTGAATGAAGCGTTTGGGATAGCTGACAGTCAAAGTCACACGTGGTGGGCACCTTATATCTCTACGGCCCCAATAAAACTGCAACATCCCTTTCGATACAATGTTGAATGATGGCTGGATATCGCCTACTATTATATGGTCCTTGTGGAGCCCTGTCCATAATCTTTCAAAATGTACACATCTTGGGTCATACCACTGGCTTCCTAGCAGTTGACGACAAAAACATATTAGTCGTTCCATCATTCCGCAGTTGCCAAATTCGAGGCGATATGACTTGGTGCTTTGCGTGTTATAGATAATTGTTTATGGGAGACATTGTCATAGGTCCCCAATATGTCCAATATGAGCAGAGAAACCACCGGAATCCCCTTGCCCTAGGAAGTTCTAATACGGCCAATCATCAACTAGAATGGCATGATTGAAGGAGATGCTCTTCCGGCTATCAAAATAGGTATCCACCCTTGGTTATTAAAGACGAAGGAACCAGTACTACGGGAGAAGAGTCTGTATGCAACTGGAAGGCTAGGATGTATCTTAATTTTAATCAGAGCAATCGGTTCCTAGGATCTCTATACACCTGCATCAACAGAAATATATGATTGACAATTTGGCGAGTTGACATAACTTAATATTTGCCTATAATATATTCATGGCCCGGATGGTCTAGTGGTATGATTCTCGCTTTGGGTGCGAGAGGTCGCGCGTTCGACTCGCGCTTCGGGCCTTTATTTTATCTTTTTTTTTTCCCTCCTTTTTTGCTTCCTTCCCCGTTCCTTCTTAGTTTCATCAAGTAAGTATTTATGTTTTTAATATTAATTCGGGACTACCAAAGGTAGAAGGTTAAAAAAACATACGATAATAGCTGTCAAGGCCTTATTATGAGGTCTGAGAGGACTTGAATGAAGTGGAAGTACTTTTATATATTAAGGTGTAGTTGTCTGGTGCAGTAAGGGATGAGAGCAAGGACAAACGATTATCCTATAGGAAAATATACACTATTCAGTTAGTCCTTCTTTAGAGACCTTTCTTGCATCTGACATCTAATTCTATCGAGGACGAATGGAAACAGCATAGTAATATAATAGATGCTGTTATGTAGTACTTGAGATCGAAGGGCTCATCCTCTCTTCTAGTAACAACATTGTATAGCCCTCTCACTTACTTGCGTGTCACGCTTTCCCATTATGAAAAACAAGCCAAGTCAAAAGGGATGATCGTGGATTAAAAAAGTACGTAGTTGAAGGTTTGTAGTTGACTGTCATTTGCAGGTGGTGGATGGCGGATGAGACATGGGAGAAGGATATCTGAAAAGTTAAACCCTCAAGACAAGGGTTCATATGCTGAGGTAATAAAACATCTCACTCCGGATGACACCTTCAAAGACCCAAAGCAACAAATATCTTTTATCTTTTACACGGACTTTGCATGACTGAGATATCCGGCTATTTTGTGCTCTGATCTCATGACATGACCTCTACTACCGTCAACCGCCTTGGATCCATGGCTTACATTTAATTATCGTATCTGCAAAAGGGGGAGATCTCCTTCCGGCCCTCCTTGTCTGAATCATTCAATGACCTGTTTCACCATAAATTATAGCTAGAACCATGGACCCCTCTGGACTTTCCTACTAATAAGCCCTAGCAAGAGTAAGACCACTGCATTCAGAGCTATCTATAGTAGAATGCTAATATAATAGTAAGGCTCTTTGCAGAGTACTATAAGTATATATAGCTATAGGGCTATTTTATACACCAGACTTGCTAAGAATGTTTCTAAAACTGATTAGAAGGAGGTGATGTAAAAGCATAATGCCTGTCTTTATTACCTCTACTAGTCCTGCTGAACATTCAGCTACCTAGAACCTATCTACCTTATTTATAAGGGTTATAAAATGTAGGCATTAAGGATTACAAGCTTCTTAAGGGTGCTTCTGCCCACTAGGTCCAGCACTTATTTAATAACTAGATGACTTGCTATAACCAGAGTGGCTCTCCATAGTCAGAGTTTTATCTGATGGTTGATGATAAGGCCCTCTAGTCCATCCTCTAGACACCGGGGCCCTCTGGGGGTAGTAGCTTCTTGTTTGGATTAGATGCTGGCTATATGAATCTTGTTGATCAGAGGTTTCAGGAAGTCAGAATAAGTGGCCATGAGAATTATTAAGGATTTTTGCGTCTGGACATCATCAGGCTGTGGACTTTCATAAGTACCTATTAGAATAATATCTATTAGAGAGCACTGCCCAATATACTGCGTCCTGGCCTGATTCCATGGACTGATAGGGCCCAAACGCATGTAGAGGATGAGGATGGGACGGTGGTGGCGGCGAGTGCGTTTTTGAGAAGGTCCAAAGTAATCAGGAAGAAGCCTTGTGCGACATTGTAAGGGCATTGTCTAGATCCATTGTGTCTATAATTCTCGTGTCTGTGCTTGGTCCATTTCAACTGGGATTTTGTTGAATCTGTTGCGGAGCTCTCTAGGATCCGAACCCAGTCAACCAGCCAGACCTCAATATACAAGTTCCGAACCAGATCACTATTTATCTATGTCAGGGGCCAGTAAACAGTCACTGGATTCCTGGTCAAGAATGTCAGGTGAACAAATACAATTCTAGAGTATCATGCTACTGGTCATGAGTCTCTTGGTTTCGGTGTTTTTTGAACTTTCGAGTTCCGCGGGCCACTCACAAGCGGGTTCCTTTCATTCGAAGTATACCTAGCCGACCTAGATAACAAAGTTGGAGAGTGAATGCCATAGAAGTACTACTGCGTATTCACCTACAAAATAGAGACTAACATAAAATGCATCTCCTTGGAGTGGGAGATGGGGCGCGGAGGCCGGTTCTTGAGATGTTGAGACCCCCTCCTCTCTTGTTCTTTACATCTCTTCCTAGCAGCCATCATCGCATCCCACATCCCATCTTGACCATCGAGATACATTCTACTGACTATACCAGCTCACTCTATCAAAATGGCTGATGGTATCTTGCCCGAGACTGAAGGAGAGTGGAAACGGTTCGCTAGAAAATATAAGGTGGAGAACCAATCCCTGTGGATGAATCCGACATTATATTCTGCATTTCAGGTTACCTACAAGCAGTATCTCCTCTTCAGGACCGTCCTCCCCCGCCCCCCCCTCTTTGTTCACCCACGGCGGCTCAATACCCAGGCCCTTGGCATAGCACCTCTGATAGCGCAAGCTGATCTGCTCCTGAGTGATGTGGCATTCCGCGATTATATCTTAGACGTTACCACCAGGCTGATGCAGCCAATTTGAAATCCACCTTGAGGAGGCAATGGCCAACTGTTCAGGGTTCCAGCTATTCAGAAACAGCAAGTGATTCATGACGAGGCTCATCCTGTTCGGTGTCCTGCTGAATCAAGCGTCAACACTTCCGTCGTTTCACATGCCATTGCAGATCTGGTTTCTCTTTCTAGGCGCTAATGAATGACTGATAGAATCAAGCTGACGGCGGGCTTTAGCACACGACCACGCAAAGGCAATTCGTTGCATATACCGATGGCCAGCTGGAGGATACCTTTTAGTCGCCGGATTTTGGCACTACTAGGGTGTAAACGATCGCGGCGGGAGAGACATTCCCTAGCAGTGGATATGCAGGAGGTGGCAGAGATTCTGGCATGGGTGAAGCAGCAGCCCGGTGGACCAGGAAACGATGGACCAGGAAACGATACGCGAGTTCTTGTGTCGCAGGATGGGACTGATGTTTATGTCTCGGTCTTTCAGTACGACCAGAGATGGTTAAGCTACCTCGATGGAGATGCCGAGAGCATCGCGAATGCTGGCTTTGCCTACACGCACAGATACGGCCCCTGTAACATCCAGGGGAAATAGCCATGGAGCATTTCACCCGAATCATCGTGGCTTTGCTACTTCTGTAGCCCCGTTGAGACCAATGGGGACGCCGAAAGTAAGCACCTTTCCATCCACCTCTCCGTAACCCGAACTAATCCACATCTGCGTCACAGAATGATCCTCACCTGCCTAGGTGGTATTATTCTCATCAGAATCTACGCCGCAATCATGCAGCGCGAGTTCCAAAACACAAATACCCGCGTCTACTATTTGACGAGTCAGTGTGTAATATACATCCCAGCGCATATGTTCAGACTTGCAAGAGAGAGAAGGGCTACCCAGGCGCGGAGGAGTTAGCTAGCAGTAGAGATGGAAGGGCGCGTGGTGGAAGATCAATAGCAAGAACAGACCTACAATAGGATGTATATCATGTGACAGACTGTGACCTAACATGAGCTAGCACATAGGAATCAGGTCCTTCTCAGGGTTGTCAGATCAGATCAGTCTAATAAACATATTACGCCATCTTAATTTCACTAACCACTTAACCAGGTATGATTCTCGCTTTGGGTGCGAGAGGTCGCGATTTTGACTCACGCTTTGGGTCTTGCCTTTTTAGACCCTTTTTACTTCCTTCCCAAATCATGCTTAGTTTCAGCAGGTAGCGGTTTAAGTTTTTAATATGCTGGTTAGTAAATCTGTCTCACGGCTCTAAGAGACGCCCCCCAGGTAGATCCTAATAGACTGCGTAGCGCTTGTAGGCTAATGCCTGCTTCGGCAATCATCTTCTGAGGCCCTGAGGGTGACTCATGAAGGTGAGGCCTGGGTCAAGCTAGAGAAGAGATTTTAGTTTCTGGGGGCGATCCGTAACCTGGTGAATAAGCTGATGAAGTGAATGTGTTAAGAGGGAGGGTTGCTATATTTTGTATTCCATTTCTCTTTTCCCATCCATCTCTCCTTCTGTCAACCTGCTACAAAGCGCTTCACTTGCTTCGTACGCTTTTTCAGTATTTGAGTTGCTCCGGAATGATTTGCCTTGTCTCATAATGCAGAGCCAAAAGAAAGTTCGCCTCTTCCGGAATCTCTGGCTGCCGGATCCTGAGCAAGTTTTGTCCAGCCAGGAGCTGATCTATGTCCAGAAGCTCATTCCTCTTATCCAATGTCTCGAGATGCAATGGGACAAAGAGCTGAAAGAAGCGGATGGTAAGTGCCGTGGCCGTCTGAATAGGATCTCTCAAGGCTAACCCAAAAGCACGTCAAATCTGCTCACTAGGGTGGAATGTAGATGAAGCTTATGAGAGTCTTCAAGTGAATGAAGCTGCCTGGTGGAAGGCACGAGGCGTCACTAGACCTAGAGAATTCTTGGTTCGTCCGAGTGGCAAGCTGAACGCTCCAGTTGCTTGTCACTTATACAATCCCACATTCTCTGTTGACGACCCCCGTTGCCAAAAAACCGAAGACCTTTCAAATCCCTCAATCGCCCAGCTCCATGAGGCTGGATTTTCAACAAAAAACAACTGTTGGCTTTTTGATCATCTGGCTCGCAGAGATATCAGCAGACACTGCAAAGATAACTATCCCGAAGACCTTTTCGACATTCATGAACAGTTTGTCTTTGCGCTCCGAGTCGCGATGAAGGCAAAGGTCGAGATCTGCTGGGGTGCCAATGTTCGCGAACGAATGCTCAAGAAGCTTGACCTACAGTCTTTGCGTCTTTGGGGTGATTTTGCAGGCTTGGTTTTGCATCTGGAGCTGACGCCTGACAAAGCATCTTTAAGACGTTTTATCATTTTTGTCGCGCACCCCCAGCGCTTTATGTACGTAAAGAGTGATGGTGAGAAGACTCAACGTTGGCGTCGCCGATTTGGCTCACCACAAGATCAAGCATTGGCTCTCGCTGCTAGCTTGGGGGGCATCCAAATTCCCGCAAACTTCTACGAGCTAGATTCTCGATTACCTCGGAATCTATGTGTCCCACGCACAATAAGCGCTAAAAGAGATGAGTGGAAAGGCCAAGCAGTGGCCCAGTTAAAGAAAGCTTTCCCTGGAGCTATTCTTTTTGAGGAAACATCACATCGCATCCGTGCTACAAAGGAAGAGAAATTGTCGGTTCAAAATGTGTTCGGGCTTCTGGCTCAACTCAAACCTGGTCAGGTTAATGAAACTGCCAATCTGCCAAGCGCTACAGACGATACGATCCTGGTATGAACAACCTTAAGAATGTTAGCTATATGCCCCTTTAACTCCTAACTTTGAATAGCGGAATGACCGCCTTCGCAAGATAGCGAACTATTGGTATGATCTAGGGGAGCTACTATCTGCGTTCATTCCCCATATCACTACCACCGCTCATCACACAAAACTCATCGGTGCACAAAGTATCGGCTATTTTTCAAGCGAATTTTCTACAGAGTTTCAACTGTCAGATTGCTGGGATTGGGAGGATCTCCCTGATCCTCTGGTTGAGTTTATACAGCACAAGATGGTCTAAAATTCAAGAGGCGCAAGATATCGAGTCGAACTGATCTTGAGGTTGCCTTCTACCTCCTCCAGAAATGCAAAGGTAGCCCTGAGGCTTTAGACATTCTCACACTCGCAATTTCAGTGTTGGCTGCCTACGGCTGGATGATTGCTCGCCCAAAAAAGCCCTGTGTCGATGATATGCTCATTCTTCGCAAATCTCCGAATGATATTGTCCCACGAAAATGTTCTGAATGCGGTAAGGAGCAACTGGACGACCCCTTTGCCTACTGGTCAAAGTTTAACCCGAGTCATTATGTACTTTGGTATCATTTTCGGTCCGGCTGCGGCAGGCCAGATTGCAAGACGCAAAACGCCAGCCTCCTACCTCTCAATCCGCTGACAAGGTACTCGCGTTGTAGCCAGAAGGATTTAAAAGAGAAGCCTCTCGACCAGTTTGACAGATGGCTGCTACTCCGTGCAGAAGAATTTGGGACACTCCCAGTCGAGCTCGAAGTGAATTGCCAAGGCGAAAACTGCCAGGAAACAAAGACAGTTAGAGCACGGTGGACCGGCCACGCGACGCCGAAATTTGTGGTAGCTGTACACCCCTGCGTTAAATCTGGCCTAAGAAGAAATTGGGTACCTACCGGCTACCCGACCATCCACTCTGCGAAGCTCAGCACACTGTGGAAGAGGTTCCGTGAAGCCCCGGGTTTTGATGTTACTCGTTACCCCCGCAGACCCGATATTTACTTCAACACAGGTCTCGCTTTTTCTGGTCGGATCGCCGCTTTGATTGAGGCCCAACGGTTGATTGAGGCCGATGGATCAATTGAACGGAAGAGAAAGGCCGACGAGATGGACGAGGCTTAGGTCTGGTCAACTGTCAATTTTATGTATGGATAGCAATCGTGTGGAATTCTCTCCACTTATGAATTTATCGCATCCTATTCAGGTGTTGTCATTTGGGAAGTTCTTTTTCCTTTTGCAGTATCCTGTCTAGAAAAGATGGCACCCATTCCCTTTTTCTGATTGAAACCCAGTTCAGGTTAACTAAGGCAACGGGCGTTTGACTACTGTTAGTATTAGGCCATTTTCTGTGATCTTTCCTAATTTTGATTAGCTTACACAGGAAGAAGAGGAGGGGTCCAGTTATTATGATGGTTTCAGACAAGGCAGGAACATTGAATCTGTGTTTATCTTTAGGGTTCTAATATAGACACACCCCCCTACCTTTAGTGGCACACCCCTCTAGCTTATCAGCACAGCCCCCTTAACATAATCAGTTAGAATTAATGTCATGCGACTGCCACCAATCTCTGCAATCCTAACTTTCTTATTTACCATACAAGATTGAGACTTAGGAAACTGCAAAAACAAGCTTTCAAAGCTTTAGTTTTTCATTAGAATATTTATTTACTTATACAGCTAATCAGAATGCGTTCAGAATCTAATCATGCCTATCATCTCTGCTGGCATACCTTCATACACACCAACGCCATGGCTGCAGCTTAAGAGTTGCATAACCGAACCGCTAAATTGAATCCGACCCTCACCAAGCTCGCAGCGGTGACTCCTTGCTGGTCGTTGGTAAAAGCAGACTCGGCTGAAAAAGAAGAATAAATGAAAGGCTGTATGTAACGTTGCCTGCCTAGCGCGTGGCGCAGCACCACAATCAAAGCACACCATGCTGCATTTAATTGGGCCAATGGATTGTCTTGCAAGCCAGGTCAGCAAGGCGCGCGGCATTCTGAAACTTATTCCATGAGTTCTATTGGGTGGAGTCTTAATCCCCCACACATAAAAGGGAAACTCAACAAGGGCCTACCCCTTTTGACCTGCAGGCCAGAGCAATTAAAGGTACTCCTATGATTCAACCGAAAATAAGCACCGTTCCCTCAAGATTGTCTCAAGAACAGTTGACCACGTTAGTAATGTTAGAATTACCGGAGAATATTCTATTTAGAACAGGTTGCTTTCTGCGGACGATGCTTATGCAATACCCATGCTCTGCTGCTTGACAGATGTGTTTGATTGCCAGCTGCGAGCGGTGGAGATTTTGTTTGTGGGTTCGAGACGGTTAATGTTGACTTTGAAGAGGATGGGGATTGAGAGAGGGCAGGTCTATAAGACTCAGGATTAGCTGTTTAACATGGGAAGCTCTGGAGCATTTAGAAAGGTAACCCATACTATTCGGTCTTTATAAATCGCTGGATGCAACTGGCGCTAGAAATTAAATGTTGAACAGTGAGTGTTATCCATCATCTCCACTGTTCATTTATAGGCTCATAGCCAGTGAGGACTTAGTGCTTGGCACAGATCAATATGGTAAAGCCCAAAGCCCGGTGATCCTTATATTGCGGAGATATAAGCGCCTGGATTATGGGTCTCATTGCTCTGGTTGATTAATTTGTTCCTGGTCCTCCTTATATTGAGCAATTCCGTTATACATTTTGTGTTTTTACATAGAGTTCTAAGACTATTGTACTCTGCTCTAAGATGCTACTCTCCATCTTACCTGGACAGAAGGTACTACTTAGCCTCATAATTCGAACAGCGCTCCTCCCCTTCGCAATCGCCACACAATGCTACTTCACAGACGGCAGCCCGGGCTTAGCAGAGCTGCAGCCCTGCTTTCCTGACAACACCACCAGCGCTTGCTGTGCAATCAATAAAACGAACGGAGACCCCAATGATATCTGCCTGAGTAACGGGCTTTGTCTGGCCCAGGTTGCACCATATACTGGGCTCATTCTGTTAAACGGGTGTACAGATCGAAATTGGGAGAGTAATGGCTGTCCGGGAATCTGCCCTAAATGTGCGTGGTTCGATGCATGTATTTCCTGTCTGATGATGGGCTGCTAATTCTGTTTTCTACCTACAGCAATTCAAGGAAGCTACGGGATTCACGTCCTACCATGTCCTGAGATCAGCAATGACCACTGGTGTTGTAGTGCCAATGGGTCGAACTGTTGCGACAACGCCTTTAAACTGCAAATGGGCAAGCTGATGCTCTCCAATACCTCGGCTGCCCCATCTTCCACAGCTACTTCTACTGTCGCTACAGGCACAAGTGCTGCTGCCACTACCACCACCACGACTACTACCGCCAGTATAACAGAACCCACGACCTCCGAGGCTGCATCAGGTGGTTTGGAGCGCTCGGCTTCCAAATCATTGGTTGTTGGCGTTAGCACTGGTGTCGGGCTGGGTGTGTGTCTCGTAACATTAATAGGAGCCCTATGGTTGCAAAGACGAAGGTACCAGCGAAGACTAAAAGAGAATCAACACTTCGAAGTCAAGGGCATACAGAGCGGTCGAATGCGTGCTCCTCCTGCTGCCGCATCCGCGGCAGAGCTTCCCTTGAACCAAGCTCCGACAGTGTTCGAGATGGGGACGGGACGTTAACAGCAGTCAGTGTCATAATCGAAAATGTCTCCTGTTGAGGGAGTAGTGGCTATCATCCAAGTGTTTCTCCATGAATCCAGATATGTTAAGTAGTAATCAATGACTATATCACATTCAGAAATTCTGACTTGCCTAATGTTCCAATGAAATAGGACTTGTTAACATCAGCTGACATGTATGGAGCAAAAATGTACTCGGTATTACCTGCTCCGGCAGACTATCATCCTATCATCTCGGCATCATGTCGGCATCGTCGCCGCATATCCTGAGACTATTCATGGGCAGCCATGCACGTAATTGAAAAGCCAATGGGGAAAGAAAGAGACCGCGAAACATGGATTCTCAAAAGCAGAGGGCTCATGCCTATGCACGACGCTTTGCTCGCAATAACAACAGTCGCTCACTCTTCGAGGTGAGAAATCAAATATCTCTTATCGGCGTCGTTCAAGCTTCGAGTGCATTACAACTACATCCGCAGAATCGCCGCAACGAGCACCGCGAGCATCTCTCGAACAACGGAGCCGTATCGGACGTGGGACGGGCCGAGCCGAGGTTTCCAGTCCATGATAAGCCACGTGATACCGTAACAGAATTTTTTATTGGTCTTTTATGGCCCATGCATAACTGTGTCCTTTCCGTCGTCGCCCAGACTTACTATGTACACCATGTTGATGCTAGAATAGTTATCTTTAGGATACTCTAGATAGTATTGGATTAAGGCTTATATTGATAACTTGTTAGCTCCTAATAGAAGTAGTGACAAATACCTACAATCTTCTCGCCTACCATTTTCTCCTTTAATTATTCTACTCTCTCTCAGAACGAACTCCCATTCAGCTATGGCTGACCCATATCTGCAGGATGTGCGTTGGCCCATGGTCCTTGAAAACCTAAAATCCTGCTAGATGCTTAGGAAGAGACTTCTAAAAAAAAAATAGCTACAATCCATATGTTCTCTAGATAGGGAGCATGTTTTCAGTCTGCGGCAAGCACTTTGCACCTATGCTAGTCATAAGTTGAACATGATTCAGACTAAGCACATACGACCATAGGGTGTGGAAAACAGGGCTTCCCGTCCGCTCAGCCGT